>CM053770.1:120362986-120390305 GCA_028658325.1 Potorous gilbertii | reverse complement strand
ATCTTCAGAGATGAAGGTTGGAATCATTTTTTCAAGAAAATAACCTTCTATGGTCTTAGTTTTTTTCCCTTTTCTGGGCATTTTCCCAGCCAGTTACTTGACTTCTGAGAGTCCTCTCCACCCCTGGCCTAGGTCTGCCCAGCTAGTGCTTGGGGTCTGAGATTCAAATGCTGCTCCCCAGCCTCAGGCTTTTGGCAGCAGGCCTGGCTGCTATTCAGGGTAAGATTAAATCAGGTTCTCAGGTGGGGGCAGGGCCGCCTCCCAGGCTCAGTTCCCTCAAGGGGTTTATGCAGAGACCTTTTGTAATGGAGCTCCTGCCTGCTCCTGGAGCCTCTGGCCTGCTCCTGGAGCCTCTGGCCGCCGCTGCCGCTGCCTCCCAAGGGGGTCCAAGTCCCGGAGACACCCCACTCCCCTCTCAGCCCGTCTCTCTCACTGACCTGTGAGTCTGTGGGTGGAGGGACCTTCGCAGCCACTGGAGATTCTGTCCCTGAAGCCTGCTTGGATCTGCTCGCACCTCTCAGTGCCATGCGGCCGGGGCAGGCCAGGGCTCCGCTCCCGTCCGGAGCACGATGGGCGCGATGGACCTTTGGGGTCAGTTTTTCAGGGCTCTCTGGGAACAGAAATCTCCTTCGCTGTGTTGCTGCACGGCTTCCACTGTTCCAGAATTTGTTGGGAGTTCTTTTTAGAGGAAATCCATGGGCTGTGGGTTCGGACCTAGCAAAGGTGAGTCTTTCTACTCTGCCATCTTGGCTCCGCCCCCCACATGATACCATTTTATGGAAACATGGCTCTTTAAAAACAATAATAATTACTATTATTTGATATTTTATTTTTCCATAATTACACATAAAAACAATTTTTAACATTCTTTTTAAAAAATTCTAAGTTTCAAAGTCTCTACTTCTCTCCCCCTAATGAGAAGGCAAGCAATTTGATATAGGTTACACACATGCAGTCATGCAAAACATATTTCCATATTTGTCATGCTGCAAAAGAAAACAGACAAAAAAAGGGAAAAAAATAAAAATTAAAAAAATAAGCTTCATCTGTATTCAGACTCTACTCTTTCTCTGGAGACAGACAGTATTTTTCATCATACATGCTTGAGAACTGTCTTGGTTCATTGTACATTGCTGAGAAAAGCTAAGACACTCACAGTTGATCGCTGTACAGTATTGATCTTACTCTGTACAATGTTCTCTTAGTTCTCACTTTCCTTGCATCAGTTCATCTAAGTCTTTCCAGGTTTTGCTCATGACTTCTTATAGTATAATAGTATTCTATCACAATCATATACCACAGCGTGTTTAACTACTCCCCACTTGATGAGAATCCCTTCAATTTCCAATTCTTAGACACCACTAAAAGAGCTACTATAAGTATTTTTGTACATTTTGTACATGTAGGTCCTTTTCCTTTTCCTTTTTTATATCTCTGGGATCTACTACCTACTCATGGAATTGCATGGTTTTATAGTTCTTTTGGTATAGCATCAAACTGGTTGAATGGCTCAATCAGTCCATAATTTCATCTGCATTAGTTTCTCAATTTTCCTATATCTCTTACAACATTTGTCATTTTTATTTGCCGTATATTAGCCAATTTGATGATAGGTGTGGGATGGTACCTCAGAGTTGTTTTAATTTGCATTTCTCTAATCAATAGAGATTTAGAGCATTTTCATAAGACTACAGATGCTTTTGATTACTTGGTCCGAAAACTGCCTGTTCATATCTTCTGACCATTTATCAATTGGGGAATGGCTATTTTTATAAATCTGACTTAGTTTTCTCTATGTTTAAGAAATGAAGTTCTTATCAGAGAAAACTGAAAAAATTTTCATGGTTACTATTACTGTATATTTCCCTCCATCCTATTTTTTCCCCTTGTTTATCCTGTTTTCTCCTTTTACCTTTTCCATCCTCCAAAGGACACACGGTTCTTTTGAAGATCATTAAAGACCTCTTCTTTATTATCAAATACTATGTTCTTTTTTCAGTCCCCATCTTCTATAACTGACACCTGTGACACCATTCTCCTTTCTAACAATCTTCTTTTGTTTCTATAACCTTTTCTTTACCTGATTCTCCTCCTAATCCCGTGGCCAGCCCCTTCTTCATCTCCTTTGCAAGCCTCATCCTCTACTTACGACTTAAAACACTGGTCCTTGCTGTGTTCCTCTCATCTTCTCTTTATACTTTCTCTACCTTTAACGATCTCATACACTGCCCTGGCTTCACCTATCACGTCTAGGTAGATGACTACCAAATGTTTCTCCTCTCCTCTCCCCAGAGCTGTGTTACCATACCTCAAACTGAATTATCACAAGCCCCTCAACAACAGAATGCCTAACACTCAATGTCACTTCCCAAATTCCTTTCTCCCTATAACTCCCTCCTTTCCTAATTCCTGAAGTTCTATCAATGAGATCACTTCCCTTTTAATCATTCAGAATAAAAACATACAGCATCTTTATTCTCTCCCAATTCAAACTTTGTGCCTAACCTGTTAATTGAGTCCTAGGATTCTACCTTATCACTCTCTCTACAGTGAGAATTTCTCTTTAATTCAAATGGAAAACTGTTCCCTTTTTCCTTTTTGTACTGTAACCACACAACTTCAGATCCTTACTATCTCACATATCAATTACTGGATAGCCCCTAATTGATATTCCCAACTCCAATCTCTCCCTTATAAGTTACACCTCAAAGTATTGTGTGTAACCTTTTTTAATACTACTCTGGTCAGTCAAAAGACTACTTACGGCCTGCTACTGTTTAATGAACTGAATATAAATTCCTTATCCTTACCTTCAAGGTCCTCTATAATGTGGCTCGAATCTACCTTTCCAGCTTTGATTCACTATTCTTCTCATTCCAGTATCATACAACTTCCTTTAACAGAATCTGATTTATTTCTTCTCTTTCATCTTGAACAGCCAAAAGTCACAGTGCACATCATATCTAATTAATAAATGACTGAACTGATATGAGCTATTGATTCAGTACCATCTCCAGACTTAATGCATTCTTAATGTTCAGAGAAGATGGGTTAAAATAATACTGTAATTACAGAATCACCTTTAGTACTTGTACCCTACAACAGGGCCATTGACAATTATCCTTTATTGCTTAAGTCCTTGAAAAGTTTTAATATGAGAGGGTATAAAATCATCATGATAGGGTATAAAAAAAGCTCAGAAGACCTGAATTCACATCCTGCCTGTAATATATACCTGTAATATGAAACCTTGGTTTCCTCAAATCTGTAAAATCAAGCTAATAATCCTCGGACTTATTAAACCTCATAAAGGCTTATGACAGGACTGTTATGCAACATGCTTAAAAAGCAAAACAGAAACAACTTTGTGGCTATTTTCCCAAATAGGTGCATCTTTCTCTAAGACAACACATTTTTTAATGCAAGCTAAGTGGTAAAATTAAAGACTGAAGTACCTTGGTCTTATTCTTCTTTTTTCTTCTTTCATTTATGTATTGAAACTATGTAAAATTTTAAAATTCCTTTTTTTCAAAGTTCCAACTTTAAACACAAAATTATTATGTTCCCTTGCCAATATTTTTTACCATTCTGATTTTTGATGAGGCAAGTGTTAATACTGAAGAAGTAACAGAAGTAAGTATTGATCTAAAGTACATGTAAACAATCTTGGTACTACAGAATCTCAAAATCTGAGGTTGATTCTAGAAAAGGAGAAATTATCCAAAAGAATCAAAGTTTAAGTGTATGATCTACTACAAAATACAAAATATGCTTGACTTACCCAGAAATCTGGGGTGAGGGCAGAAATGTTTTAAAATATCATATAACTTACAATTATTACATTTGATATTCACAACTACTAAAACTGTATTAAATTTCATACTCTTAGTCTTTAGAAATAAGAACAGCACATAATATGAGTTTAAGAGAAATTTCCTTAAGTGATTGTAATGGTAATTTAAATGGGAAGACTTTTCCATTCATTAATCAGCCCATGTGACCTGCCTAGGCCACACAGAAATCTGAGACACATTGGAGCCTGTGGTTGGAGGCTAAATGGATAGAACAGGAAGAGGCAGAGATAGAGCAGAGCTGGAAGGAAACTGGTAAAAAGTCCAATAAGAGGTAGTAAGGATGCAAGCAAACAGGCAGCTGGTTAGCATGAGAGAAAGAGCTTGTTTGTGATTTTGTTTAAGGGAGAATGCTTGTGATTTGTTTAAGGGAGCTGGTTTGTAGGAAGGCTACCAGGGGCAAGGCTTGGGGATGGTGTTGTTCTCTGCATTATTACGTGTATAGATTATGGAGGATTTGGCTTTCTATGGAGGATTTGGCTTTCTAGTGTCTGAATAAATGTCTTGGTTCTGTCTTCTATGTGGAGACTCTATTGTATTTTGTGAGGGATATTCATAGCCGGGCAGGGATGTTCATGGCCACTGTAGGCACTGCGAATATTGTGTTGGTGCTACAGTGATGAAAGCCTTCAGATGCTTAGTGTCCCTATTTGCAGTTTATAGTGCACTGACTTTATTACTCTCTTAAACAAGAGTCATAGTCAATCAGTAGAGTTAGGTCAAATAAACACATAAAAAAAAATCTAGTTTAGGAGATAACCCAAAGAATGCCTCCAATAGTACAACTTCATCATCTGGGACAGATATGAACAAGAAATGGATCATCAGTTGGGCCCAAGAATGAATGAGGGCACACTAGACTGCCTTGAGGAAACAGGTAAAATCTTTTAATAACCAGAAGCTTCTCCCTAGAAGAGTATGTATTCTTTTCATCAAATAATTTCAGTAAATATAAGGATCATAAACAGAAAACTTTTAAGTGACTTTAAAGGTCAATTATCCAATCCCTTCAAGTAAACTCAGCCCCAGAAAAGTTAAGCCCCTTTTCTAAGGTCACACAGATAGCAGAGTTGGCATTTGAGCTCAAGCCCTGTGTCTTCAAAAGCGGAACGAATTTTCCTATCTTCCCCCTTATCATGAAGATTAATAAGATACAATTTAGAATACATGAACCTATACCAAGTTTAAGACTGTATTTTGTAAAGTCAGTCTATGAAAAATTACTTAAACACAAAATTCTACTCCTGATATTCCCTTTAACTAAAAAAGAAAAGCTACTTCAGATTCAAAGCTAAAAGAAAAAAAAAATGAATTATTGCTACTGGTAAAAAATTAATACTAACAACTTTTCTATATAACTTCCATGAGCAAGACAGTACAAAATGAAAGAAAACACATCAAAATAGATTGCCAAAAGATATACAAATGGCAAAATGATGTAGTAATGTCTTCTACTAACAGCAGTAGATCTATGATTCTGCTATCCATTAATATACCAACCATAACTAACTTTGGCCTTTGTAGTACTGGTTAAAATTTGAACTAGTCACCAGATAATTATATATAATTTAAGGTTTTCTTCAACTTAATTGCCAATTCTCAAAATGTAGTTTAATGAAAATGTACTCCAATTCAATTTGACTTTAGGGATAAGGGCTGAATCTGTGATTTGACTGGTAGAGGGAGCTCCTAGTGAAGAACTTCCTCCACTCATGCAGGGCCTTCCCCACCAACCCCACCCCTTTCTTTTTTTTTTTTTTTTTTTTTTTAGCAATTTATAACCTTAATGTATTGCCTAGAACTGAGAGGTTAAATGATTTGGCCACATAACTAGCAGGTATCAGAACTAGAGCCTAGGTACCTCGGTCTTCCTGGTTCTGGGACCAACTATCCACTATACCAGAGCTGATTCTAATTCAAAAATCATTTTATTAAGTGTCTATTATGCAAAACAAAGGAAAGGAACACCGGTCTTATGTACTAACCTTGTAGTAAGAAAGACCTGGGTTCAAGTTCTCTCTCTGATGTATGCTAGTAACATATAGCCTATAATTGATGCTGGGCGAGTTACTAAATCTCTCAGTGCCCAGAACAATTTCTTACAATTATAAATTGCACAGCAGTTGCAGATAAGTATTAGTAACGGATTTCCTTCCTAGGAGTTCCCTACATGAACAAAATCATATGTTTAGACCAAAAAGAGCAAAGCCCTGTGCTAAGTTAGAGAATACGGAGCCAAAAATAGCTCTTGTTCCTCCCAAACCCCACAGGCTTATATCCCACTTGGTATAGATGAACATTCCACCAAACCTAACAGGCTCTTTTCCACCAGCACTTTTCTCCTTTTCCACCAGTGGCATATTCGGATCTTTTGACTTCTATTTATTAAACTTGTAAAGCCTATACTCCAAGTAGTAAGCAAGAAACGAGTAACAGCATGGTTAGAGTTTCATGACTAATATGTTGTTGACTGAATGAAATGAAGTTCCAATGTCAAGAAACAAAACAAGGTCAGCAAAGCGGTACTGAGTTAAAGATGTTAGGACTACAGAAAAAGCTCAAAGATTTAACTAGTTATGTTTTCATGTGATTTAATCATATAAATACCTAATATTGTTCAAAATACGAATTCTTTGGATACATTTTTAAATATGTGTTTCATAAGAAAAAATGGCAAATATGAATTTTTTAAAGCTGTCTATACGTTAAACTAATTTTGAGTAATCCTTTCTAGACAGGAGGTAAGGTGGTATCTTCAGGAAGAAAAACCTGAGTTTTTTCCACCTCTACCACTACTTCAGTCACAGATTTGATATACTATACCGGCAGGTCATTTAACCTCACTAGGTCTCAGTTTCCTCATTTACAAAATGATTAGTTGGGTTAGATAAATTACTTCTTAATTCTGCTTCAGTTAAGATTTCAGTACTATATATTGTTATCTGGAATTATTTTATCACATATGGTTTAATCAACTCAAATTACAGAAAATTTGTCTCAAACACAAGATCAATCAGTTCCTAGTAGCATAAATGAAAAGGTCAAAATGAGAAAAGTAACAATATTTTAAAGGTAATTCTTTGTAAAAACAGTATATAAAAATAATATTTAAAAAAGATAATTTCTTTCTCTTTCTTAATTGGACATCTCTCATATTCATAACAACTTCTCCACTCACAATTTACCACCCTATTTCAGGCACTCAACATACCTCATATACACTACTGCAATAGCTTCCTAATTGATTTCCCTGCCTCATCTCCCTCCTATCCATCCTATCTTCCATATAATAACTGAAATTATTTTTCCTAAAACAGGGAACTGACCATACTACTTCCTACATCAACTCCAATTGGTCCTTATCACCTTGAGGAATATACATAAACTATAGTTTAAAACCCTTCACAACCTGCTTCAAACCTTGATTTCCCATCTTAAAAGACATTACTCCCCTTTATATACAGTCTGGTCAAGCCACTGGCCTTCTTACTATTCTTTACCCACAATCTATCTGCTACCTCCATCTTTGCACAGTATCCTATGAAGAACCATGAATTATTGTGCTTTAGTTGTTGAGATATACCACTACTATACACCAATGTGTCTAAATTTCTCCCTTAGCACCTAGTAATATAAATGTTTTCATATACATCCCTCAAGATCACTAGTTGAAGTAGGAGAGTTTGCAATACTCCTTGTTCCCCACTGTCACTTCCTGATTCTACTTCTACAGCCATCATTTGGTAACAACTTCTCCTTTCAGATCCACTCAAAATCTACCACCCAATCAAAATTCTGGTAACTGTTGTCTATGACTTACAAGACACTCCCCTTCTTTCCACAATGAGGTCACTGATTGGCAGAGTGGGAGGGAGAGAAGGTGGATGTTTGCTGACTGGAAATATGTACATGTGTAATTTTAAAAATAATAATCTTGAACTATTACAAAAATCAATCGGTAAACAGCCTATCAGTGTTTTATCACTCCAGTGTTTTATCACTCCTTCAAATTCTCAGACAGTAACAATTATCTATTCCAAAATGGTAATTTTTTAAAATCTCAATGATTTTCTTAGTTTTCCTAAATTCTCTATTTATGCAGTCATTTACAGTGAAAAAAAGATACATTAGTCTCCTTCAGGTCACTAAGAGCTATGATCTCTTCTGGTACATGTGAAAATATGCTGTTCTTATTCAGCCTCCCATGTTTATCTGAAAGTGCTCAGTAATTAAGGTCTATTTAAAAAATAAATCACTTCAGTTTTACAGTCAATCCTCTTTTTAGCTTGTGCTGTGTATATGGAAATTTTTTTTTGTCTTGGTGTACTTAAGCTGAAAATGAATAAAAAATTAAAATTAAAATGACTTGGGATTAAAATTTAAGTTCAGAAAATATAAAAGGATTGCCAAAAGAGAGTCTACGAAGCAGTGGTTTAAATAGGAGGAAAACTGAGAAATTTTGACAACAGCAATACTTTAACCCTTACCAGCTTTCTCAACTTCAATAAGGAATGTGATTTTTAATAACTGCCAAACACATCCCACTTTACTACCACATTCCTAAATACCTAAGTGCCCCAATTTGTTAACAGCTAAGCATTTTAATTTTATAGAAATCTTACAAAGAAAATATACAATATTGCTTAATTCACAGAATTTAAAAGGGTTGTAGATGAAAAGTATCTTCTTAGATACTTAATAGGATCATAGATTTAGAGCTGGAAGAGATCTCAGAAGTCATCTATTTCAACTCCTTTATTTTACAAATTAACTGACTTGCCCACAAGTTCACACAGGAAGAAGGCTGTAGAGGCAAGAAGAACTTATACGTTTTTTCCTTCTCCAAATTAATTTATTTGTTTTTCAATTTTCAACAATCATTTACATAAGTTTTAAATTTTCTCCTCTTCTCCCCCCTCTCCCTCCCCAAGATGGCATGCAATCTTATATGGGCTCTATGAATACGTTCTTATTAACACATTTTCACATTAGTCATGTTGCATAGAGAATTAAAATGAATGGGAGAAAACGTAAGTAAAACTAAACAAAATGAACTGCTTCATTCTGCATTCTGACTCCATAGTTCTTTCTCTGGATGTAGATAGCATTTTGCATCATGAGTCCTTTGGAAATGTTTTAGGTCCTTACATTGCTGTGAAGGACTAAGTCTTTCAAAAACAGTCCTTTACTATGGCTGTTACTATGTATAATATTCTGCTAGTTCTGCTCATCTCACTTAGGATCATGAACTTTTACTTTTTGAAGATAAGGAAATCAAGGCCAAGAACTGAAGTGACTTATCCAGGATAAATATCACTCTTAAATGATAGGATCCATGACTTGGAACAAATTTTAAAATTCCTTGTCCAGTATTTTTAATTAAACATTGAGGACAAAATCAAGACATATAAGTTAACTTTTTCCCTACTTTCCTTTCAACAGACTGGGAAATTTGCCTGTGTAATAAAAAAAAAACAAACAACTTTAAGTTAGATTGTGGGGAAATAAACTCTACTATAAGCAAACCACATACTCCTGCTTCAAAATGCTTGTTCTAGTAGACTTTAATGTAGAACATCATGTAATTATAAGACATTTCTAGTTCTCTAAATCACCTTTTCCCCCATCTCAACTGAAATTTCATTGATATAAAGAATTTCTTCAACATCTGAAGATTACAAGATCTTCCTTAACAGTCAGAGATATCTATGGCATGGAGCAATTAAATCTCTTGCCAATGACTGGAAAGGGAGGGAAAGAGGGAGGGAGGGAGGGAGGGAGGGAGGGAGGGAGGGAGAGAGGGAGAGGGGGAGAGGGGGAGAGAGAGAGAGAGAGAGAGAGAGAGAGAGAGTGTGTGTGTGTGTGTGTGTGACTTGAACACAGTCTTGCTAACTTAACTATACCAAAGTGCTCCACTCCTTTTAAATCATTCACCTCAATAAAACCATTCATCTAGGGGCTTCCAACTTAGACCTCCACATGGGCTACTGAAAATAACACTGAAAATGCCCAAAGTTAGGAGATGGAATGTTTTCTTCTAAGAACAGCAAGTAGGCTGTTCCATCAATGGATGGAAGAGTAGTGGTAAAGTGTAACAAGAGTGAAAAGGGGAAAGGGATGCTGGTTTATAAAGGGTTTGGATCACCAAACTTGATCCTGGAAGGGATAGGGAGCCAGTAGAGATTATCAAGTGGCACAGGGAATGGGGAAGATGGGTGACATGGTTGGGCTTGTGTGTTAAGACAGCTGAAGAGAAGATGAACTGAAACAGAAAAAGACTGGTAGCAGGCTGATACAAAAGCAGGCTCCTGCAATAGCCAGGTCTGAAATGTGACAGTATCAGAGAAGAAAAGGAGACAAATGCAGGATGAGAGGTAAAACCAACAGGCATTGACAACAGATTAGATATGGCAGGAAAGATAAAACAGAGCCAAGATGGTGAACAGCATGGACTTGCTAGCACTCTCCCCACAAACCCAACCAAATACCTGTAAAAAAATGAAAACAAATTTTTGAGCTGCCAAACCCACAGAATGACTGAATGAAGCAAACCTCCAGCCCAAGACAGCCTGGAAGTTCACCGGGAAGTGTCTATCACACCACACTGGGAGCAGAGCACAGTTCAACGTGGGCCATGCCAACACACACGTGGCTTGAGGTGCCTGAGGTCTTCCGGGGACTGAATCTCAGACACCAGTGACAGATTTCAGGCTTCACAACCTCAAAACACTGAGAACAAATTGGAAGGTCAGTGGACAAAACCTGTGGGACCTGGGTCAGAGAATGGAGTGGTTGGGAGGGGCCGCAGAGAGGTTGGAGGAGCCCACAGAGGAGGAGTCCACAGCAGGAACAGGAGGTGCAATGGCAGGGGTAGGAGCAGCGGCAGCAACTGTTTCTGGAGTTCTGGATCCACAGACTGTGGGGGGAATCAAGCGGCTGACAATACACCCTCCACCCCCACTGGAAGCAGAGAACTGCTTTAACCAAGACCTCAAAAGTCAAGTACTAGCTGGGAAAATGAGCAAAAGCCAGAAAAAGAATCAAACTATAGAATCTTACCCCAGTGACAAGGAAGACCAAAGTATACAAACAGAAGACAATGAAGTCAGAGCTCCTACACCCAAAGCCTCGAAGGAAAGGAGAATGCCCTAAAAAGCAGAATTGGCCAGATGGAAAAGGAGGTCCAAAAGGTCACTGAAGAAAATAATTCCTTAAAGATTAGAATGAAGCAGATGGAAGCTAATGACTTTATGAAAAAATAAAGAAATTATAAAACAAAGCCAAAGGAATGAAAATATAGCAGACAATGTGAAATATCTCCTTGGAAAAACAACTGACCTGGAAAACAGATCCAGGAGAGATAATTTAAAAATTATGGGACTACCTGAAAGCCATGATCAAAAAAAGAGCCTAGATATCATCTTTCAAGATATGACAGGAGAGAGGAAGAGTTGAGAATGACACTTAGTCTCTAAAGCCTGGGAAGTCTCTAAAGATGGTGGTACCTTCAATAGTAATAAGCAAGTTTGAAAGGGGGCAGCTTTGGGGGCAAATATAATAAATTCAGTTTTGGACATACTGAACTGAAGATACTTACCAGACACCTTCTTTGAGTTGTCTAATATGCAGGTGGAGATTCAAGACTGGAGGTCAGTCAGCAGAGAGACAATAACTGACTCCATGGGAGCTAATGAGATCACCAAGTTAAAAAGTATAGAAGGAGAAAAAAAGAGGGCCCATACTAACGACTAAACAAACTCTGACCTGATACATTTCACACTTAAGCCAATTTTGCCCCTCTTAGGAAGCCTGGTAGCCCACTGCTCTTGAGAACTCATCACACTGATGATGCCAGACTGAGTGTGGTCACCTAATGATGCATTTTAATCTTCCGTATGCCAGAATTCCACAGCCTTCAACACCACGCTCAGCATCCCCAATAGCAAGAATTACAGGCATGTACCACCACTCCCAGAAAGGTTCCACTATAACATTTAAGAGATAATGCTTTTAAAGAAACTTTTTTAAGTCTATAATTTGGAAACTAATTCATCAGATACTACTTTCTGATGTACAATATATTAAATTTATTTTGTCCAGATATGTCATAGAAATTAATACAACAAACTCACACTCACCAATAATGAGTTTTGTATTTATAACAGTTATCCTTTTATTAAAATTATGGCAATTACTTGATAAGAAAGAATTGTGGCAATTGGCACTGGTTCCATAACCAAATTTTTCATTACCAATACCCTCTTTTTGGTTGCGAAAAGTTAAATTTAGGTCATCTTTTTAGTTCCATTTAGCAAAGCCAATCTTACTTTACATTCCAATAGTACTATTCTTTATAATTTAAATATTTCTATAATCAAGTGTTTTCCTTAGAGCTGCTAAGTTCTCTTCAGAGACCTCATTTTACTATTAAAGATGACTCAATTCCTCTGAGTTTTGACTGCACAAAGTAATTTGTGTTTTTACTTTAGTATTTTGGACTATGAGGGGAAGGAAGATGGGAAAGTCAACTACACCGCCTCAAAATTTTAAAAACTGAATATAAAAGCAGAGAAGCAAGCAATTTCCATATATAGAGGAGAGCTCAGAAACCTTTTTAGTCCACTTCATACATGAACAAGAATTTCCTCCTTAATTCACACCTGACAAGTGATCATCCAGCCTTTAAAGACAATTGATGAATTTTTCCTTTGAAGTCTAAATGTCTATTTGTAACTCCCACACATTGCTCCAAGTTCTGCCTTCTGGGATCATGAAGAATAAATCTACTTCTTCCATATGACAAACCTCAAAATATTTATTAACAACATGTCCTCAATAAGTCTTATCTTCTCCAGGCTAAACATCCCCAATTACTTTAATGATTTTTATTTAGGTGGTATTTCAGGGCCCTTCGCTATTCTGGCTGCCTACTTAACTCATGTAAATTATATAGTGTTAGAGGAGTAGAATTCCAAATAAGTAGGGATTTACCATATGAAACTATTAATTTTATTATATTAAACCTTCCCAGTCCAATGTCCAAGGGACATGTTAAGAAAAACAACTATACAAAACTATACCCTACTCAGCAAGCCAGGTGTATGTGCGTGTGCATACATACATAAAATAAACTCAAAAAATGATATTAGAAATACAAAGAAGTATTTTTCCCGATTAGAGAAGTAAAAAATTTTTCAGTCAAAGGAAGAATTTATGACAACATAGATGTGTCTGACTACATCAAAATACAAGTATTTCTACACAACAAAGACAACGTATTTATTTTCTGAATGCATTAAGAGATTTATTGGCATCTTGAAATCAAAGATGAATGGGAAGTACATACTTAAAGCAATTCACATCTATGCAATACCAGTCAATATATACTTTCAGAACTCTAGAATGGACCATATGAGAGTTGTACAGTGTTCTCACAAAATCCTACACATCACACCAATATAGTCATTAACATTTTCTCCCTAAAAATGAGGAAAAGGATCAACAGGCATACTTAGAGCAATAATAATCAGAACAGCAGATTGGGGAAAATGTGAGTGGAAAAGAGACTTAACCTTTTAACATATTAAAGACATAAGGAAATCAAAATGGGAATCCCTCATCCATAACAAATGAAGTCAATAATGAACAATCTTTACGTGAGAAAAACATGTTGTGAAAAATCATTTGGAAAAATGAGATGAAAATCAAAATCACTCTGAAGTACCACCTCACATCCATCTAATGGGTGAAAACAACTAAAAGCAATCAAACTCAAAGGAAATATACGCTCACTTTCATAACTGGCACAACTGTCAACTTGTGCGATCTTTTTGGAGAATGCTCTGGCAGAACATGGTAAATTACAAAAACAATCATGGTCTCTGACCTAATAACTCCATTACTAGGAATACATCATGAATTATTATCAAGAACAAAAAGAACTATTTCCTAAAAGGTTTTTATGGCAGCATTATGTAACTGTAAAAAAACAAAACCTAGAAGCAACCTAAATATTCAACAATAAAATTATAGTTGAAATATTGTGGTTCACTAATGTGATGGAAAACTGTAATACGAACACTGAAAAATATGAGAAAAACAAAAAGGTCTTAGAAGGACTTCAATGAAATAATAGAAAAACACCCAACCAACAATGATCATGAAAAAATTAATTAGTAATCAATGGACAAAAACTATTTAATATGGATTTGGGGAGTGATGGTCATTTTTCATGCAGAAATTGATTGTATTAAAAAGTTACTAAGGAAGCTTAATTGATGCTAAACTTTAAAAAAGAAATCTTTGCTTTTAAAAAAAAAACCTCGACACAAGTCTGAATTTGAAAAGGTTATGAATATTAATACGAAGCTAGTAAAAATTATAAATGCATCCAACTGACTTTTAAAATGCAAATGTAGAGCTTTACATACATTCTTATTTTATATTTTGTTAGCCCATTATTTCAACCTACAGACATCCTTTTAGATACTCATTCTATTATCCAACATTTACTATCCTTCCCAGCTTTTTTTTTCCCACCTAAAACTGGGTATTACATGACAAAGTCAAAATACACAGGTCATAGCCAAAAAAAAGAAAAACAGAAATCCCAAATTTAAAAAACAAGAAATGTAATCACCAAAGTCCTGAACGCCTATGCTAAAGATAAATTATTAATAATGGGTAGGAAAACATAAATATTAAGGAAGCTGTCAGAATTACACAAGGTGAAAAAGAGAGGAAATAAAAGATTCTAATATAATACTAAAAAGTAAAGACAAAACCAGGATTCTTATCTTAGAAATTTGAGCATTAAACCTACAGTGAAGAAAAATGGACTTTATAAAATTGGTTACTTCTACTTGTAGACTCTTAGAAAGTCAAAGATAGCAGACAAAAGAAATTAAGAAAGGAAAGTAAATAAATTTTAACATATTCAAAGAGCTAAAATATAAAATAATATATAAAAATATAATCAAGTCCTCTAAAAAAGAACTGTTAATCCCTTCTAAGGAGACCTCAGACATTAATCAAATGTAATGTTTTAGATATTCTGCCCTATAATTCTATGTGGGCATGAGACAGAGAGTTCAAGAAAAAGCTTTACCCTTTCTTCAAAGGCCAAGATATACCAGGAATAAATTCAAGCTCAAAAAAGTAAGTCCAGAAGCAAAGCTCTCTTGTGGGAAGAGGTTTAGTAACAGACTCCTTTGTGAACAGATGTCTCCTCAAGGCCAAGGATGACACGCATACATACATCTGTATGTACACATATGTAACATGGTTGGATGGAGCTCTTTCCCCCATACATTGAACCCCTCCCATACAAGCCAAAATGGTATTCCTTAGAAAACAGCAGCACTCTATCTCCTGCCTCCACACCCTTCTTAGTAAGGGCAATCTCCCATCCCTGGAATACATGCCCTCCTCACTTCCTTCATTTAGAATCCCTTATTTCCTTCGAAGTTCAACTTTGATGACAACTCCTAGATTAGAGCTTACCCAGGCAAAAATTATCCTAAATTTTGTCTATAATATGTGTAGTACTTATGTAGGTGCATGCTGTCTTCCTGGTAAAACATAACCTCTAGTTGCTTCAATTATTTCTTTATATCCCTAGCACAGTCCCCTGGTACACATTAAGTAGTTAATAAAATGCTGAAATGCTTAATAAAGTATTAGAATCATGGGTAAAATTGGGGAAATGGTAGTCACCAACAAAATAAACTACCTATTACAAAAGAATAAAGAGAGAAAGGTCAAAAAGGAGAGAAAAGTCTGAGACCAGACAACTCTAAGCAAAATAAACTACTGATATCTACAGAGGGTTGCATTGCTTTTTTCCTACTTCATTCTTTCTTCTAAAGTGAGGAATTGGGGAGGGGGTGGGAAGGAGGAAGAGAAGAAACTTTGTAAAAGAAGATGGCAGATAGAAAAATAAATCTACTAATCATAGCTATGCATGTTAATGGAAATAAATATGCTCATAAAAAAATAAAGATTGACAGAGTTAAAAAGAAAGGTTGAACTAAAATCTGTATCTTTATAAAAACTGACCATGTACTAAGACAAAGAATTCAAAAAAGTGAAGGCAAAAGTATCAAATACATTCTTTGCAGGTAATGTAATAAAAATAAGAACCAATACGGGAAACTTGAAAATAAAGATCAATGAACTGAGCACACAACTCCAAAAACTATGAAACAAATAAACTTTTAATCCCAAAACAAGCAGAAATACACAAGTCATGAAAATCAAAGACATATAACTGAATACAAAATGACTACGGAAATAATAAGAGCTAAAAGCTGGGTTTTTTTTTTTTTAAGGTCCCCTCAAAAACAATTTGCTTGTCTAATCAAAAAGTGAAGGGAAAAAGGAGATCTTTACTGCTTAAAATTGCATTGCCAAATCCACACACTTAGTGATATGTCAAACTTCCAAGGAGATTACCCTGTAGAATTAAAGACAATTTCTGATTCTTTTTTTTAATTACATAGCCTTGCACAAACAAAATCAATTTAATAGTAAGAAAAAAACTAAAAATTCCTTTAAAAAAACAAAAGATAAATAATCTCAAAGTACGCTATAAGGTGGTAATTATAAGACATATTTTTCCTGGTTAAAAGGAAAAATACATCACTGGAATAGAGTGGATAACGAAGAGCCATGGCAATGAACAGAGTAGGTCAGTGTTCAATAAATCCAAGAACCTAAATTAAAGGGAGAGCTCCCAAATTAGCAAGAACTAGAACAAAAAAGCTGAAAAGCAATTTGCCGGCAATTAGGTTTATATGAACATCTTATACCACATTCCAAAATAATTTCCAAGGGATAAGTGAACTTAAAAGGCCATAAAAACAAAACCAGGAGAATAGAAAGAAATACCTTATCTATGGTTTAAAGGACAAAAGACAAAGCAGACAATTTTTTTTTATTATATAAAATTAAAAACCTCTGCAACAAAAAAGAAAAATCAATTTGACAACTGAGAATAAAAACAGGAAATTCATGGGAAAATCTTTCTATGAAATACTCCAGATAAAGCACTGATGCCAAAATATATAGTTAACTGATGGCTCTAGTGTATAAATGGTCCAAAAACATAAAAATTTCCGGAAAAAAAAAAAGAAATGGAACTATCAACTACCATAAGAAAAAATGTTTCAAGTCATGAATAAGAGAAATGCACATTAAAACAACTGCAATGTGCAAGTGCACATTAAAACAATATTAATCCATACCCAGCAAATGAGAAAAAATTATAAAAAATGGAAACATTAGAAGAATTATGGAAAAATAGGCATATAAATATATTTCAGGTGAATGAGTGAATCTGTCCAACCGTTCTGAGAAACAATTTGGAACTATGGTACCAAAATATTAATAACAATACTTTTTGTGGTAGAAAAACACCAGAAAACAAAGCAGGTACCAATTAGAAAATGGCTTAAAACTGTAATATAAAAGTAATGGAATAGTACTATATATAAAATAAGACAAATATAAGAAATTTAAAGAAACCTAGTAAAACTTAGATGAAAAGATGCATAATGCAACTATGCATAACTAAAAGAATATATACGATGACCACGATAAAATAAAGGGAAACAATACTAAAAGACATCAGAACTCAAATCAAATGCAGTGATCAATCTTGACTCCAGAGGCCTGACTGATGATGAAACATACTTCCTTTCAGTTGAAAGATGTTAAGACTACAGATGCATAATGAGGCAGATGCCCTCAGACATAAGTCTATGTGTGTCAGTTTGTTTTGCTTAACTGTACTTCTTTGTTATAAAAAAGTGTGGGAGTTGAGGGCGGAGGAAGAGGAGTACTACAAAGTGTCAATAAAAACTATTAAGAGTTTTTTTAAAAAAAAACTATATGAGAACAGAACGCTGTAAGTCTATAGTAATAACTGATGAATCTATCATAAGCTATAAATTTAAACTAAACAAGACCATAAAATAATGTACTGCATTTTGTTCAATTGTTATCTTTATAGCAGAAGTAAGCCCTAGTCAATTCCTCTGCCTTTTCCTCACCCACCTTAGTATGCTGTCACCAAAACTTTCTGAAGAATAATAATAACTAATATTCATATATTAATTGTGCAAAGCTAGGTTATAAAGAGCTTTATAAATATCTCATTTTATCCTCACAACCCTGGGAGACAGGTGCTACAAATCACCATTACAGATTAGGAAACTAAGGCAAAGATCAAAGGTCTTGCCCAGAGTCACAGTTGGTAAGTGTCATAGGTCAAATTTTAACACAGATGTTCCCAACTCTATCCACTCTGCCACTTGGCTGCCTCTACACATTCTCTGAAGCTATAAATATTATACTCCCTAATTTCCCATCAAATTCAAATGTCTGACCATGTACTTCTAAGTATTTAACCAAATATTACCTTGAATAATTAAAAAAAAAACCTCTCTTCTCATTAAAAAACAATCTCCAGCTTCCTTTAAAAATGTTGGATAAGCAGTCAGATTTAAGTACATTAATCTCCAACCATCCCTCTCTGGTCAACCATTATATGTTCCTCTATTTTAATTACGATACTCAGTGTGTCAGTGTGACCATGTAATTTTTACCTATTTCTAGGCTCTCCCCTATACAGTTCATCCTATATGACAGATATATACAAAATATATTTATGATGAATTAGAACTGGGAAAGAGAATAAACATATAGCACTATGGCACATTTTTTTAAAACAAATATTACCGTTTAAGAATTATTCTACAAATTTTCTATATACTTCATTAATTTAGCAAGTACAATATAATTTTTTTAAATATAGAATCCACAGAAGTCCATATATTAAACTGCTTCATAAATATATATATATAACTTTTATATGGAAAGTTCATTTGCTTTTGAATTCTGATTAAATTTAGATTCAATAAGTTAGCTCTTCCACAGCATTCATGCCAATTTTTCTTTAGAAAGATATCACAACATAAGAGGGATTTTTTTTTTGTTAGCTAAACTCAGTAAAATCTCTATCCTTTTTACAAAGGTTCCAAGACAAAGGAATTCTCTGCTTAGCACTGTCTCTGTAATTGTAGTTAGGTTACCCCTAAATGTTTGGACCATGCTCAAAATGCTTATAAATGTTGCTTTTTTTCTTTACACAAGAAACACCTTCACCATGAAGATGAGCCGATCCTCAGAGCCATCATTACTGTCATCCCCATTTAAAGCCCCCTCCCCACTAGGCTGTACATCAACCCTTTCTTATAATAAAACTGGTTCCCCATGAAACCAGACTTGGTAGGTACAAGAACTATCTAGGTACTCCGAGTTCATTAATTTACACATTACTAAAGTTTATCTTTTCTTAACCTTCTGATTTGTATGGGGTTTTGACCTTGCATTTATTTCTGTTGTTACCACCTAATTGGTTTAACAATAGTTTGCGTAATGAAAATGACCTAAAATGTAATGCTTTATACCAGAAATGGTAGTTAAAAGTATCACTGACCTTCTTTAATTTTTAAAAGAAATAAAATGTTTGATAGAGCAGAAAAAATAGATAATCAACATTTCCCTCTCAAATCTCTTACAGAAGGCTTCCCAGAAAGTTAATGTCAATTACTAGTGTTCACCTTCTCTGTATCTTGCTTAGTGGGATAATTCAATATTTAAATTTTTATTTTTAACTTTTAACGAATGAAAATACTAACCCTAAGCTTCTTACTTTTATACCCTTAATTCCAAAAATATTGCAGTGAAAAAATCCTGCCATTCCGAAAATCCTTACAATCTGCAAAAAGTTCAGCTATGGTGACACCATCCCCTCAACTAGTGTTTCCTTTCTCAATTCAAATATTCCTAGATCTCTTTCTTTCCTATGTTCATTATTCATATTATAGCAACTAGGTATACACACTGCATTTTGGTGTCCCCTTGTCCCCATAATTATAAGCGAAGGGTTATTTCCTTTTTCTCTTTTAAATCCCCAGCCAACCATATAGCAGTACTAAAAAGTCTTAAGGAATTGTCTGGTGTACCATGAGGTGAAGTGACTAGCCCAAGGTCACACAAGGATTAAGTGTCAGAGGACTAGCCTAATTTCATCTCTTTTCTTGGATGCATATTAGGTGAATCTAAAACATTTCACTGAAACAATCCTTTTACCCTTATTCCTTTATATAAAAGTTTTACAGGCCAACATAATAAAAAAAAAGATTAAGTTTTAAAGTGTTATTCCACAACTTATAATTTTAATTCAACCAAATTACTCTGTACACTATTTCTGTACTTTGTAAATATCAGTACTATGAAATAGCATTACTGCTATGATAACATCGAAGCATGGCTAAGTATTAAAGATTATTTGAATCTATCTCCAAGGCTGCTCACATTTGTTCAACTGTTATTTTAATTGCTACATACTACCCAAAGAAATTAAAACAAGAATTTATCTCTATTAATATTACAAAGATTTGTTACAGATAGTATTACAATATATTGGCATTAGCTTTATTAAATTCTTCTAACCAATAAACACAAATATATGTTTTTAAATTTTTTCCCCTAGGCTTGATAATTGCCTACAATCTCAAAAATGCTAACAGTTTCTATAGTTAATTTCTGACAAGGAATTTTCTGCTATTTCTCCATATTTGAAGAGCTACAATTTATATAACATTTTAAGATTTACAAAAGGCTTTTCTTACAACAACCTTGTGAGGAGACAGTAGAAGGATCTTATTTTACAGATGAGTAAATTGAAGCTTGCCCATTGTCACCCAATTAAGCTATTGTAGGGACCAATAAAATGTAAATATTTTTCAAGATTCATCTACTAAAATTTTAACTTCTATCTCTAGTTCTGTCACTGTGCAAGTTATCCACCCACCTTTGGACTTTAGTTTCTCCATTTATAAAATGATGGTGTTGAATCTTCTGACCTAAGACTATTGCCACTGCCAGTAGTACTACATCCCTTTCAAAATGTAGTTTTAAAATCTAGAGTAATTCTAAACTATCTCTCACCCCTCAACCACTTCAGGCTAAATGTGATCCTCTCTCTTCACATGTCTATACTCTCTCCAAAAAATGTCTCACTGATTCAAGTCATCTCTACAAAAACAGTTCCCACACATACACACACACAAATTTACACAACTTCCTTCTCAAACTCCAGACTGACACATTACAAAAGATTTCCACCTAGAAGGCCCATTTGTACAATGCACGACAACCTAATAGGCAAAAAAATATACAGATGCTTATCTCAAATTTCTGCAAAAAGCATTTGATCAAATCAGAAGAAAAGGGTTTGGACCCTATCTACAATGTAACCTGAAGCAAACCACAATCTCTTTGGGCCCCAGTACACCCAACTAGTACAATATACGTTGAGGAGACATCACAACGGTGCAGTGCTGGATTTGGAGTCTTTAGACCAGAGTTCAAATCCCAGTAGTGCCACTCACTACTTCAGTGATCATAGGCAAGACACTGCATTTCTCTAGGCTTCAGTTTCCTCAAACCTGTACATCTGATGACCTTTCTGAGTTCTTTTTTGAGCCCTAACTTTAAGATCCCATTATAAGAACGACTTTGGTTTTTTGTCACAACTCTAGCAGAGTAGCTTGTATGCACAGTCAGTTCTTAAACAGTTAGTGGAATTTAAACAAATCTGTATAATGAATGGGTTGCACTAGATGATTTCTAAGGTTAAGTCCTAACAGCTTATAAATCCCTTTCTATGGCAACAAATACGTTTTAGAGGTTTTCTTTACATATCTCCACACATATGCTAGTTTCAGGAGAGAAACTACATCACAATGTCTGACAATCAAGTCTGGCTACCTCTTAGTCAAGAGACAACACAAAGCAATCAGATAAGTTGCTTCCTTTTGGTTTTAGAGTTGGTGTGATGAGACAGACCTTAGTCATCAAACCTTGGAACTGGAGTCACCAAGCAATGCCTTATAATTATGGAAGCAAACTGAGATTGACATTTTTTAATTTCTCTCTCTCTCTAAGCAGATATACTCAGAAATGAAATAGTTTAATTAATAATTTATCCCTGGAAGGCTTGTGTTTAAAATGTAGAGTACAAAAGTTTTCATCCCCAAGGCAATGAGAGAAAAGTGGCCTCTACACAACTCAAAGGAATCCAAGAAAAGTCCCAAAAGGTATTTCACATTTCCCTAAAGATAGTACTGGGAACCTGAACTTGAGGTAATGATCACAAAGCTACAGGTACCAAATCATTAAATTAGGTAATCCTCCTTCATAAGGAAAAGTATCAAGTATCTAAGTGAAGTAGAAAAAAGTAGCCAAAGAGAGCTAGAATAACAGGAAAACAAATGGAGAGATGAGCAAAGATTACAACTCCTCTATTTCCTTCATTCCTTAGTACTGAAAAAAATTGTTTCTGGAAGTTTATATTTTAAAGTAAACATCTTCATCCATCATGGTGTAGTAAAAAAAAAATTTTAAATAGGACCTCCTCAAATTCCAGTTACTTTGAAAAATGACCCCATTTCAAATTATCTCAACATACTGAAAATTCTTATCAAAAAACCAAAACAAAATAACTTATTTACATTTTCCTCCTAAATGTAGCTCTATTTCTCAAATAAAAAGCACAGAAAAATAATGAATGAAACACAAATCAAAGAGAAATAGCTATTTCCGACTGATAGGGTTAAACCACTTGCCATACACTCTTTTCTTTTTTCTCCTAGGCAAAATTTTATCACTGCAGCCCGAATCTACATTTTCCAAATAAGCCTCAAACTATGGTCATCAACATATCTGTGTTCCTTATCTTATGTTACAGGTTTCAGGAAAAAAAAAACATGAAAAATCACGAGGCTTTGTAAAATCCTCACAATTCATTTTAAAATCTACCATCTAAATTACCTACACGTGGGGAGGGAACTCTGCAGTAAAGCTTTCACCGCAAGTCAGTGGGTACTTTGCTTTAACCTAAGGATGACCTGAACCTTAAAAGAAATCCATCTACTCTCTTGGTTTGGATGTTTTCTCCCCAGCCCTCTCTGTGGATGCCAGCACTACATCTTTTTCATTTTCTAAATATAGCTATGGGACTATGGTCCCTCAGGAGCAAAATCCTTCCCAAGCAGATCTCAGCTTTTAACCCCCTCTCCCCAAACCACCCCTGAAAGGAGTAAGCACTTCCCAAAGTCCTGCTTCCTCTTCCATTCCTCAGACCTCCAGGGTTTCCAACGCCCCAGAGTCTTGCGCAACATCCGTAGGAGCAACAGCAGCCACCGGCCACCTCCCACCGCCTCCTCCCAGGACGGGAAATATTCTTGAGGGGTCATTGTCCAGAAAAGAAGTGGGGGTGAATGGAAAATTGAAGGATGGTGCCTTTATTAGCTCCCCTTCTCCAGATACACAACCTCAATGAACTCATCTACCTGCAGACAACTTTATGCCCTTCGCATCTGCCCAGTCCCGACAGAAAATGGGAGGGGGGAATAGGGGGAGGAAGAGTGAGGAAGGTTATCTCCCAGTTCAGGCCTCCAGCCCAGAGAACCATCGCCTCCGCCCCATCACAACTATTGTTCCCAAGTTCCCCACCCCCACCCCGGATAGGAAGTGATATTCACATCCCCTCCATTGCCTTCAACAAAATCCCCTAGGAAAAGGCTTCCTTCAGCATTATTTCCCTGCCCTCCTCCACCACATACGTACACATACGTGTGTACACACACACACACACACACACACACACACACACACACACACACACACACGAGAGACCCCAATAACCAGAGCCTCAAACGTGGGCTCCAGGCAGGAAGCTATGGAAATCTTGGTACACTGAACACGTTCTCTCAAGGAGACGCCTCCTGCAAACCTGGGGGAGAACCTGAGATACCAGGGCACGGTCAAGTCGTTCCCCCCGGAGCTCCAAACACCCCGTGGAGTTTGCTGCATGCGCCCTACACACCGATTCCCCCTCCTCCCTTGGCCCCCCTCGGAAACGCCAGCCCCGAGCCCCCGCAGCCCTGACCCTTTCCAGACACTCAAAGCAAAAGGCTGGGCTGACCGAGGGGGCTTCGGGGCAGCGAGAAGGTGCCAGAGCCGCCTACCCCAGCGCCCCGCCGGAGCCTCGGGGGGTCCGGGGCGGGGGCGGCGGGGGAACAATAGGTGGTCTCCAGACCGACTAAGGCGGCCGCCGCCTCGCAGCCACTCCCGCTCCGCGGGACACGAGCTCGGGGCGGCGGCTGCCCCACCCCCCGCGGCCCCGGGAGCCCCCCGCGCCCGGCAGGTGGGCGTCTGCCCCGTCGCCCCCGACTGTCGCTGACACCCCCTCCTCCAGCACGGGCACCCGCACAAAGCGACCCCGGGCGGGGCAGAACTCACCATGAAGTCCCGGGCGAAGTTGTCCTCCCCATTGTGGTCCGGACTCTTCATGGCCTGGACCCTCTGGATGAATTTCCTCAGGATCTCCACTTGTTCCATCGCCTCGCGTCCTCCCGGCGGCTGCGGCCGCTGGGCCCCCCGCCGCCGCCCGCCCGCCCGGCGCAAAGCGCGCTCCGTCTTCCCCAGGTCGCTCCCCCTTCCCTTCCCCCCTCCCCGCCCGACCACCGCCAGCCCCGGCGGCCCCTCCCGCCCGCCTGCTCTCCCGCCAAGCCCGGCCGGCAGCGGCAGCGGCTGCGGCAGGGGCGGCACCGGCGTCCGGCTAACACCCGCACAACTTCCAGGAGCCGTACGAAGAGCGAAGCGCCGCGTCTCAGCACCAACCCCAGCCCCCAGCTGGTTCCATCCTCCTTCCCCGCCCTCCTTCTCCGCCTCCGCCAGAGACGCCGCCGCCGCCGCCTTCGGGACGCGACTCCCCTAGATTGCCCAGCCCCCTCCGCCCGGCACAGGCGACCTCTTTCCCTAGGCGCGCGTCCCCGCCGCCGCCCCGACGCGACGCGCGGCCCCGCGACCGCAGCCCCGCCCCAAACGGAACTCCCTGTCAATCCTGCCGGCCCTTCTTTTCTCTTCCAATCTCCGACGTAAAGCACGCCCCCCGCCCCATCCTTCGGGTTCCAACTGGCTGGAAGACCCGTCGGTTGACCGGTGGAGCGATCACCGCTCTCCTTCCGGGGCCGAGGGTCCCGCCCCTCCACTACCCTGGTGGTGAATCGGCAATCCGGAGAATTTGCTCTCCGGGATATTATAGGCCCCTCGGAGAGTAGTTCTTGTAATCCCTTAGGACTTTGCCTTTACGGGACCCAGTAGGACTTCCGTTGGGTCGAGAGTATCTCGCTCCCCATACTGAGGAAAAATGCATTCCCGAAAATGTTTAAAGTTCCCCCTTCCGTCCCCTTTCCCATTCCTAAGCTGGAACTACAATTCCCAGCACGCAACGTGGCCAGCGGGAGGAGGAGCTGAAGTGTAAGGGGGCGGAGTCTGTGAGGTGGCCTGGGAAGAGTAGGGCTTGCTGGGAATTGTGGTTCTTGCGTCTGTGTCAAAAACTGCATGAGCTGTTCAGTAGCCATTGAATCTTTCTGTTTCCTAGCGCACGGGTGAAGCGGACGGGTTCGCTAGAAGGAGATGAAACTCTTTGGGAGGAGCTTACTTGCTCCCCTCAACCGCCCCATTAGGATGATGCTGATACGTTCTAGGTTTAGTCATTGCTTGGGGAACGTGAACACTGAACCCCGCTTTGAATTATAGAATCCCAAAGTTGAAGTGCACGAAAGGATCTCTGAAATCAACTAATATTAACTCACTTGTAAAGAATTTTAAAGTTTATAAAAGGTTTTCCTCACCAAAACTCTGTGAGAAGGTGGCAAATATTGTTCCCATTTTAGAGATAAGGAAATGAGAGCGAGAGAGGGCTAGAGACTTGCCCAAGGTCTCTAAACTCATCCTCAAAGGCCGTCATTTTTAAATTCTTTTCAACCCTCTCCCTAAGATCAGTAAACCTGAAGAAAACAGGCATTGTGTGGTAACGGATAGAGAGCTGGGTTAAATCCTGCCCTCTACCTCCGGGGCTAGCACACACTTGGTTGTCCAAACTGTGAGGCTGTATGTAAGACGCAGGAAGGGAGCTCCCTAAGCGGATGACATCATGGGTCCGGTCCAAAAAGGATGCTTTACATACGTAATAAAATATATATATTGTCTATGTAAATATAAGTCACAGTGTGTGTGTGTGTGTGTGTGTGTGTGTGTGTGTGTGTATGTGTGTGTGCGTGCGTGCGCGTGTGTGTCTGCGACCTCCCTAGTCCTACCCCTATATGAAGGAAATCTAAACTATAACCTCCACGCAGGTGGGCATCCGCTTGAAGACAAGCCCAGCACTTCTAAGATAACCCTAACCAGACAGCTGTCACGATTGGCAAGTTCTTTCTGACGCCAAGCCTGAACTGACCTCTTCGCAGTTTCCATCGTTTCCTGGCTCTGTCCTGCGAAGCCAGAGAGAACAAAGCTAACCTTCTCCATGGGACAGGCTTCAGATAGCTGAAGATAGCTCTTCTCTCCCCACTCTCCACCCTCAAACCATCTCTTCTCCAACTTAATCCCCATAGGTCATAGACTCGAGGCCACTGACCATCGTGTTTGTGCTCTCCACACTCTCCACAGACAGAATTAAGCACAGTTCTCCCCAGAAGGTCTGAGGAGGGCAGGGTACGCAGGTCATCAGCCTACTCCTGAAACCTCTGGGTCTCTTAATGGAGCTCAAGACTGCGTTAGACTTTTTTTGGCTGCCACAGCATACGGTTGATTCGTATTGAGCTTGCAGTTAACTAAAACCTCCAGATCTTTTGAAGAACAGCTATTGCTTAACTATGCCCTCCCCTCCTCATCCCCCATCTTGGATTTGAAAGTTGATTTTTTTTTCCCTAAAGTGTTTCTCACTATTAAATTTTATCTTGTTAGATTCAACCCGCTGCTCTGACCTGTGGCATCAAATTCAAATAGAAATGGATCCCCGGGGGGCCATATATTGACTTAAAAACCACAAATTAATATTATCTATGTTATATTTTTATATATTTTGTTAAACATTTCCCATTTTCATCTTAATCTAGCTCAACCACACTTGGAGTCCCACAGGCAACCAGTTTGACACCTCTGCTCTAGCCTGTCAAGATTCAAAATTCTTTTAAATGTTATTCCTATGTATATTTTCATTGTCCTGTTTTCAGTTATATTTAATCTTATAAAATAACCTCGTGATAAAAATACAAAGCAATTGGATCTGGAAATTAAGAAGATACTGGTGACTGTGATGAGTGCAATCAATATAGTGGCAGGATCAGAAACTGAGTTTCAGTGGGGTAAGTTAAGAATGAATGAGAAAAGCAGGTATAGACAATTCATTTGAGAAAATTATCAATTAAAGTAAAAAGAAAAGTAATATATAGACTAGAGGGAGGGGAATCTACTCAAAATTTTATTTTGTTTCATTTTTCCCAAGATAGGGAGGCCGGTACATATTTGAAGAACATATTTGAAAGACC
>CM053770.1:120324021-120354469 GCA_028658325.1 Potorous gilbertii | reverse complement strand
AGATAATAGCTAACATTATTAACATATTGCTTACTGTGAGTCAGGTACTGTCCTGAGCACTGTACAATTATATTAGTTGATTCTTACAACAGCCCCGGGAAGTAGGAATTATTGTTATTTCTATTTCACAAATGAGGAAACTGAGGCAAACAGAGGTTAAGTTAAGAGGTTGAGCCCAGGGGCAAACAGCTAAGAAGTATCTGAGGCCAAACTTGAACTTGTATCTAACTGACTCCAGGCCTCTATCCCTCATGCCACGGAGCTGTCTTCTGAGGAGCTCACTCTCCTTATCTGCAAGACAGGAGGCAGCCTAACATAGTAGAGAGTTGTTATTGTTGTCAGGTGGACCTATGTCAGGTACATACTTTGATACGTACTAGCTGTGTTGGGCCTCTGGACAAATCACTTAACCTTCCAGTGTCCTGGATAACTTTCTGAGACAAAGTTTTAAAGCATGTTGGCACTGATCAAAGAAATTTCCTTATCTGGTAGTTCCCTACCCCAACAAAATCACAGGTCCCATTCAGAAAAAAAAAAAAGACCAGAGATAATACTACTTGTGATAGTTATCTCATCAAGTCATTTTGAAGTGGCACTGTCAATCATAAAGCACTATGTATGTGTGAGCTGTTAGTAGACCAAAACAGCTGTGGTAATGCGATGGAAAGAAGAAATACTGAAACAGTAGAGAAATATTTGGAAAGGGAAGGAGCTCAGAGTATGAGAGAGGCCAAACTACAGAGACTAAAACAGGATGAAGGGAGGTAGTCATGAGCAGGAAGAGGATACAGGATGTGTGACTTTTAGCTTACATACCATGCACTAATATCTAGAGACCACACACCAAAGAGATGTGCTAATTTAAGATATGTCTTAATTTATATACTTCTATCTTCTAGTATCTATTTTATAATGCAGATTTTTAGGTAAATACAAATTTGATCATACAATCAATCATTTTAACAATTATTTCCCGACAAACCTACATAATCTACTTTAGGCAGACAAAACATATACATAGGCTCACCTATACCAAGTTCTGCGATAAAAGAAATTGAGTCTGATTCTCTTGTTGTGTCTCTAGTGCCTAGTATGGCGTACTACAGAAATGCTTTTGAACTAAATTGAGTATATCTTCCCAGAATTTTGGTCTATGTCAACACCGCTGTTGCTCAAATATTTTCAGTGACTCCCTATTGCTTTCAAAATAAAATGCAATTTCTTCAGCAAAGCATTTATGACCCTCCACAATCTGGTATTTATTTTTAGCTTTCTTTCATACTACTTCCCTTTAATACCCTCTAGGTTCTAGCCAAACTGATCAATCAGCAATTTTTTGTACCAGGGGTGAGCTGGAACCACCTCAGTGGCTTGGAAAGGTGATTGTTAAATTTTCAATGTGATCATTTATAGCTCAGAAATCTGCAAATGCTATAAATGAGACTTAATTTATTGATTTGTTGATTGTGTTGGAGAAAATGTTAATAATGAGGATTAAACTTAAAAGTGTGCCCTGCTTGCCTTTTTTTCCCTTGGAGAGCTGGTTGTTATCTATTTATTAGCACACCCTTGCTTGTGTTCATCTTTCTATCTCCATCTTTCAGTTTCCATGACTGACATATTTTTCATCCTCACCTCTGCCTCAGAGACTTCTGTCTTCCTTGCTAGGCTCCGCTCAAGAGCTATCACCCCTGAGAAGTTTCTCTGATCCACCAGTAGCTAATATTCTTTCCTCCTCAGAGTATCTTTCTTTCCCCTTATCTATGTGTAAGTAGAAGTTCTTGAGAGCAGGAACTTTCTCTTTTCTGTTGTATCCCTAGAGTTTAGCACAGTTCCTTGTATTTTGAAGATATACACAGAGGATGTTCAATAATTTCAAAGTCCTTGAAGGTTTGGACATAGTATCTATTTAATAACTGTTGAACTGAATTGTTGAAATGAAAACATGACATTCCTTATCATTGACCCTGGCCATGTGGTATTTGGTCCCAAAACAGGGTTCTATACCTGTATCTATATCATCTATATCTATAACTACATCTACATATATATGTGTGTATTTTTATGTTATATGCGTAATATTTTACTTTTGTATTCATTTGATAAAAACATCACCATTAAAGTATTCTAGAATTTTAACTTTTTGCTAAAACTGGGATGAGGTTGTTTTTTCTTCTCCAAGAATGTCAAAAGCAGGTAATTAAGAAAAGGAACTACGTGACTTTTCAGGTTATATTTGCTCAGAAAAGACTTATAAACCCTTATGAGGCAGAATTCTGTACTCTAGCAACCTATTAAAGGATAATTTATCATGATTGATGCTTTATGCACAAAAAGATGTATGGAAGAGGTAATAGGGGCAATGCATCTTCTCTCACTCTTCTGATGGGTGGTCCCCCTGCTGGCAAGAATGAAGGTCATGGATAGGTCTGCACACACAAAAAAGCTTGTATGGACGTGAATAAAGCTAATGGTTAGATAGAAGCCATCAGTAAAAAAATATTACCAGCTTCTTAGCACCCATATACAAAGATTTCTTCTTAGCAAATAGAAATTAAGCTTTTTTTCCTGAAAAAATAATTATTTACCCAGGCATATTAATCTTCAGGTCAGATTATAGTCTTTTCATTTCAAAGATGAGTTCATACATATTTTAAATTTATTTTCTCTCAGGAGTTAAGCAAGTATATCCCATACTATAAATCACTATGAAATGTGGAGCCAAGACTATCTTTTTTCTTCCAAGAATCAAAAGTTAAATGGAAGTCTTAAAAGTTCTATACTCTAGATTTTAGAGTACCTACTTTAAACTGCCTTTCCACCCCTTTCTTTTAAATATGCAGAACTGATATATGCAGAAATATATTATTAATAATAATTTAGATTTCAAATTTAAAGTACAAACTATAAAGTCATGATGAGCAATTATGACTTTGTTGCACAGTACCTTTTTTTATTTACTATTGTCTCTGTTACAAAGGTAGCTATAATAAAATGAAGACGGTTCACCTTTATATGGTATTTTACAATTTATAAAATACTTCACTTTATCTTCATAACAATAGCTTGGAGTAAATAATGCAATTATTACTTAGACTTTGGCACTTCAATGGGTCTTTATACAATACGACCCATTTATGTCTATTTATCCTTTGCAATTTTTGTCTGTCTTTTCATGTATCCTCCACAGATCATCCAAAATAGCATGATTTCCCAAACACAATCCAACCTCATTTTCCACTGTTCAATTCGGGGTCTAACTTACTGTTTATCCGTAATTCCTGTCCAAGTTAGACCTATTGATGATACCAGGCTCATTATGATTGTACTGTGTTACGCTAATTTCAGTCCAACTCTTTGTGTCGAAATTTGGGGTTTTCTTGGCAAAGATGCTGGAGCAGTGTGCTATTTTCCTTTCCTGACTTCAAGTTCAGCACTCTATCCACTGCACCACCTAGCTGCCCTCATGATTATATGGTGGCTAATATTCCATGTTGTGGCAAGGATTATCCCAAGGAGCAGGAAGTCTCCTTGTAATTCTTTTAATACTTTCTGGATACCACTAACACTTGGATTGTCCATCTGTCCATCCTCCCTTCCACCAAATGACCAACCTATCTCCTCTTTCGGTCACACATAATTATGATGATATCTTCTATGCCACCTCTCATGTTCAGGTCACTTTGGTGATATACTGCCACCTACTTAATCCCTACATGTGTCTTTCCTTTTCTCTTTGGGCAGCAAAGTGCTGATAAATTATTAATGATTAGCTCTTTAGAAACAACTAGACCTATGATAAACTTTTAAATTGAATCTGCATTATTGACATCCTCTCCATCACTTTTTTAAGTCTAGACAATCAACAAAACAATAAACCAAAATCTGGTTTGTAGCATTTGCTGATTTCCAAGGTGTAAATGCTCATATTGCAAATTTAACAATCAGCTCTGCCAAGCCACTAAGTTGGCTACAGTACACCCTTGCCTTTAGGTCACCTGAAGTTCTGATTCTTCTGAGATCAGATAGATTGTATCACTGGGAAAAAGTTGGTATTAAAATGATACTAATAAAAAGATATGTATTTGCAAAAAGGAGCAGCTTGAGATTGTTGTACTCATTTTACAATATCCCAAACGCTATCTAGCCTGATGGCCTTCCATTCAATTTTGGGTCCAACTTGTTGCCCATCTGTAATACCTTCTGTCCGAGATACATATTCTGATGGTCCCTGGTGGCTCATCAAGATTTTAAAGTGGTTGACATTTCTTGTTGTGACAAGCAGTGTTATTCCAATTTTACAGATGAACAAATCTAAACAGCATAACTTGATTTCCTAACTTTTACATGTTCAGTTATAGTTTTAGATTCATAATCCCTTCATTTCTTTCCTTCCTTCCTTCCTTCCTTTCTTTCTTTCTTTCTTTCTTTCTTTCTTTCTTTCTTTCTTTCTTTCTTTCTTTCTTTCCCATCTTTAGTTTCTGTTCAATTAGTACAGTGGAAAGATGTGAGTCAGAGGATTTGCTTTCCATTCCTTCCTCTGATCCTTACGACCTGTGTGACCACTTTTCACTGGGTCTCAGTTTCTTCATTTGCAAAATGAGGGTGTTGGACTAAACAGCCTCTGAGTTCACTCTCAGCTTTAAATCTATGAATCTCCTCCCTTCCTCTCCCTTCTTTCCCTCCTCTCTCTTCCTCTCTCATCCCCTCCCCTTTCTTTTCCTCTCTTCTCCCCTTTACTTCTTTCCTTCTCTCTTCCTTTCTGTCCCTCCCTCTTTCCTTCCTTTTTCTCCAAAGAGAAAGCAAATACAGTTTCATTTGTTTGACTAAGTGAACTTCCAGTTAAGCTTGGCCACAGACTGATCTTAGCCTGAACAGAGGCTATCTGCCATTAGGCTCTAGACATTATTCGTGTACAGATCTTTTATGGATGCCCGAGGTGCTTTTATAAATCTCTGGGTGGTCTAGCTGGATTTCCTGGGTGAGTTATAACAAGGTTCTACGTCATGGGATGCCTTGCCCATGTTGTGTAATGTAACCATTAAACCAAGCTAACCTGTTGCTCAACTACAACTACAACCTTCAGATCCAACCTTCCAGATTCAAATTCAAGTTCATTTCCATACAAAACATGACCCAATAGAACATTTACTACCTGAGAAGAGGGATTGTAAAACAAAAACAAAAATAACACTGTGGACTTATTGATTTCTTGAACCAATCTGCAAGGATGACTCAGACTATCAATGGCTCAAAGAGAAATTTGTGTTTGCTTGGATAAAAACCAAGCCCTGTAAAGAGCCTGTGACATCAGCCATGTAGATTCTGCAGGGAGGATCTTCCCTTCTCCTTTCTTCCCACAGACAATCCACAAAGGACTTGATTTCTTCTCCTCCTAAGACTGCCACAGGTGTGGCAAGTGTGGCTCATGCTGTAGGCCCAAGGACCAGAAGGGCTGCTTCCGTCATTCCCACCAATTATTCCATTTGATTTCTCATCCCAGGTGAAGAAGAGATGCTGGAAAACTTTGTGTTTTGGTGGGGAGGCAATGAGAAAGTAGACAGAAAAAAGGTGTCGTAATGTGGGGGCCCAGGGTGGGAAAAATAGCCAGTGGAACATAAAGTACTACCCATAGTGCAACGATGGCTCACCACATCCTTACAAATGACCGCAGTTTTTACGTAGTGACCTTCAGAGTGAATGGCCTCTTTTCCTTTATATTATATAAATGATCTACTTCCATGTATTAGGTTCTGCCCTTAAAGTTAATTTTATGATGAAAGATAGATCATGTGTGATTGACACTATAAAATTTTAATTTGTACCTAACAATATGTTATATAGAAAGATTCTTCCAATAGAAGAAAATTCAGATGTGACCTTCTCCCCTCACAAAAAAGATTTTTAAAATGATCAAATTATGAAACTGTTAGTTCCATAACATTTTGATAATGTCTTTAAAAAGGGTAAATTGGTAACAATTGTGGAATAAAACTTTAGATGAATAAAAGAGACCCAGAGCAATCTCCAGACAGAAAGCTCCTTGGCAACTGATTACTGATTACTATCTACTTCCACCACCCTACAGGGAAGGAATAGGTTTTTTTCCCAAAGACGATAACCCTTGGACTGTATCCTTTCCCCTTCACTTCTCTCTTTGTCCTGGTATTGAACAAAATCTTCATTCAACATTTTTAGGCTGCAAAACTGCTTAGCTACAGAGTGAGGAAATCTCATATAAAGATCATATAAAAATATGAATTTTGCATGAACACAGGTAACTAAATGGTAATGGAAAGCAGTCTGGACTTGAAGTCCTAGAAGACTTGACCTGAGTTTGGATCCTGCTCCAGACATTTATGAGCTAGCCTCAGTTTCCTCCTCTGCAGGATGAGGACAATAATGATAGCTACCCTTACATGCTTGTAAGGATAAAGTGAAATCATATACTGAAAACACTTGGAAAACCTTAAAGAACCATATAAATGTTACAGTTGTTCAGTCGCGTCTCACTCTTTGTGACCCCATTTGGGGTTTTCTTGGAAGATACTGGAGTGGTTTACCATTTCTTTTTCCAGCTCATTTTATAGAGGAGGCAAACAAGGTTATGTGATTTGCCCAGGGTCACACAGCTAGTAAGTATCTAAAGTCACATTTGAACTCAGGTCTTCCTGACTCTAGATGTGATATTCTATCCTTGTTGCTGCCTCATAGACATGTTATCTATTATTATCTATGGCTTCAGACACTTACTAGCTATGTGACCCTGGGCAAGTCACTTAACCCTGTTTGTAAAATGAGCTGGAGAAGGAGATGGCAAACCATTCCAGTAACTATGCCAAGAAACCCCCCAAAGGATCACAAATCGTTGGACGCAACTGAAAAAATGACTGAACAACAACTAAAACAAATAGTGCTATTAATATTAGAGAGACTCACCAGAGACATGGCATTTTCTACAGAAAGACAGGTGTCCATGGCTTGAAGATGGAAAGAATGTGAATGAAAACATCTAAGAGAAGGAGAGTCTATTAATAATAGTACAAGGATTCCAAAGTGGAATGGAACTGGAGGGCAAAGGGTTGTGTGAACTGTAGAAATGTTGGGCTGAGGTAAAGAGGGAGAATGGTGAAGCCATTTATTCAGAAGCACAGGGATAAGAAGAACAGAGATGGGAACTTGTCCTCCAAAGGATGAGGAGTGACCATTTGATGGGGGAGCCTACCCTCTAGGGTCCAGTGGTCATTGAGCATGGAGTCCAAAGAGCTCTTACTGCTTTGGACTCCAAGAGAGGCAGACTTTCTAACAGTTTGGAGACCCTCATGGTGGAAGAACAAGGTAGTGAAAGAGCCCATTACAAGGTTATGGAGCAAGAGGCATCCCTGAGAGATGCACTGCGTGTGACAAAGGCACTCAAGTTCTGGCCTCAGAGTCCTCAGAAACAAAGGATTCCTTCCTCTTCCCTGCCAATCCTGCCCCCTACCAACTACCACCTTGGTGAATGGGCCTGGGAGTGTCAATGTTTTGGAGTCACTTTAGGAGCAGGTCATTTCCTACCTCCATTGCAGCCAAGGCCTCAGATAGCTTTGAGTTTCCATTGGAGCAAGTCCTCTGCTGCCTGTAGTATGTGATGGGCCACTTGGGGTGTCTAAAGGCTAAAGGCCCTCTGTCTGCTTCTCTCTCTTTCTCTCTCTCTCTTTTTCTCTTTCTCTCTCTCTCTCACAACTCTGGTCTTTGACAAAGCAATTTCACAATTTGTTAACTAGTCACCCAAGAAAGACATTTCTTTTATTACTTTAATCAGATGCAATTCATTTTTTTAAATTATCCTAAAAATTAATACTCAGTTTGATCTTTTGTTTCTTCCCCAGACTTGGCTCATTTCTTAAGTCCAATCTGTCTTCAAAGGATGATGCTTTGGCACTGTTGCATACGTTCAAAGGAATGTGCTGAAGATTCTGACAGTAATTCTAAAATCTTTGAGCAAATTCTTATGACTCTTGAACAGCTTTTTGAAGTGACCAATTTGAAAGAGAGAACACTCATCTAGTATATTGGTGAAAATAATCAGGCACATTATTTTATAGTGACATGTTGTGTTGTAGCTACCCACAGAGAGTGAATAGTTATTTTAGGAAAATTAGGTTAGGCTACAGGACCCCTTCAGAACACCTACTCAGCTCTAAGAGAATGGGCAGAGATGATAAAAATCTAGATGAGTATTTTGCAGAGTAACTAGTAACTAGGTACTACTACTTAGGTACTAGAACTAGTAATAATTATGCATAGTAACTAGATACTAGTACTAGTAATTATTTTGCAAAAAAGTAGTAACTAAGGCAGGGAAAACAGGAATAATATGCCTCAGAGTGGGGAGGGCCAAAAGGAAGGCTCAAATCTTGCCTCAGACCCTTATTGGTTGTGCCACCCTGGCCAGGTCATGTAACCTCTGTTTGTCTCAGTTTCTTCAACTGTAAAATAAAGGTCATAATAGTACTTACCTCCAAGAGTTGTTGTAAGGGTCAAATGAGGTAATGATAGTAAAGTGCAAGGCATGTAGTAGGTACCATAGAAAAGCTTATTCCCTCCCCATCCCCCAAGGTTCTAGAGAACATTTTGGGCTCTGTGGGACTTTCCCAACCCCGAAGTGGACTTGAATGAGATCCATACTAATGTCATGCAATCTGATAATTCAGAGGACTGCAGCATCTGACATTTAGAATGAAAATTGGCAACTCATTTATTTTTCGTTTCTCAATTTTTGTGGCCCTCTAAGAGGATGTCGGAAGTTAGGGTCAGTGTTAGTTTGGGTGGCAATATATTTGTCTCACTTTCCTGTGTCCACACTTACCACAAGGCCAAATTTAACCGTCGGTGCTAATGAGCTCTATCATTGGAAACTTTTCAAAAGCTAACTAGAGACATGTTCTAGGGAAACCTCAGAGAAAATTAAACATCATGTTCTATTTTAATTTGTCGGTTTCCACAATGAAAAACATTCATAAGCTAGACAAGGTAGGTATAATTAATTATCTGGTGGTTCTTGGTTTAGTTGTTTTGCAAAAAAAAGTGGGCAATTGAGAATTGCTTTAGTAAAATTATATTGAGTTTTTAATGCTCAGGGAATTTCCAAATCACATAAAGATTATGGTGTAATAGAGTCAGAGGAGGAAGGGTTCTCAGAGGTCATTAAGTCAATCTCTTTTTAGAGATGAGGAAAGTGAGTCAGAGAGAATTGAAGAGGCAGTTTTGTTTTTCAGTTGTGTCAGACTCTTTGTGACCCTAGGGATCATATCATACCAGGACCTTCTATTCTTCCCTGTATCCCAGAGCCTATTGAAGGCCTTTCATGTTCCTTCCATCCAGCTAGGTGGTTCCAAAGCTGAAATCAGGAAGACCTCAGTTCAAAATCTGCCTGAGACACTTCCAAGCTGTGAAACCTAAGGCAAGTCACTCAGTTTGTCTCATGCTTGGCTTCCTCATCTGTAAAGTGGGACTGATAATAGCACATATTTTGCTGAGTAGCAAACAAGATAACATAAAGTATTGTGCAAATCTTAAAACACTATCTTCATGCTAGTTATTATTTTTATGCAATTTACCCAAGGTCACACAAGGTAAATGTTAGAGCTGGGATTCATACACAGGTTCTCTGACAACAATCTTTCTACTGTACCACACAGTTGCTATGGAGAAACTAAGGTTGGAACTGGGGATACTATCATAGGGGGCTAAGATTCAAGACCTAGATACGGGAAGGGGAAGGGAAAGGGAAAGAGCATTTTTGTTAAGTACCTGCTATGTAAAGCAGGAGTCAGGAGGACCTGAGTTCAAATCTCAGACACTTGACACTCATTAGCTGTGTGACCTTGGGCAAGTCACTTAATCCCAATTGCCTTATCCTGGGTCATTTCCAGTCATTCTGATGAATATCTGGTCACTAGATTCAGATGCGTCTGGAGGAGAAGTGAGGCTGGTGACCTGCACAGCCCTCCCTCACTCAAAACAAAGTCAAGTGCAAGTCATGTCATCATTTCTCTGATGGAATGATCTTCTTTGGCGATGAAGGAGGAACACACACACACACACACGTAAAGCTGTGCTGAGTGCTTTACAAATATCTCATTTTGATAAAAGCTATAGCTATGGATGTAAAAAATGATAGGTCATAAAGGAAGGACTGGTAGGAATTAGCAATGAACTACATTTGTGTATATATGAGAGGGTCAGGGACCTCTGGTGAGGGACAATTGAATGTTCTTAAAGATTATGAGCTAGTGGTATGATGGTGCTAGTACCTTAGGGTATGAGGTGATATGTCTAGTTGGAATTCTGGGCAGCAGTGGCTAAATCATTTACATCCAGTTTATAACCAAAGTACATTATAGCTGTGTCAAATCAACGATCTTTCTCCAAGCAATTGTTTTTAATCTGTGTGATGAAATAGAGGATCTCATCTAAACTCATCCCCAAACAGAAACCGCCCTTCCACACTGCCCCCCTCCCGACTCTCCTTTCTTCTACCAGTTCTTTCTGTTTTCCACAGTGGTCTTTCATAGAGTCTTCCTCTCTCTTCCTGTAGTTGCTATTAAAGCTATTCTCGCGGGCTATTCCCTCCAGCCTCTCTGCACTCTATCAATTCATCCTTTATTCTCTTTGGCTTTCTCTCTCCCCCTAGAGAGTTTCTAAAAGAACCTCTTAATTCTTCACAACTCTATTTTCCTTCCTTCAGCCCCCACCCTTATCCCCTCCTTCCCCCCCTGCCCTGGCACAAACCATCAGTCCCATCCCCGCTGCAGTATAGGCTATTATGTCCAGTTCTGTCAAATCTCACCTCACCCACTGCCCAGATAATTAACATGTTAAAATAATCATCATCTTGCCCTGGGAATATCCCTCATTGTACTCCCTTACAAATTTTAAAATGTGTAAGGCTCCACATTTGTATTTTTAGCACATTCACCTAGAGTGGGCTCTCAATCCACCATTACTCTCTGGAGAAAAGGCTATTTTTGTAAGACAAGTCTATGGATTTTCCATGGTTAGGCAGGTCTTTAATACTTATCATTTTCCCTTTAAATATTTAAAAATGCTGCTGCTATTGGTATTATTTCCTGTGAGTTTGACATATGGAATGAAAGAGGTATAGCTAGTTTTCCCTATCTGTGACAGTGACTGAGGTCAGTTTCATATACATGCAATATGATCAAATACACTGAAAAATACAGTCAATTGGATTCATTACAGCCTGTCTGCAGAGTGCAGAAATTATTCGGCTCTTCAGAGCCCACTGAAGGAGCTATAAAAATTAGGCATGTTACCATGGTCTACTTGAATCAGATTCTATTCCAGGCTCATAAATGCTTAACCTATATATGAATGGATCCAATCCTACTGATAGCTTGGCTGGCAGTCAGTCGATAAAGAATGACTATGCTTACTATGTAGGTAGTACAGTGGATAGAACACAGGGTCATGGAGTAAGGAAGATCTGAGTTGAAATCCAGTTTTAAATACTTACTAATTGTGTGACCCTGGGCACTTAACCCCTATTTGCCTCAGTTTCTCATCTGTAAAATGAGCTGGAGAAGGAAATGGCAAACCACTCTAGTATCTTTGCCAAGAAAACCCCATGGACAAAAGTCTATGGGATCATATGGAGTGGGACAAAAGAACTAGGAATACAAAGAAAGGAAAATTTCCCCTTCACCCCCCCTATCCCAACAACAAAAAAAAAAACCTGTCTTCAAGAAACATATTCTAATCAGAGACAACTTGTAAATATTTAAGTACAAACATCTATACAGAGTGGATAAAATGGTATGGGTGATGTCATAGCAAAGGAGATGGAAAAAGCCTTATACAAAAGGGAGACTTTGAACTAAGTCTTCAAGGAAGCCAGAGAAACTAAGTCAGATTTGGGCCACTCCATTTCAGATTGCTTCATGCTCTCTGCCCTGTGGGGTCTAGTCTTTTCCCATCTTTGTTACATAAAACTTCAAACTACTCTTCAAAGTATCAGATATTTTGCTGCTCCCACCATACCACGCAATGCATCCTTTATCAAATTATCCCAACAGCCACCCCTATACCCTTTTACTATATCTAGGATATGGCCCTTCCAATGTAGCAGAACTCAGTGGAGCCTTGACTTTTATGTCAAATGGTCTTTATCATGTAAATGCCCACCCAACTGGGCAAGCCTTCTCAGGACCTCAGTTTCCTCATCAGTAAGAGGTGATGAATGGAATAGACTGACCTTTTTAGGTTCTTCCTAGCTCTAGAGTTCTTTGCTTTGATGAGGGACTCTGTTAGCTTCACTGCTCATTGTTAGAGGCATTTCCTGTTCTTTGAAGTGTAACTATCACCCACATGTTTTGCAGATGAAAACACCCAGAAGCTCAATATGACAATCCCAGATTTGGCTGTTTCACAAAGGACACTGGGTTATATATGTCACATAGTCTGAATTTTCTAAATGAGGTTTGAGGTGCTTAATTTTCCATGCTTAAATAATAATAACTTAATGAGTTACAAAATACTTTACTTGTAAGTCCTGTGAAGTAGGTAGGATAAGCATTAATGGCAGCCCTTGGAGGTATTGTGGATTCAGTTCCAGATAACCTTAATAAAACGAATATCACAAAAAGCAAGTCACATGAAATTTTTGGTTTCCCAGTGCAAATAAAAGTTGTGTTTACACTATACTGTAGTCTATTAAGTGGGCAATAGTATTATGTATACCCCTTAATTAAAACCCAATGTGTGCCCCTTAATTAAAAAATATTTTTTTTGCCCCAAAATGCTAACCATGACTTGAGTCTTGGGCTAGTCATAATTATTTAGCTGATGAAAAGTCTTGCCTTGATATTGATAACTGTGAACTAATCAAGGTGATGTTTGCAGAAGGTTGGGGTGGCTATGATAATTTTAAAAGACAACATTCAAATTTGTTTCATTGATTGACCCTTCCATGAAAATTTTTCTGTAGCATGTATTGCTGTTTGATAGCATTTTATCAACAATAAAACTTCTCTCAAAATCTGAGTCAATCCTTTCCAAACCTTGCTACTGCTTTACCAACTAAATTTATGTAATATTCTTTAATATTGTTTTCTTTCAGGGAATAGGGAGGCCCAAGGAAAGGGAGAAGGATGGGGAAATGGCTGGTTGGTGGAGCAGTCAGCACACACCCATTTACCCATTAAATTTGCTGTCTTTTCTAAGGGCATCTTTGTGGCACCCCAAAACAATTACAAAAGAAACATCAAAGATAACTGATCACAGATTACCGTAACAGATATAATAATAATCAAAAGTTTTAAATATTGTGAGTATTACAAAAATGTGATACAGCAACATGATGTGAGCACATGCTGTTGGAAAAATGGTTTCAACAGGCTTGCTCGATGCAAAGTGGCCCCAAAGCTCCAATTTGTAAAAAACACAATATCTAGGAAGGAAAATAAAGCGAAGTCCAATAAAATGAGGCATGCCCGTAACTAATTTTAACAAATGAGTAAACTAAGGCTCAGAAAGTTTGTGACTTAGCTAGAGCATTATAGTTACTGTCACCGTTGAGATATGGACCTCAGTTTCATCAGATTCTAAGATGAGCGCTTTTTTCCACATTGCACTACTTTACATTATGGTTACCGGGTAGTAGCTCACTAGTTTAAGGGACTTACCATACTTGACTAGGACACAGAAGATCCAAATTTTCTTTTCTGTTATATACCTCGAGGAAGCCATGCTTTATAGTGTGCAATTTAAATAAATGATGCTTAATTCAGAGAGAAAGAGGAAGGAAAAAGAGGGGGAGAGAGAGAGAGAGAGAGAGAGAGAGAGAGAGAGAGAGAGAGAGAGAGAGAGAGAAAGAGAGAGAAGAGAGAAAGTGATACACCCTTGTTCTGGGGTTGTCTAATGGTTCAGGTTCTGTATTGAAATGAAATAAGATACTTACAGGCCATCTAAGAGCTACAAAACAAATTACTTAAGAATACATAGAAAACATATCACATTGGTTCAGACAATGCTTATTTCTATACAGAGGAATATGTTGAATGAGAAGAAATCAAGAGACCAAGGACATTAAATCCAACCCTCTTATTTTACAAATTAATAGCTAGCATTTACGTTTACTCTAACGATGACTTTATATATCTCATTTGATCATTTTAGCTCATTTAATCAACACAACAACTCTAGGAAATAGTAGCTATTAATATCCTCATTTTACAGATGTGGAAACTGAGGCTAAGATGTTACGTGACTTGCCCAGTGTCCCATAGCTGGTAACAATCTGAGGCAGGATTCAAACTCAGCTCTCCCTGACTCGAAGTCTAGCATTCTAAACTCCCCTTCCAAAGTCAGCACTGCAGCTCATGTATCGAACTCCTACTTACATGGCAGTAGGACATTCATCAGGTCTGAGAGGCATTGACTTCTTGCCAGTTGACTTTTTTATGATTTAAATGAAGGAGAAGTCACATCAAGGGTTTGAGTCCTATTCCTCTGGAAGGTACAAGGATGGAGTCTGAGTCAGAGGACCTGGGTTTGAATCCTGACTTGGCTGTTTATTAGCAAATCATTAATTTCTCAAGGTCTTAGTTGACTCATCTATAAAATGAGGGGTTTGGACTAAGTGGTCTTGAAGGTTCCTTCCAAATGTTAATCTATGGTATTAAGTCTCAGAGATAGCTTCCCCCTGTTTTTTAAGGGAAAACAGACCAACAAACAAAAAATCAAAATTGCCCGATCCACATGGCCAAGATCCTAATGTGTGTGTATAAATATATAAAATATATTTATACACACACATACACACACATATACAAACACACTATATATTACTCCTACCTCAATCCTACAAATCAGAGGTATCAAACATACCCACACACAACAAACACACAAACACACAACACATTCATGTATGGATCAAATAATTAAAAAGTAATTGGGAACTATTTAACAAAATAAATTAAATTTCAACATAGATAATATTAAAATGTAGGTCTTTTTCTAAGTCAATATGTGGCCTTTAAGGATATGAATATACAATTTAGTGGTTCCCCCTTTCTATTTCAATTGGATACCCCTGCTGTAAATAGAGAATACTGCTATTAATATATTTCCTTCATATACCTTCTTTTCATAAAGGGGTGTGAGCATACCATAGCTTTGTCAGAAGGTTATTCTCAGAAGTCAGTCCTATTATAAACTAAATCTTTTTAAATTAACTAACTTTTAATAATAGCTTTTTACAGTAAGTGGCTTTTTATAATAACTAACTTTTATTGAACTCTACTTTGTGGTGAATAATGTAACCGCAAGATTCCGATATACCTACCAATGATGTAACAATGATTTCACTAAGGTTTTCTTTCAACAAAATGTACTTTAAAAAAACCCAAAAACAAAACTTCCATTTTTAGCTTATTAAAATGTGCATCAATTTTATTTCTTTAACTTGTGGAGAAGGCAGAATAGGTATTTTCATCTTTATTTAACAAATAGAGAAACTGAGGCACAGAGATGTGAAGTGATTTAGCAAAGATGATGTTGCTAGTTGGTAAAAAAAGAAGGACCAGACCTTGAGTCTATCTGACTCTCAACCTGTATTTCTGCAAATGGACTGAGCAAGTTAATCATTAAGAGTGTTCACAGAAACCTTAGGTCAGTTACTTGGTTAATTGTAACTTTTGCTTTGTAAAAATAATGCTTTATTGTGGAATTTTCCCAGAGTATACAAGGCATCTTTAAACCTGTTCTTCCTCATATCAATGATAGGCAAAGAATAGTTGTTGGTTCACAAAACTGAAGTTGATTCAGAATGTTTTAGAAAGTGGATCTCAGAGTCCAGGATTTTTCTTTTTCTTTTATAAATTTTAACTAGCAACAAATATGTAGGCAACCACACAAATAAATGAAACTCAGAATTATGAATGTCCATTTGAAGGTCCAAAGCAGAATTTTCAAATTTCCGCTTAGAAGGTTGCTAATAATGACAAAGACCCTACCCCATTTGTTCCTTTTCAAACTGATAAAATGCTTATTTTGGCTATTTGAATGAAATTGTGAATCATTTACTAGAGATAGAAGGCATGTTAGGACCCCTATGCAATTCATTACACTAATTTTAATTTAGATTTCAAAAATTCATAACATGGTAACTTAGGGCTGGGGCTGAGATTTATTTTTAGCCTATCTTTAAAAAAAAGAAATGATTAAATAGTACAAAGAAAACTGGAAAGGAAATATTCATTTATTTTAAGAACTTAAATTATTTTCATTTACCTTAGAAACATCCATTTATATGCAGGCAAGGTGGTGCAGTAGATAGAGTAAGTAGTAGTCCTGAAGTCAGGACGACTCATCTCCCTGAGTTCAAATCCTAGCTGTGTGACCCTGAGCAAGTCATTTAATCCTATATGCCTCAGTTTCTTCATCTGTAAAATGAGCTGGAAAAAGAAATGGCAAACCACTCCAATATTTTTGCCAAGAAAATCCCAAATGGGATCATGAAGAGTCAGACATGACTGAAAACCACCAAATGAAAACCAACAATAGTATTATAGTATGAACGATACTCTATGGTAGAAATTCTAAACTTGTAATCAGGGTACCTGGATTCCCTTTCCAACTATGACCCTTACTAGTTTTATAATATCAAACAACAGAATTAATCTCTCTGAGCTTTGTTTTACTCATTTGCCAAATAGACCCATAATGCTTGTATTACCTACTTCTTAAGATTATAGATTTAAATCTGGAAGAAACTGAGATCACATGGCCTACTTCCACCCCCCCCCCCCCCGCCCCTTTTTATACTTGAGGACACTGAAGCCCAGCACTTGTCACACAAGTAGCAGAACTGGAACTGGAAACCAAATCCTATAGACTCTTCCCCATTGTACTATGTGGGTGGCTGTGGTGAAAACATTTTATAAATGAACACATAAAGTGTTCTTTAAATTTGTTTTATAAATATTTTATTTATTATATAAATATATTATATTCGTATAATATATTTATTGTTTATATTTTATTTATTTTATAAAAATTTATTTTATAAACACAAAAAATACATAAATAAACAAATAAAAGAAGAAGTATTTGTATTTTTCTTTTTAAGCAATTGGGATTAAGTGACTTGCCCAGGATCACACGGCTAGTCAGGATCAGAGGTCAAATTTGAACTCAAATCCTCCCAACTCCAGGTCTCCATCCACTGTACCATCTTGCTGCCTCTATTTGCATTATTCTTCCTCTAATATCCCACACAAATCACTCATTGAGAGATGACTATGGGTTTGTCTAATGGGGTATAAATTCTAGAAGCTCCTATTAAATTTCTAAGAAGGCTTCTTGAGTACAGGCTTGGTGACAGGCTATATCTGCTTTTTGAGCAGTAGGCTCATCACCAGTTTTAAGCACCCCGTGATGAACATTTTTGGCCATTAGCAGCTTATTACTGAGGTGTAGAAGGGATTAGTCTGTATTGCAAGGCTGTACCCACACTAGTAAAATCTTATATGCTTGATATATTGAATTAAGTATACTATCAAGTCAAGTCAAGTCAATATGCCATCATTAAACAGCTACTATACGCCAAGCACAGTATTAAATGAAGTGAAATACAAGTATAAGTAGAAAGACAGTCCTTGACCTCAAGAAACTTTTAGTCTAATGGGGAAGACTAGACATAAAAGGAAGCTGGAAGGAAGAAAAGGGGAAAAGATGAAGCTACCATCTGGGTGGTCATTGTAGAGAAAGTCCCAAAGAGTCAGGGAGTGCAGCTGGGAGAGGAATGAAAATGTAGCTGACCTGAACTTCCTCATAATGGAGCTTCTGGAAGGAGCTAGCCAATCAGAGAGAGAGGCCCTGGGCTAGGGGGTGTTTTCAATGTCCAAAGGCCAAAGACAGAATGAGTTTCCAGGGTAAAGAGGTTATCAGTTGTTATCACAGGCCAAGACTATAAGCAGATTGTCTTGACATATGTCATTCTAATCTCATTAAAGTAGGAACTTTTCTAGACTGACACTTGCTTATCTTAGTTCGTGTGTGTATGTGTGTGTGTGTGTGTGTGTGTGTGTGTGTGTGTGTGTATATACATCTATATAACAATGATTTTCTTTTAAAATATTTTATAATTTAGATTTTTAGCTAATTCTTGACAATCTTCCCTAGGTAAATCCCAGTTAAGTAGATTTTTCTATATGACAACCTAACATGTAAATGGAATGGTTTAGAAAGTGGGATTTACATAAAAAATAAATTATTCCCTTAGGAAATGGTATACAACAGGATTCCTTAAAAATAACAAGATTCCGCTCAACCTCTTTTTTTGTTTAAGATCTATGTCTTTATTGGTGTTGGGAATTCTCAGTAAGGCAACTTCTTCTGCCAGTACAATTGTTCTTAGGAGTCTTAAAGACTCTTGCCCAGGTTTCCACAGCTGGTATTTTTCATAGAGAGCACTTCAACTCAGGTCTTCCTGACTGCAAAGCCAATTTACATCAAATTGCAATGCATTTTTGCAAGTACCTCTTATCCATTTCAAGTGAGAAGATAGTGATTTAAAGGAAAAAAAAATTCAACTAGGAGATCTTAAAGGAAAAAAAAACTCAACTAGGAGATCTAATCCTAATGCTACCTTAAATGACAATATAATTTTTGGAAAATCACTACTATTTTTTCTTCATCTGTAAAATGAAAGTACTAGATGATTTCTAACATTTTGCACCACTTTAAAGTTTTATTTCCCTAAATTTGATTTGTCTAGGACCTTTCAGGGACATACATACATATTCAATAAAGTAAAGCAGTGTCAATCTATGCATTATACAATCCTACCTATTCAATGATGGAAATAGAAACTATTTTGAGAGGTCTAAATTTTTTATGCTAAACTTTTTTCACACTTTAATTCATATTGGCAGTCAAGGAAGTCTTATAACTATTTCCTAGTAACTATTTCCTCATAACTATTACCACAAATGAGTATTTTATTTTCATGTAATAGCTTCACTATTCTCAAATGAGAAAAAAAATGAACCAAATTAACAATATATACATAAAATATCTGGTTAATAATGAACTTGTAAGGTTTCTCACTAAAGCAGCATAACTTTAAAAAAAAATAATTACTGATCTCCACAGATCTGTTAGCAAATGTTTAGCATTTGATTCAAATTTACGCATGTTAGAATCAGGAATCATCCTTTCTCAACTCAAAATGCTGTATAAGTTTCAGAATACCATGTCATGGCAGTATGTCATGTATTTCAATACTTGAATCAGTCAGTGGAAAAAAAGTTATATATAGTACATTACTTCAGTACTAAATTTTAATTGGTCTTTAGTTTTAATTCTACTCTTTTGCTTTAAGAGAATTTAAGTAGACTCAAGAAGCTGGCCATTGACACTGTGTGAATTTTCATTTAGTTTATTTAAAAACTATTTAAAATAGAGACTGGAAACTATTCACAATAAGAATCCCTCCTTAAACGTCAGTCATTAGAGTTGATATTGAGGTCATGGAGACTAATTTATAATGACTGGAGGGGACGTGTGAAGAAAAGCTGTTGCGTTGGTTGAGGTGATATATCACTGAACTTGGGCGAGTTGTCAAGAACCACATCCTGATTGGCCTTGGTCCTTTTTAAGTGGTTTTATGATAGAGAAAAAGAGCTACAAAGGTCTAAGAAGCAACCATTGCAATACTTTTTGACCAAGAAGCTGGCAGAATTTCAACTTATATTTGCAAAAGAAAAGAATGATTGTTGTTGTTTTTCATCTAAATTAAATGTATGTTTGTCCTTCATTGTGGAAGAAGACCATCCCATCAGAGAAATGACATGACTTGCACTTGACTTTGAGTGAGGGAGGGCTGTGCAGGTCACCAGCCCTACTTCTCCTCCAGAGCCATCTTAACCTAGTGACCAGATATTCATCAGGATGACTGGAGATAATCCAGGATGAGGCAATTGGGTTAAGTGACTTGCCCAAGGTCACCCAGCTAGCGAGTGTCAAGTGTATATGGCTTCAGGGGTTGTCCGTTCCAGCTCTGGCTCTCTGGGCCCCTCAGACTAGCCATTCCCATCTGGCTCTCAGTTTCCTCATCTACAAGGTGAGGGCATGCTGTACAGACCCAGGTTCATTCTTAGAGTCAGGAGAAACAATTACATAGATACAATGTTTTCTGAAACATTGAGTTGATCAGTGATGTGGTCCTGGACTTCATTCAGCAAAGAAAAGTTAAAGACATTCCTGATGGTAGTTGTGTGATAAATAGACTTTGAGATCATATTCATGCGAGCATTTCAAGATCATATAAAGTAGAAGTTCTTAATTTTTTAAAATGTTATGAACCGCTTCGACAATCTGGTGAAACCTATGGACTCCTCAGAATCATGTTTTTAAATGCCTAAAATAATGTACGTAGATTTATAAAGAAAACCAAAAATGAATGAAAAATCAACATGTAATTTTTGCCCATCCAAGTTCATAGATACCCTGAAATCTAGTTCTCGGGAGTTCAGGTTAAAAACCCTTCAATTGAAGTGATAAATTATTTGAATGCTTCTCTAAGTTAGCAGTCAGAACTGAGTCCTAAATATAAATGCAATTTAAGGGATGTGTCAAAATCCTCATGCTCCCAAATATGTCGCTTTGGGGCTGTCATGTTTTCTTCTCAGAACTTCTCTAGAATGAAATTCCCCTAAGAAACTAGTGGTAGTTCAAATATAGAAAAAGATAAGAAAAAAAAAACAACCCTAAAAGGGAGGAGGGGAAGGTATGTGTGGGAAAGGAATCTAAAACCTTGTATTAGCATTAACTGTTTCTTTTAATCATTTTCCACTTAAGATTTTAAAGCCCATGTAATATTTGCTATTGTTTACTTTCCTTATAGTATTTTTAATTTCAGCAGTGGAAAGGTTAGAGGTAGAAGGAGAGCACAGCTGGGCTGCTACTGTTTCCTATATAATTTGTTTTCAGTTTTTCCCAGAAATTGGTGGCAAAATATTAATTGCCATGAATATGGCATCCCCATACCATTCCCCCAAAACTTCATTTAAGTCCAAAGTCTCAACTCTTGAACTTTTCTTTCTCCTTGAACAATTTTATTAGAAATAGAAAATAGATGAAAATAGATGGTAAAACTGAGTTAGTGTTTTATCTCCTCTTCCTACCTCAGCTGCCCTCTAGTGGAGGTGTTAATGAGGCATGAAACAGCCCAGTGGGAAGGAGGTAGATGGGGGAGAGGGGAGAAAGGGCAGGGAAATAATGCAAAAAGTGCCAAAAATGATCCACAAATGGGAAATCAGTCTTTGAATAAGGGCAAAATTGCTTGTTTGCTTTAAAAAAGAAAAACAACACCTCTTCCTTCAGTCAATAATGCTTATCATGTATCTTAAGTTACTTAAGTTAAATTTTTTTAATTAAGAATTTAACTATACAAGGAATTAATAATCAAAAGACCTATTTGTTTAAAGATGTTTACATCTGTTCTGTCCATAGTACTGAAAAACTGTAAATACCTTAGTGAGGCAACCATTCAATAATTCAACAACCACTTATGAAAATACCTTCTAAGTGACAGGCACTGCAGTAAGTTCTAGGGGTTAGAAAGATAAATATGAAACACTCCTTATCTTCTCGGTACTTACTTTCTTTTGAGGGTAAACAGAATGTCAACAGAAAAGTAAATACAAAATATACACAAAGTTGTTTCCTGTGGGAAAGGGCACTAGCAGTTAGGAGTCTCAAGATGGATTTCTTGGAGAATGTAGCAGTTTGAGCTGAGCTTTGAAGGAAGCTAGAGATTCTGGGAGATTAAGTTAAGGAAAGAATGTATTCCAAGCTCCAGGTGGCAAGATAAGAGATAGAATTTAATGTATAAGGGATAGAAAGTTAATTGTTTTGTCTGGACCATTGAGTCCATGAAGGAAAATGATATGCAATAAGTCTGGAAAGGGAAATAAATTGGCAAAGAGCCCTAGATTTGCAGTCAAAGGATCTGGGTTTGAATCATATTACTTAAAAACTAGTTGTATGATAGAGGGAATATGGCTTCACTTTACTGGGTCTAATTTTGTCATCTTCAAAATGAAAGGACTGGTTGACATGATTTCCAATATTCTTTCCAGCTCAAAAATCTCACATTACTATCTTTTATGATTCTAAAAGTAATGGTTCCATAGACGGTGGTGTATTGGTACAATTTGGGCAAGAAAATTCTCTTTCACTATATTTCATTACTTCAAAGATCCAGTGATTACTTTGGCATAGACACTTCCTTCATCAAAGCAGATGCAGTCCCTTGGCAAACAATCTCAGAGAATTACTGTGGTCCAAAATATTCATCCCTCTGAAGCCAAACTGATGACAATCCTTTCCAAGCTTGGCTAAGGTGGCCTTCAGCAGCCCATTGCTGGGTCTGCATACAAAGCCTTTCTTTCCATTTTTCTGGGACCTCTCAAAGTTTATGACCCACCCACTGGTGTAGCCTTTTAGAAAATAGGAACATAGGGTCATAGAATTATAAATGTAGATCTGGAAGTGACCTCAGAGACCGTCAAACTCAATCCCTTCCCTCTTACAGATAAGAAAATTGAGGTTTTGAGAGATTAAGTGAATTGCCTAGGGCCTTAGAACTAGAAAGAGTCCTAGGTAGGATTTGAACTCAGATTTGCCTAGCTTCAAATCCAGCACTCACAGTAAGGTACTGTGATGGGAGCTTTTGCCATAATGGTAAGCAGGAGAAATAAAGCAAAATATGAAGAAGCCTATAAAACTTAACAAAGTTTACTTTGTTTTCAAGTAAGGAGCACTCTACACATACCAATAAATCATTAGATTTGGAGTCAGGTAGACTTACGTTCATCTTTGTCTTCTCACTTTCTCTCACCTTTCTGCCCCTCCACACACATCTACGCCCCCACCCCTACCATATCCAAATTGTTGCCAAGGCTTATTGATATTACCTCTGCAACATCTCTCAAAAATGCCCTCTTCTCTTCTCTAATACTGGTACCATTCTCACTAAGGTAGGCCTTTATCACCTCACACTTGGATTATTGCAGTACCTATTGGGTGGATCAGCCTGCCTCAAGTCTCTCCCCTCTCCAATCCATCCTCCATTTAGTTACTAAAGTGGTTTTCCTAACACTTAGGTCACACCTACTCTTCTCCATCCCCCACTCAGTAAACTCTAGTGGATTCTTATTGCCTCTAGGATCAAATACAAGCTGCTCTATTTGTCATTCAAAGCCTTTCATAACTAGCCCCTTCTATCTTTCCAGTCTTGTTCTACTTTAATTCGTAACACCTACACTGGCCTCCTGGTCCTTCCATGAACAAGACATTCCATTTCTCTACTCTAGGCATTTTCTCTATCTTCCACACCTGGTACATTTCTCCCCTCATACTCCCCTCCGCCCTTCTCCTGACTACTGAGCTCCCTGGCTTCCTTTAAGTCCCAACCAAAATCCTTCCTTCCAAAGGAAACCATTCCCAACTCTTCTTAATTCCAGTGCCTTTTCTTCGTGAATTATTTCCTTTTTATCCTGCATATTATCCATTCAGTTACATTTAATGTCTGAGAGCACAAAACCACCTCCATCATTTTCCCTTCTGTGTGCCCCTTGGTAATTCTCGTATTCTTGTTTCTCCTTATAAATTTCCTTATGACTTTTTCCTAATTCTAAAAAGAAGTCACTTAGTATTTTGATTGGTCTCACTTTAAATATACAAATTAATTTGGGGAGTATCATCTTTACTTATTAATTCAACCCAATCATGAACATTGAATATCCCTCCATTGATTTGGGTTATCCTTTACATTGACCATTATTTCATCCAAGAGCTGGCTATGTTAGAGAAATCACAGATCAAGTAAAGAAAAAAAATATTATGCAATTGTCCTTACATAGGTCTTGTTCTAGGTGGAATAATCCCTAAATATTTGACAATTTCTATTGTTATTGTAACCAGAACTCTTTTTCTCCCTGTTGTTATATGTTCTTGATATTTATTATTGGCAAATACTTGTAAGAATGCCAGACTCAATGTTTCTGAATAAGTAGTAAGCTAGTCTCAGATTCAGATTCTGGGTTTATATCAAGGCATTTTCCCCTCTGTAGCTGCTGATATAATCACATTTTTACAAAAATCACATTTTTACAAAAAAAAATAAAGGATTTTTTGGCTTATTTTATTACATTGAAAGTTCTCATTCTATACTAGTGAATTCTGTTTAGTCATGATGAATAATTTTCTTTATGTTTTATTGTATTCCATTAGCTAATATTTAGCATTTTTGCATCTACATTCATTAGTGAAATTGTTCTATAATTTTATTTTTGTTATTTTTTATTGTTTTTACTGCCTAGCAAAAAGTATTCAATAATGTTCCCTTTTTCTCCCCATACATAAACTATAACACATGGATTATTTGTTCTTGGAAAATTTGAAAATAATTCCTTGTGAATGTGTCTGAGCTATGTGGTTGATGTGTAGACGATGATTCATCTAATTTCTTCCTCTAATACTAGTCTATTTAAATAATTAATTTCTTGTTACATTAGTTTTTGCAATTTACATTTTTATGGATGACATGTATTTGCTTTAATTGATATAATTTGTTAGACTAGCTGTGTGTATTATTCCCTAATAATTTTATTGATTACATTTGTGTTTGTTTTGACCCTTTTCCACTTATAATTCTGCTGATTTGTGAATTCTGTAACTTTTTTGTCACTGGATCTGAGAATACTAGCACTCTGCATGCACTTCTGACTTTTTTGATATCCATACATGAATTTTGTTAGAATGTAAACTCCCTGAAAGCAGGCATTGTTTCATTCTTTGTGTGTGTTATCTCCAGGACCTACCATAGCAACTGACACATGGTAGGCACTTAACACTGACTTGATTGATGACTCTTCAAAGGAATTCTAGAAGAAAGCACGACAAACCTTTCCTCTGAGTTCATGTTTCACTTGATGTGATTGTCAAAAATTTATTTTGAAAAGAAAGAATCAGATTATACTTTTCACATTTTAGGAAACAAATGTATTATTTTGGATTCACTGGAGTAAGCAAATGATATGTGACAATGTAAGCCAGATTTGCTTTGTGTTTTTCAAAGCTGCCTTTTATTTTTTTCCTTTTAATTATAACATCGAAAGAAGAGAAGGTTTAAAATTACACCTTTCGGATCCAGACATTTAGTTATTCTACTTTTCAGAAATATTATTCAGGTCTTTTAGTCACCAGGTATTTTCATCATGTCCATGCCCTAAATTTAATGTTTTTATGTCTCCTGAGACAGAGCTAGGTTTATCTTATTTTTCCCTGAACATGTCATATTTGATGGCTTAAGTGGTATTAAACATAGTTTTGGTTAAATTTATTAATGTTTCACTTCTGTGTGGGGCAGATATGAAAACAGAATCAAAGCCTTTCAGAGCTAGTAGGTAACTATGAAGTCAGCTATTCCTATCCTGTCATGTTATAGAAGAGGAAATTGAGATCCAGGGAGTTTTATTGACTTTCCCAAGGTCACAGAGGTATGGCTCAAAAGAAAAGCACACTTGATAGGAGAATCAATATGGGGTTTCTTGGGATGGAATGCAAGATTCTAGGAATCTAGGTGCCTCTTGGTACATCTGTGTATTGGGGAATGACTCTCTACACACCATCCAATCTTTTACCTTTTTTTTCCCTAAAGCTTTAAATTCTTCAATAATAAATTCCCTGATATAAATTAGTAATACAGTTTAAACTGCAAGACTGACTTAAATTCACTCACATTACCATATAAATGACAACTTTCAAATATTTTGCCGAAGGGGAAAGAGTAGGCTGGCAAGAAGAAATTGGTGCAATGCTAACAGTACCGGCCCTGCGGCCATCATTACCTGGGTGACCTTGAGCAAATCTCTTAATCTCTCTAGGCAGGCCTCAGTTTCCCTATCTATAATATGAGGAAGTTTGACTAGATCACTTGCAAGGTCATCTCCAATTCCAAATCTATGATCCCAAATAAGGAAACTGAATTAAAGGAGAGGTAGGGAGAACAGGAGGTATCACAAAAGTCAGGAAAATGCGTAGATTTAAAATTGTGCTTGTTTCAAGGTGAAGGGGGATGTGTGGTTTGCTTTGTTTTGTTTTGTTTTTGAGGGAAGTAGAAGAATAATTTGTAATTTTGTTAATTTGTGAATCAGCCTGATGTGTGATCTTTCCCTTTTCATTTGAAACTTTACTAATTTCTGAATCAGACTCCTTTGAGGTTGGGCAATAGGACCCTATCACCTATATGTGCTTCTTACTCTAATGATATCCCTACATGGAGGTTATTAGAATGTTAAGGTCATGAGGAAATTTGCTCTCCATCTCTAGATAGAGAACTGATACACTCGGATTTTGGATTAAGGTATATTTTCTTCTAAAAAAACTAAAGTTCTTGAGAGTAGGTATGGTTTCATTCTCAGTATTTTTGTCCCCTGCACAAACACATAAGTACTTAATAAATACTTCTCAATTGATATTCTCTTTTATGAAATTATAGTATTGGAAAATAAGACAAACTTTTCCTTTGAATTCATATTTATCTTTATGTGGTTGTCAAAAATTATATTTTGAATCATTGGGAGAAACCAATCATGTAGAAGAAGGTTAAACATTTTTTTTAGAGGAAAGGTCATAGAAAGGAAAAGGTTAGGGGGTTGCTAATGATATAAGGCTCCCTTTTCTTACACTTTGATACCTTTCTAAAAAATTTGGTCTGAGAACAAACCTAAAGTTTTGGCCCAAATTAAAGGGAAACACATTCAACCAATATGAGTGCATAAAAATATGGGTAAAGATAAAACCTACTCATACATGGTTGTGTGTTTGCTAGTTTCCAATTAAAGAAGCAAACAGAATTTAGTCACTTGATGCTAATTATGGACTAATGGATCAAATATTTGAAACCTTTTTTTAAAAAATTTTTTAAAAAAAATCTCCAGAGTATAGACTAAATAAAAAAGAAACTTTTCTGCCCCCTTCTGGATTTTTTCTTTCATCCAGGTGATGAGGGAAGGTCATTGCTGCATCAGTTTTTTCTCTATGTAGTCACTTCTGCCAATATATCTCCTTCCAGTGTAAATGTTATCCTGTGAATCACTTTTCTCACCCTTTTCTACACTAAAGAAGACTTGTTCAAATAATAGTATTAACAGCAGAGAACATCTCAATGACTCCATTTTTCCCCCCTGTTCATTTTAGTATATCTGACAAATTATTCAATCATAGAGAAGAAAAGAGTTTGATCTGGCCACCTCTAAGCTATGCCAACTCTGTTCTGGTTTTCCCTTCTTTCTCCCACCCAAACTTTGACCCCTGCCTTTGGGTTCTGACTGGTGAGCTTTTTAATGTATCTTTCCTGGTCTTGGATCCTATTTCACATCTCCCTCCATCTCAAAACCATTTTCCTTGATAACTCTAGCTCCTCCTGATGTGTGGTTCTCCTATTAGGCTATAAGCTCCTTGAAGTCGAGGAGTATCTTTCTTGTTTGTAGTTGAATCTCTACGTGCCCTTCACGTAGGAAGTGGTTTCTAAATGCTCGTTTATCCATTCAATCACTTATTCTCCCCTACTCAAACTTTTCTCACAGTAGTCTATCCTGATTACCAGTTCAAAAATGCTAATGAGCTCTGTTACAGCTTCTTTGGCTCTGAAGACAGCAAATCAATTTTAGGAGCTCAGAAGCAACTCATATTTTCATTTAATTTAATTTTTTTCTCAATTACATGTAAACAAAAATTTTTAACATTAATTTTTTTTAATTTTGAGTTCCAAATTCTCTCCCTCTCTTTCCTCTCCCTTCCTTGAAAAGGTAAGCAATTTGGTATAGTTTACACATCTGGAATCATACAAAACTTTTCCATATTAGCCATGTTGTAAAAAAATTGCAGAACAAAAAATCGAAATAATAAAGTTTAAAAAAGTATACTTCAGTCCACAGGCAGATTTCATCATTTCTTTCTCTGGAGGTGGAGAGTACTTCTCATCATGGATTCTTTAGAATTATCTTACATCATTGTGCTGATGATAAGTCATTCACAGTTGATCCCTGTAGAATATTGTTGTTACTGTATACAATGTTCTCCTGGTTCTGCTCATTTCACTTTGCATCAGTTCATGTAAGTCTTCCCAGGTTTTTCTGAAATTTCTTTGTGACAGAAAAGTTTATCATCATGTCTTATAGCACAATGGGATTCCAACACAATCATATGCCACAACTTGTTCGGTCATTCCCCAATTGGCATCCCCTCAATTTCTGTCACTGCAAAAAGAGATGCTATCTATCTAGATAGAGAGAGAGAGAGAGAGAGAGAGAGAGAGGTACTTTTCCTTTTTTTAAAATTTCTCTTTGGAATACAGATCTGGTAATAATATCGCTGGGGCAAAGTGTATGCATAGTTTTCTTTAATTCTTTGGGCACATGAAGTCATATTTTCAAAAGTGTAACTAACTCAAAAGCTTCCTTCTACACTTTTGTATGGAAATAGAAATAACAATGATAAGAGTCGATGAATGACATTTATATGATGCTTACTGTGTGCCGGGCACTGCGCTAAGTGTTTCATAATTATCTCATTCTGTTTTTACAGCATCCTGGGAAGAAGGTTGTATGATTATCTCTGCTTTACAGGTAAGGAAACGGAGGCAAAGAGTAGTCAAGTGACTTGCCCAGGGTCACATAATTAGTAAGTGGACATATATCAAATGCAATCAGTCAATGGATGTAGTGAGAGAGGATCTTATCTTGGATGAGAGGTTGGACTAGAGGGATTATTAGGGGTAGGGAATCTGCAGCCTTGAAGCTACATGTGACTTTCCAGGTCCTTGGGTGCAGCCTTTTGACTGAGTCTAAGTTTTACAAAATAAATACTTTTATTAAGGGGATTTGTTCTATGAAGTTTGGATTCAGACAAAGGGCTGCACTTGAGGACCTACATGGCCATAGGTGGCCTCAAGGTCTCAGGTTCCCCACCCCTGGTTTAGGTGGTTTCTAATGTTCCAAGATTCCCCTTTCATCCTTTAATTTCCTATCCTTTAATTCTCCATTTAACCAAGTTAGAAGAACCATGTTGCTTCTGCCCTTGGGGAAAAAGGTCTAAATTTTTTTATTTGGAAAGGGCTGACTGGGCCTGAAGTTAACTCCTAAATTGACCTTGGCGCTATTAACTTTATTATGCTTAATGCCAGTAAGTTGATAGATTTATGCTATATTAATTTTTAAAAACATTTTTTTTGGGGGGGAGATGGAGGGTATGAAGGTGATATGAAAATAGATTAGTTCCCTGGGAAACATTGTGTCATGTTTATATACTTCCAAGGTAACTTTTGATGAAAGGGAAATACAATACTTAAATCAATCTATGATTTCATTACTTTGGATATTCCTGTTAGTGACACAGATTGCAACTCACCCTTTCATGCTCAACCTGTGCAATTTTTTCTCTTGTAAGTTGTTCCTAGGTCTGTAAAACGTGCTAGAGAATCTTCCTCTTTCCCTTGACATCAAGAACAGTGCAGCACAACCCAGCCTGCCCTCCTGTTTATAGAACTGACTCATCCATTTGTATTCTTCTAATATATATAGCATAGTACCTAGCACAAAGTAGGTGCTTAATAAATATTTATTGAGTGACATATTGATGGATAAGCTCTATAGATTATTTCTCCAACTGTATGTCATAATGTAGTTTCTTATTTACTTGGTCTGTCCTCTGTGGATGATCAGTTCAAGCTTTCTTGAGCAGTTATAGAATACTTCTAGATGTGCTGCAATGTTCTCAGGCTGAATTCAACCAGCATGATGTCATATATAAATAGTAGCATTGAGAAGCCTTTCTTGATCCCCTTTAATGCTAGCACTTTCCCTCTATTAATTTTCTCCAATTTACCCTTGTTCATATAATAAGCTTTATAATAGTTGGTATACCAGTTTGACTAGAAAGGAAAAGCATGAAGGAGATTCATATGAAATAAGACTAGAAAGGGAAGTGAGAACCACATTTCCAAAGGCTTCAAATGCCACACTGGGGATTTTGTATTTTAACCCGTTTTTCATGCTTTTCTTGCATCTCTCTCATCTCTTTTCCCAGTTTTTCCTCCACCTGTCTGACTTGATTTTCAAAATCCTTTTTGAGCTCCTCCATGGCCCGAGCCCATGGGGTATCTATCTCAGATATTTGGGATACAGACGCCTTGACTCCCATGTCTCTACCTGATGGCAAGCAGACCTCTTCATCGTCAGAGACAAATGGAGGAATCATCTTCTCAAGGAAATAGCCATCTATGGTCTTAGTTTGTTTCCCTTTTCTGGGCATTTTCCCAGCCAGTTACTTGATTTCTGAGAGTCCTCTCCACCCCCTGGCCCAGATCCTC
>CM053770.1:120276676-120323521 GCA_028658325.1 Potorous gilbertii | reverse complement strand
AGTCAAGGTCAGCCAGTTACTTAAGTAGCAGAGCTAGAACTTAGACATATGGCCTTCGAATCTAGTATACTTTTCACAATAGGCATTCTTAACTTTCTTCCATCATAGACCCCATTGACAAACTTGCAAGGCCTATGGACTCCTCAGAATAATGTTTTTAAATAAATAAAATAAAACACAAGTCAAATCAACAAGTATTTATTAATCCTTACTATGTAGCAGTCACTGTCCTAAACTCTGGGTACATAAATGTAAGTAACAAGACAGTTGCCACCCTCAAGAAGCTTATATTCTAATGAGGGAAGATAATATCTAAAATGATGGAGAAGGAAATGGCAAACCACTCCAAGTATGTTTGCCAAGAAAACCCCAAATGGGATCATGAAGAATTGAAAACAATTGAAGAAAATGAACAACAACAAAAATAAACGTAAAAGGAACCTGAAAAGTTGGGGGAAAGGGAAAGAAGCAGAAAATTGATGGGACTGGGGGATAGCAGAGAAAATCTGGAGAGTCAGGAGTGGAAACCAAAGGAAAATGAAGACATGGCTGGCCTGGACTTGTCTTTATAGTGTGTGTGTCGGTCCTTTGTCTTCAAAGAAGACCATGACATCAGACAAATGATGAAATGACTTGCACTTGGCTTTGCTTTGAGTGAAGGAGGGTCTGTGCAAGTTCACCAGCCTCACTTTCTCCTCCTGAGTCATCTGGATCCTATGACCAGATATTCGTCAGGATGACTGGAGATGACCAGGATGCAGTGGGAGAACTTGGCCTTTTTAGGTGAAGGCCTTTTCAGGCACTCACTTAAAGGGAGTTAACACCCACTGAGTGAATAGGCCTCTTTAAGAAGTAGTCAGGAAATGACCCCATTAATCAGCAAAAGAAAAACGTAATTAAATCAAGGTGGAAGGGAAAGGGAAACAGTTCTATTGATAATCACTCTAAGCCAGGAGGGTCCAGAGAACAAGTCATTAAATGGAAGTTGGGCAGAGACCTATTGTTGTCCAATCTATGGACTTCAGAATACACTGGGTTTAAGGCTTTAGGAAAGACAAGAAAGGAAAGAAAGAAAGAAGGAAAGAAGGAAAGAAAGAAAGAGAGAGCAAGAAAGAAAGAAAGAAAGAAAGAAAGAAAGAAAGGCATCAAACAAGTAAACCCCAAGTTTACTGTGCAGCCTATGGCCATCTAAATTTACTTTCCTTTGGAGAGGAGAAGGAAGGGAAAAGGGAGACATAAGGGACAGGATGAACTGAATTACCCAGCTAGCTAGATCCCCACTCAAGCAGCTGATGCTTTGTATATACTAAGTATTCAATAAATATTTTTTCATTAATTTATCTATTCATTTATCCATTCATCATCAACAGTCTACTAGATATTTTAAACTGGATGTTCAATAGGCTTTTAAAACTCAACATTTCTAAAACAGAACTCATTATCTTTCTCCCTAAACCCACTCATCTTGAATTTTCTTATTTCTGTTAAGAGCACTAATCCTTCTAGTTGTACAGCTTCAGAACCTTGGAGGCATCCTTGACTTCTTATTTTCCTTCACCCCATTTATCTAGTCAATTACCAACTCTTGTCAATTTTACCTTCATAAAATCATTCACATCAATTCCTTTCTCTTTATTTACATGGCCACAACCCTAGTTCAGGTTCTTTATCACCTCTCTCATGGACAAATACTTGGCAGTTCTAAGAGAAACCAATCAGAGGAAGGGGTCCCAGAAGAAAGCAAACACTCAGATTTAGAAGTTCAGGAGTGGAATGAACTCTCAGGGTGAGGAGCTCCTGTGGCTGAATTTGGACACCATACATAGCATTTCAGAATTGTAGAGAAAATCCAGAGGGCCAGGAATGGAGCCCAGAAGGAATAAATACATAGCTGCCCTGGACACTTTCCTATATAATACTAACAATAAAATTAGGAAGCTAATTTAATTGAAATACAAAATCAAATATTTTTTCTAGTTTTTTAAATTGTATGTCCAATTCATTGATCAACTCTCTGTTTTCACTGATTTAAGCATATGGAGATATAAATTTTTACCTAGGTACCATTCTGACTGCATCTCACAAATTTTGGCATGTTGTCTCACTGCCCAACTTCCATACCAACATAATTATTACTCTTAATAAAATTGTTCATTGTTTCTGGATTTATTCTTTGACACTCATTTTTTTAGGATTAGATAGTTTCCAATTAATTTTTAATCTATGCTTCCAAGGTCCTTTATTGAATGTAATTTTAATGCACTATGGTCCAAAAAGGGTATGTTTAATATTTATGGCTTTTGGCATTTGTTTGTGAGGTTTTATGTTCTACATCATCAGTTTTTGTGATATGTTCTACATCACACATTTTGTGAAGGTGCCATGTACAGCTGAGAAAAAGGTAAACACCTTTCTATTTCCATTCAATATTCTCCAGAGATATATCATACCTAAATTTTCTAAAATTCTCTTCGTCTCCTTAACTTTGTTTTTGTGGTTAGATTTATCTAATTCTGAGAGGTAAAGATTGAGGTCCCCCACTGTCTATTTTCCTCCTGTAACTCATTTAATTTTTCCTTTAAAAATTTGGATGATCTGTCATTTGGTGCATATATGTTTAGTATTGATATTATTTCATTGTCTATGGCACTTTTTTGCAAAATGTAGTTTTTGTGATTATCTCTTTTAATTAGGTCTATTTTTGCTTTTGCTTTGTCTAAGATCATGATTGCTACCCCTCCTTTTTTTTTTTTTTTTTACTTCAGCTGAAACATAATAGATTTTGCTCCAACATCTTTTTTTATCTCTGTGTGTCTTGTGAACAATATATTGTTGGCTTCTGGTTTCTAATCCATTCTAATCCATTTTGTATGGGTGAGCTTATCCCATTCACAGCCATGATTACTAACTGTATATTTCTTTCCATCTTATTTTTTCTGTGTATCTCTCTCTCTCTGTCTCTCCGTGTCTCTGTCTCTGTCTCTGTCTCTCTCTCTCTCCTCTCTCTCTCTCTGTCTCTCTGTCTCTCTGTCTCTCTCTCTCTCTCCCCGCTGTCCCTCCTCAAAAGTTTGTTTTGCTTCTGACCTTGCCTAATCTGCCCTCCCTTTTATCACCCAACCTTCTTTTATCCCTTTCCCTTCCTACTTCCCTTGTTCACTAAGATAATTTTCAATACTGAATTGAGTGTATATAAATTCTTCCAGTTTCAATGAGAGTGAGGTTCACGTATTGCCCACCACCCCCGATTTTCCCTTTCACTGTAAAAGCTCTTCCTTGAATGCCTTTTTTATGTGAGATAATTTCCCTCATTCTTCCTCTCCCTTCTCCCAGGACATTTCTCTTTCTTAACCTTTGTTTTTTTTTTTTAAATCATACCAACATAATTAACTCACCTCTATGCCCTTTGTCTACACAAACTCCTTCTAACTTCCCTAATAATTACAACATTCTTAGGAGTCACATTTTTTATCTTCCCATATAGGAAGGTAAACAATTTAACTGTACTGAGTCCCTTTTTATTTTTCTTTCATGTTTACCTCTTTATGCTTCTCTAGAGTCTTGTGTTTAACAGTCAAATTTTCTAGTCAGTTCTGGTCTTTTCATCAGGAATGCTTGAAAGTTCTCTATTTCATTAAATATCCATTTTCATACCAAATGATTATATTCAGTTTTGCTGGGTAAGTTATTCTTGGTCATAATCATAGCTCTTTTGCCTTCTGGAATATCGTATTCTAAGACCTCCTCTCCTCTAATATTGTAGCTGTACATTTTGTGTGATCCTGACTGTCGATCCACAGTATTTGAATGGTTTCTTTCTGGCTGCTTCAAGCATTTTCTCTTTGATCTGGGAGCTCTGGAATTTGCCTATAATATTTCTGGGAATTTTAATTTTGGAATCTCTTTCAGGTAATTGATGGGGTTTTTTTTCAGTTTCCCTTTTAATCTCTGCTTCTAGAATATTCGGGCAATTTTCCTCCATAATTTCTTGAGTTCTTTCTTTGATCACAGCTAGTCCAACATTTTATAAATTATCTCTCCTCAATCTATTTTCCAGGTCAGTTGTTTTTCTGGGAATTCTTTTCTTCAGTGAATTTTTGTCTCTTTTACTAATTCTGCTTTTTAAGTTACTTTCTTCATTATTTTTTGTGCTTTTTTACTAAGCCACCAATTTTCTTTTCATGATTTTCTTTCATCACTCTCATTTCTTTTCCCAATTTTTCTTCTACCACTCCTATCTCTTTCTTTGGATCTTCCAGGAATTCTTGTTGGGCTTGTGTATAATTTGCTTTTTTTTTTGAAGTTTTGCTTTCACATTGTTGTCCTCTTCTAAGTTTGGGTCTTGTCTTCACTGTCACCATAGAATCTTATCATGATCAGATTCTTTTTTTTGTTGTTGTTTGCTCATTTTTCAGCCTTTTTCTACACTTATAACTTTATATTAAACTTGAACTCTGTTCCTGATTTGACACATTATTTTAAAGTTGTTGAGAGAGTTTGGGTTGCTTTCTCTGCTCTGCCATCTTGATTCCTCCTTTAAAAATATTTTTAATGTGAGTTTATGGACCTCTGCACTATAACAAAATTTCTTCATGATAAAACAGTTGCCTGTAGAAGCCTTTTCTTTCACAAAGGTCAATAGTTACTATCAACATGTGAAATAAATTTTTAAAACTTTTAAAACTTTATATTTCCTCATCTAGGTCAGATATTGTTTGTGCTGTGATGGAATGGAGAGAGCATTTCACTAGATGGAAACTAGAGCTCTGCCTCTTCCTAAGATTGTACTACCTGAAGTCAATCATGTAACCTCCCTATGCTTCACCTTCCTCTTCTGTGAATACTTGTGAATAATACTTGTACTATTTGTCAGGGATTGCTATAAGGTTCAAATAAGTTAGTGTACTAAATGTGCTGTCGTAAAGTGTCATGTCACTTTCCTTTCTTTTTAAAGGACTCCCCTGTAGCATTTTAGATCAGTCATCAAAAACTTTCATATGAAAAAGGCAGCTAGGGTTAGTGGATAGAGCACTGGACCTGGACTTAGGAAGACCTAAGACCAAATCCTGGGTCTGACGCTTACTAGCTATGTGGCCCTGGGCAAATTACTTAACCTTCATCTGCCTTAGTTTCCTCATCTGTCAAATGGGTCTAATAGTAGCACCTATCACCCAGGGTTGTTGGTGAAGATAAAATGAGATCCTATTTGTAAAGAACTTAAAGTATAAATGCTAGCTGCTATTATTACTATAATATGAAAGCAGTGAATATTTTAATGGGAAAAAGTTAGCAGACTTGCTGTTATATATATTTGATGATTTGTGGTTCAGGACTGTCATCAGACATTTTTTTTTATCAGTTGTAATGACTATGAGTCACTAAGAGATCTCAGCTGTTGGGCTGGCTTAAAGGAAGTACCCATGTCCTGCTAACCTGAAATATCTTTCTTTTTTTTTCAGGGAAAACTTTTTTATTGTAGGTACAGGGGGACAGCTGGACACAGTTTAGATGATTCCAACTTTGTTGGCAACATCCAAAGCATCATCGTCTGGAGCAAGCCGGACATAGGCTTTCCCCTCTCTATCAGGCTGGATCAGTGTGATCACATCGATGTCATACAGCTTCTTTACAACCTGCTTGATCTGATGTTTGCTGGCCTTGACGTCCACAATGAAGACTAGGGTGTTGTTGTCCTTAGTCTTCTTCATAACAGACTCAGTGGTCAAGGGAAACTTAACGATGGGATAGTGATCAAGCTTGTTTCTCTGAGGGGCACTACACCGAGGTTATTTGGGCTGCTTTCTTAGTCTTAGTGTCTTGGGTTGCCAGAAGGTGGGGGATGTTTGGATCTTCTTCTTTTTGTGGCTATGGACACCCTTCAACAGCGCCTTCTTGGCCTTCAAGGCCTTGGACTTGGCTTCTGTCTTGGGGGGAACAATGGCTTCCTTCTTTGCCTTCAGTGCCATCTTGGGGGAAAAGGTCATCTGCAGTCCTGAAATATCCATATCACAGAAAAATTTAGCAAGATAAGAATTGGTGGTCTTTATCATTCATACCCTTTCCCACAAACCTTCCCACTAAGGGTTGTGATCTGTATCTATGGGAAGACAATTAATACCTAATACAATGATGGTTCTTCTGAGATGGTGTCTCAAAAGTCTCATTTTAAGCTTTCATAGCTTTAAATAGCACTAAGACTTTTGGGACTCTGTATTTAAGTTTTAAACTATACTAAGACTTTGGGGACTGCCTATATATACAAAACACATGTAAATCAGATGCAAAGTAATAATTTGGGAAGGAATTATCATCTGAGGAAGGGAATTAGGAAGGGCATCATGTAGAAGATGATGTTTGACCTAAATTTTTAAGAAAGCCAGAGATTCCAAAAGGTGGGGGTAAAGGCGGATAGCACTCCAGGCATGGGAGGAAAACCAATGCAAAGAGGTAGGAGATGAAATGCTAGGTATGTGAAATAGTGAAAAGAACTCTTATATGTGATAGGAAGCTACTGGAGTTATGGGTGGGGAGGAAAATTGCATAATTAAGCCTGTGCTTTCATCACTTTGGTGGTTGTGTGGAGGATGGTGTCTGGAGACTTGAGACAGGGAGGCCATTTAGAAGACTATTTGAAATATTCTAAGCAAGGAGTGATACGGGTCTGAACTAGAATTGTGAATCTATGAATGGAAAGGAGGGGACAGATATGTGATATATTATAGAGAGAGATATGAATGATAAGATTTGACAAGTGATTGGAAATATGGAGTAAGTGAAAGTGAGAAGCCAAGACTGTGAACCTGAAATATGATGGGATGATGGCTCACAGGGAAATTTGGTAAGGGGATTGGTTGGGAGGTGGAAGATAGAAGGAAGACAGTGAGGCAGCTAAGAGGAGTAGAGAAGAACAAATCCTTATGGCAGAGATGGCAATGTGTTGTGATTCACAGAGCCAACCACAGCTGGCGCTGAGGACTGATTAGATAACCAGGCTATCAGTCAAATTGACAAGGTTTAAGAGGCAAGTCAGAGCAGAAGAATGGATGGAACTTCTAGGCAAGATGCCAGTTACCCAGGGATGAGACAGCAGAACCGCAAAGATGACTCCAGCTTCAAACAGCAAACAGTGATAGGCAAGAATTATGAGTGACATAGGTCTTGACTTCCAAAGGATTGGCCCATTCTTCCCAGTTTGTTAGTAAAAAGTTAAAATATCTTCCTTGGACTATGTTAGGGAAGTATAGAGTGAAAATTCATTCACTGGAGGAATGAGTTACCCATTTTTTTTAGCATTTACTTTCCACTTTAAATGCTTTTGCTAGTGTTAAATTGATTTTTGCTAAAGTTTTTATCATATCGGTAATAAATGAGTCCTTACACCTGAGGTGACTTTAGAATTTAATATTTAGACCTGAGTTAACTTTGATCACACCAGTGTAGAATGCTACATGAAATATATTTACTAGAAAACACTCCCCCTTAAACATGGATCCAAATGTGAAAAAATAGTCTTGGCTGGCCCACTAGTGATTTTTCATATTAAAGTGTCAGAATTCTCATCAACCTAGATGCTTCATGGATCTTCATCACCCAATCCAGTCTCACAGGTATACCAGAAGTAAAGAAAATTCTTTCCCATGTTTGTTTAAATCTGACCTTTCCACCTCAGTTCTTTGGTATCGGGGGATGTTACCTAATAGGTACTGAGAATACAAAGGAAAAAAATGACAGAATTTTACCTAAAGGAAATTATATTCTACTTGGAGTTGGGGGAAGTCAGTGGAGGAGGCATATGACAATCATTCAGTTTAAGTAAACCACAAAGTAGGGAGTAGGAGTGTCTGAGGAAGAAGAAAATACTTTGAAGAGAAAGTATTTTGAAAATTCTACCCAGAAAAGGTGGCCCCTGAGACTATCCTTAAAAGAAGAAGATTCTGAAAGTATTAATATTGAATAAGATGGGGAGAAGGACTGGGCTTCTAATTTCATCAATATAGAGAGCTTCCAGGTAAAAAAAAAAAAATTCTACCAATGCAAGGTGGGCACTTTCTTGCAATTAATAGTGTTAAGCAAAATTTCTTAGAGTACTGAGAAGTTAAGTAGTCTGTCCAGATTCTTGGGATCATTAGGTCTCAGAGGCACTTCTTGAACTCAGGTCTTCCTTGTTCTCTTTTACAAAATGTTTTAAATTAGAAGTGACTTTTACCCCATCTCTAAAATTATGCAGTTATGGCTTACACAGGTTTTTATTAGTTTCTGCTCCTGAAAGGTAAAGCCAATGAACTTTTGAAAAATGGAAATATAAAACTATCTTGTTCGTTGCTTTGTAGATACCAGGCATCTAATTGAATCAAAAAATTGCTTTCAAAAGTACAATTTAGGCTGGTCTTTTAAAACCTTTAAAATGATTTAAATGCAGTTCTTAGTCAATATTTATTGTCGTTTAGTGGGAAAGAAGAAAGAAACTGGCTTTTAAACTGCCAAATTTTAAACAAATGAAATGTCTTTGGGATACCAACAAAATATAATACTTCTACATTGCATTTCATGTTCAAACTTGAGACTTCAGAAAGCTTTTGATAAGTTACACCCTATAAAACAGGAGGTGACTCCGGGAAATTTGTCTGTTGGTCTAGACATAATCAACTGCCTTTGAAATTGTGAGTGACACACCTGAATCTTAAATACATAATGCTGTATCAGCATAATGAATTATCCTATGTCCTGACAAGTGGCTCCAAATGGGAGTCTCTAGGTCACAAACACACACCCCTGCCATGTATACTTCTCCTGTTTCTCCTGGAAACTTCCTTTCATCAATACTTGTTTAGTTCCCTTTAGGTATGAAAATTCTATTATTTCCTGGAACATGATTCTAAAAATAAACAGGTCTGACAGGTATAGGTGTGAAAGGTTTCTGAAGTTCACCCCTTTTCATGTGTAATCAACTAAACTACTGAGGTTACTTTGAAATATATCTTTTGAATTAACCTACTGTACATAGGTTAATTTTCTCACAACAGGCATATCTCATATCTGTACATTTTCAGACAAATATAATTCTTCAAGTACTTAATAATTAGTTGGATGTGGAAAAATACAAAAACCATTGCACTAGTGACTTCTTTCTAAACACAGCCTTTGGGGTATTTTTTGGTGACATGGGGGATGTAGGTTAAGTAGACATGGAGAGTTGGTATGTCCTCAGAGACCTAATACTTTGATGTGCAACCATACAAACATTCTTTTAAGTCTCCTTTTTTTTTTTTTTATTTCTAATCAGAAGCCAATCCCTGCTTCCACCTTCCACTCCTTTCCTGTGAATTTTGATCTGATTTCATGTCATTTGCTAAAGCATGAAAAGACCTAAGTAATAAAGGGGGAATGCAAGACAGTTGAGGTGAACTTTTGGAGATGCCACTGGGTTACTTCTTATCTTCATTAATAATAAAATTATAACTTAGATTTACTGAGCTCTGTGCTAAAATCATATTCTTGTCCCTTATCATGGCATCAGTGAAGACTGACAGGGGGAGTGTAAGGATGAAATAATATGTTTATCCATGAAAACAATGTTCTTTTCCAGCATTCCCTAATCATGGGCTATACATACCTTAGTTATTGCTGTGTTCATCCTTTGTTGCTGAAGACCATGCCACCAGAGAAATGATGACATGACTTGCACTTGACTTTGTTTTGGGTGAGGGAGGGCTGTGCAAGGTCACCAGCCTCACTTCTCCTACAGAGCCATCTCGATCCAGTGACCAGATATATTCATCAGGATGACTGGAGATGACCCAGAATGCACTGGGAGACCTTGGCCTTTTTTAGGCATTTTGGGGCCACAGAAACTTTCAAAGACTCTATGCTAAATTATAAAGGAGAGAATTTGGGCCTTCTTGTCACCAACAAAATCAGAGTCCCATGAATGGTCTAAAGAATGTTAATGTGGCATTTTAATACAGTTGATCCCCACAGTGACCCTGTGAGGCAGTGCAAATACAATTTTCTTTTTTTCACTTTTAAATAGCATTTTACTTTTTCCAATTACATGTAGATACAACTTTTAATATTCTTTTCTAATAAAATTTCTGAATTCTAGATTTTCTCCCTCCCTTCCCTCTTTCTTCCCTGAGATGGTAAGCAATTTGGTACGGTATACATATGCAATCATGTAAAACATACCTCCATATTAGAAGAACAAAAGGAAAAAAACCATGAAAAAAATAAAGTGAAAATAGTATGCTTTGATCTGCATTCAGATTCCATCATTTTTCTTTTTTTTTTTACAAATGAGGAAACGAGCATGAAGAAGTTAGTTGCCCAATGCTACAAAGCTACTAGGGGCAGTGAGGTGATGAAGTGGATAGAGCACTGGGCTTGGAATCAGGAAGACATCTTTCATGAGTTCAAATCTGACCTCAGACACTTACTAGCTATGTGACCTTGGGCAAGTCATTTGCCCCTATTTGCTTCAGTTTCCTCATCTGTAAAATGAAGAGAAGGAAATGGCAAACCAGTTCAGTATCTTTGCCAAGAAAACTCCAAAAGAGGTCATAAAGAGTCTGAAACCACTGAACAATGGCAAAGTTAGTGAGTGGTGGAGACTTGAATTCCTATCTTTTATTTTCAAGTCCAGTGTCTCCCAGTCAAATCAGCTTAATTCAATAAGAATTTACTGAGCACCAATTATGTGATAGGTACTATGATAGGCATTAGGGGTGAAAGGGAAGGAAAGGGAAAAGGAAGGGAAGAGCCCCTGTCTCTGCCCTCCAGGAGCTGATATTCCACTGGGAGGAGATACAAACTTCTGTCACTACACAATTGCTGCAGTCTTTGTGAAGTAAACTGGGCTATCTCAGCTCAGTTTCAAGTATGAATTTCTGAAATCAGCCAAAGCTAGAATTTATCAGCCTCTTTCAGGAGAAAGAGTAAGGAACCCTTTCCCTCAGAAAGAAATGGGATAATTTTTCTTCCCCTCTGGGAAAGGCATAAATAGGATAGAACAATCAGGTCTTTATCCTTATACTCCTTCTGTATCTTAGAAACAACTAAGCCTCAGCACCAATTAGAAAGTTGGGCATTTTTTCATGTGATTGTGTTGATATGAGGAAATCTAAAGAAGCTGAGAATGGAGAGGTTGGAGAACTGGCCTCAGTCTAGAGGCCTGCGTTTAAATCCCACCTTTGACAAACACTGACTCTATAACTTCCAGACAAGTCCCTCAATCTGTCAGAGATGCTGGCACCTCTCTAAATTTATGAATTGATGAACAAGTACTGTAATCAACACAGAACTCTCGAGGGCAGTTGCTGTGAATATATTTAGGGTCAAATCACACAGTATAATAAGCACTCTATTTAAAACTAAACCTTGAGCCAAGACACTAAAACATATCGTTAACAACATAACAACTTACCACCAAGGTGGCCACATGACCTTAAACACACACAAAACTATATAACCCTATCCCCCACCTTATATATTCTTTGGGGCTCAAAATCTTTGGGGAGTGAGCAACCAGATCCTCCTCACTCAGGTACTGTTACAAAATACTTGTTTATACAATCAGGGGATCCCAGGCCAAGGTCTTCCCTTACACAGCACATCCCCAGGAGTAGCAGAGAACACAACACACTCCACCGCTAGGTCACAATAAGTTACAATTCCTTCAATTCAAACAGAGTGTCCAGGTAAAGTCCTATTTGGGATGTATCCTTCTCCCCATGCTTCTGTTCCTGGCTCCTACCTGGCACTCTCAGGTACAGGCTCTAATGAGCCAAGTCCAGTCTTAACAATGCTCCAGCCTCCCCGCTTCCAAGTCCTGAGGGGCAGATGGGAGACAAAGCCAACAGGGCGGGTGCCCAGGGGTTATGGTGCTTCCCCTATCTCACCCTAAACAACTCCACTTCATGGGTCTCAACACATCCCAAGGGAACACAGCAGAAAAACACATTCAGTGCTCCTGCCTTGCCACAAAGTTTTCATCTCACTCCAGGGTTGAGTCCCAAGTTCCTCCTGCAGGTCTGGGGGCCAAATGCTCCCAGGTCCTCCCTGTCCATAGACAGGCAGCTCTCCACTGCTACTCCATATCCCACCTCACAGGGAAAGGGACTGCTCTATTTCAAGCCCTCCCTGTTCCTGCCTGGGTCCAGGCACAGCAGACTCCAAGGGCTCCTGACCCCAGCTTCTGTCTCTGGCCTGCATCACCCCAACTCCGGGGCAATTCATCCTCCCCCAGCCTTACATGGGGAGGGGCTGCTCCAGTTTGGGCTCTGGATACAGCAAAATAGTACAATAACTGGGATAGGTAGAAAGTAAAGATCAATAACCAGGGCTCCAACTGTCTAAACAGAGTAATAGATACATCACCAGATGGAGAGAGCATGCCATCTGTGTTCACATTCTTCCCATGAGTGAGCTCTAAGGCAATACCTCACCTCAAAATCCATATACACTTTCAACTAATAGGCTCAGAGCTGGAAGGCACAAGATCTTTCTAGCTCAGCACCTAATTGTTACCACTACATTACTAGGTTCAAAGAAGACTGATCCTCCAGATGTTTACAATTTAGCATGAGACTGGGAAACTGAACTCCAAAAAACAAAAACAACAAAAATCCTATCTTGCTTGTGCCCACAAGTACCAATCTCAATTGGTATTAGTGAAGGGAATTTTCCTTACTCAATGGTTTCTTTACCAATGAAATCACAGGTTCAATCCAAAAGGAATTTTCAATAAGGAAATCTTCTCTACAAATACAGATCAGCACCTACTGGGGAATTTACACTGCAAACTTAAATGACAGACCCCAGGTCACACAGACAGTATAGTTCAGAGGTGGGTCTTGAACCTACATTTCTCTGAGTATGTAGCTGGCTTGTTAGTCACTTTTACATATTGCTTCTTAGTTAACAAGATTAATTAGTTAAAATAGCTGCCTGATGAGAATTCTTCCTATCACCTGGTTGTCACACCCCTGATAAGCTTTCCCCCTAGAAACTTTCCTGTTTCCTACGGGTCTCTTCCCCTACTCCCACCCACTGCACCTTAATTTTTCTTTATTTAAACGTGTTTTTTCCCTCTGGGTGCTCCAGGTGTTAGTGTTCAGAGATAATGTCCAATAGTAAAAATACCATAGAAGTTTGCTTTCCATTTCCTTGAGCTGCAACTATGCTATGTTTTTAATCAAGGAAATTAGTTTTTAATCTTATTCATTTAAATACTGTGACAAGCACTAAATCTAATTCTAAGTAAAAAATGAAACTATTGAGACAAATTCATTTATTAAAAAATCTGGACTTCAAAATCAAGATGAATCTATCATTTGACTAACAATTCTTCATTTATATGCATTTCTTAAAAAATTGTAGTTACCTAAGATTATGAAAATGAGTTTCTTCAACTATGAAACACTCCACCTTACAAAATAATTGTAGGCTCTTACAGGAATGCAGTTTCAAACAGTCCTACCCTATTGTAATCTAGCTTCTCCTCTGTATTTAAATCGTTTCTTCACTCTCTCACAAGCGAAAGATTCTACTGCTCTGAACAAACATTTAATTGTTTTCAAGTGTTGGTCTTATCACATAGGAGGGATTAATTTTGGATACTCCCTTTCTCTTCTTACCTTCCCACCCTACTCTAGTCCACTCCACCCCATCCACTTCACCACCCCTCGGTTTAAGTACTTTCCAGTTTAACTTTTGAGAATCCACACAGAGAAGTACCTAGCAATTGGGAAATTTTAAAAAATCATGTATACTATAGAGGGAGATATAGTGCCTGTCCTACAAACTAGTTTCATGATTATAATATATATATTATATATAATATATATAATATAACTAGTTTTATATTATAATAACATTTTGTCACGCAGAAATAACAGATGATGTTTGTCTAGGGCTTACAGATTTGCAAAATGCTTTATGTAATTTCATTTAATTCTCCCAAAACCCAGCCTGGTGCAATGGAGAGAGTGGTAGACTTGGAGTCAGGAACACCGGAACTTAACTCCTGCCTCAGACACTTACTAGCTTTGGAGCCTTGGGTTAAGTCATTAAATTCTCCCAGATTCAGGTTCCTTATCTGCCAAATGAGGGTAATAGTAACCCAGAGTTTTAAGATCAAATGAGATAACATATATAAAGCATTTTGCAAACCTTCCATGGTGCTACTTTCATGGTGGCCATTACTATTGATGGGAATTTTTTCTTTTGTTTTACCTTAATATCATGATTGTAACTCTTGATTTTTTTTTAAATTCACTTGATGCATAGTAATTTTTGTTCTAGTTTTTCATTTTAATTGTATATTTATCTCTGCTTTTTTAGATGCATTTCTTGCAAACAACAGTTGATTATAGGGGTTTGTTTTCTTGTTAGTTTTTTAAGTTTCATTAATCTATTAATATACAAAGTTATGAGAGTTAAATTTGTGTCTTCCTCCATTTACTTCTTTTTATTTAAAAGAGGTTTCATTCACTTGGTTATATATATTTTATATATGTATACACACACAAATATACATGCATAAATACATATACACACACACATACATACATATTTCTCTTCCTCTGTTAAGGCAAAATTTTGTCCCTATCATTAGTTTTGTTTAAACAATTTTGATGAAACCTGGGGAGGAAGGCTGTATGCTGCCCCACCCCGCCCACTTCTCCTCAATCAGCGAGATGGAGTCCTTGTTGCAGAGGACAGAGATGGATGGACACAGGGTAAGCTAGCAAAATCTCTAGCAAGGAGGGGTCCCAATGTGGGCTCCAGGCAAAAGCTCTTAGGTTAATTTGTTCATCCCTAAAAGGAGCATAAAGGCTATTGGGAGAGAGGCTGAGTAATCATTTTTAGGATTAGCATTCTCCAGCCTTAATTCCTAAGGATTTTATCTTGTCTGGTTTTCTATTTTTTTGCTGTTGTTGCTCCATGGATTCAGCTATTAATTACAAGTGGTACACAAATCTCCTTTTGGAGGATTTTTGAGCCCCTACTGGGGCTGAGGAAAGTGCTTAGCCTGACATTTTATTGGTCCCATAACCCAAAAGTTCCATTATTTCTGAATGCCCAACAATATTTCACTTCATTCATATGCCAGTTTACTTATCCATTCTACAATAGGCACCTATTTTGTTTTGATTTTGCCTCCATAAAAGGTGTTGCTATGAATAGTATCATTGACCATCTTGGGGCATGTGCCTAGTAGTAAAATCACTGGAGAAAAATTTCATTACTTTTCTCTCACAATTCAAAATTTTCCCTCAGACCATTTAACCCAATTCATAGCTCTACTAACATTGTATTAATGTGTCTGTCCTCCCATAACCTCTCTGACCGTGACTGTTCTGATTTTTTGTCATTTTTACCAATTTGCTGAGTGTTATGTAAAACCTTATGGCTATTTTAATTTTCATTTCTTTTATTAGCAGAAATATGGAGCATGCTTTAATCTGGTTATGTGTAGTTGGCAGTTGTTCTTTTGAAAACAGTTCCTGTTCTTTGATCACTTATTTATTGGAGAATGCCTCCTGGGCTCACAAATTTGTGTCATCTCCCTATATCTTTTGGATATTAGGCTTTTGTATTTTTCCTGCTTCAGGTTCCTTTCCTTATTCTAGCTGCATTGATTTTAATCATGTAAAAAACCTTTTTTCATTTTAAGTAAATCGCCTTTGTATATTTTGACTTTTATGAATTTTTCCTAATCCATAATTATTTCTAAATTGATTCTTACACTGGTGACTACCAATGTTGTCTAGAGATAAAACAAGAAAATCATGTGAGACTTGAGTTGCAGAGAAACAACTCTGGGAAGTAAAGTTACCTGGGTAGTTCCCCTTGGGTCTTTGTGTTCATGTTCCCCTGTATTGTATGTGTCTTTCGAGTTCTGTACCTTTACTTCAAGCTGCCATAGGACTTATGGCACAGGATACAACAAAGGGCTTGGGCAGTGATGAGACTGAATCACCAGGTGAATAATGGCTGTATCCTTGATTTGACCTCTTGCCTGAACTTAAAGTTACCAAAGAAAATGTTTCCCAACACAATCACAAACTTGGGAATTCTGACAGTAAGAAAAAACAAAAACAAAAAGTCTCCAAGGGAATGATGAAAAACATTGAAATAAAGACATTAAGTCCCTCTCCTTTCTCCAGAGACTATACCTTCTCTACAGACTACACCAGGAGTCATGAGGGCCTGGCCACAAAATGTTTCTGAACTTATCTAGTCAGGCTGCTCTAAAATTTGTTGCCTATAAATAGGAGTCTCAAAAGAAGCAGTTTTCATGTTGTTTAAAATAAGGTAAAGTCAGTTTGCTGTAATGGATGGAGAAAGCTGACCTCAGAGCTAGGAAGACCTGGGTTCGAGTACCACCCCAGGTATGTTGGCTATGAGACATAAGCAGCTCATTTAACCCATCGGTGCTCTGGGCAGCTCTCTAAGACTATCAGATATTGACTTGCTTTGGTAGAGGAATTTCCTTATCCAGGCACTACTTAGGTGAATGAGATCCCAGCTCTAATCTCTATCTCTTAAAATAAGGCTACTTGATTAGTTTTTATTGATTTCCACTTCCCCCAATGTTCTAATTATTAGTCTAATCTTTATTTCTTACGTTTTGTTGGATCTAAGATCTTCTTCCACAGACACAGAGAGGAAACCTCCATATCCCCTGTGCTAACCTTAGAGTTCCTTCAGAATGTAGACTGTCTTTTCTTTGTAATCCCTTGAGCTTTAGCACAGGCACTAGAGTATAGTAGGCACTTAACATATGCTTAACAATCTGACATTCCTTTCTGTGTAATTCCTGTTGAGCTCTTTCTGAAAAATCTCCAAAGAGGAGCACCCCCTATGATGGAGGTCTCTTCCTCTGTTCCTTAAAATATTTCTCATATCTATATCTATGTAGATATAGATATATACACACACACACATATAAATGCAACATGAGCCAACAAATATTTATTAAAAGCTACCCATGTATCAGACACTGTGCTAAGTGTTAGGATACAAAGAAAGGTAAAAACACAATTCCTGCTCCCAAGGAGCTCGCAGTCTAATGGGAAAGACATTAAGCAAATAGCAAAGTACAAATGATATATACAGGATGGTCTCCGAGGGAAGGCACTATGATTAAGGAGGACTGAAAGAAAAATAACACATATTGACATGTAAAGACATGGCAAAGCAGGCAGCCCCAAGCGCTTCTGTAAAAAACAAAAACAAACAACTATTTGTTGTCCATGAATAAGAGAGACCCAGAGCATTCCCTAAAAGCTTTATTTACCTCAAGTTTCTTGTCTTAGATCAAATGGACTTCTTTAATTATTCTAAAAGGATTTGGTCACTTTTCCTCTTTCCTGACAAACTGATGTGCTACCTCTTTCCAATAATCTCCCCCAAAATCGCTTTTTCACCTTGCCTAGTTCCCCTTTCTCTATCCCTCTATCTCTTTTGAAAGGTGTTATCTTTCTTAAATAGCTACAGCATGATGAGGATTGGCCGTTTGAAAAGATAAAAATGAAATCTGTGCTCTACAAAACTGAAGCTGCTGTTAGTGAGCTGTCTTTCTTTCCATACTAATAAATCTTCTTTTCAGTTTGTCTACATAGGTAATTTGACCTCCGGTCAGCAGTCCAGCACCTAGTGGGGGAGATTCTCCCTGGAACCCAGGATGAGAAGAAATTCACCAACAAGACCATATCTTTTCCTGCTCACATAGATTCCTGATGGTGACTTCCATCATATGAATGAATAAAGGGACAAGTGCCTTTATTAATAATAATATTAATTATATAATTATAATTATATAATATGTGTATAATATTATATAATTATAATTATATAACTATTAATTAATAAGTGCCTCTACTTATTAATTAATTAATAAGTAGAGCTCTGGGCCTGGAACCAGGAAGACCTGAGTTCAAATCCATCCTGAGATACTTACTAGCTGTGTGACCCTGGGCAAGTCATTTAACCTCCTTTTGCCTCTTTTTCTTTATCTGTAATATCTGGGGGTATTATTATAATAATTAATATTAATATAATTAATATATATCACATATACAATAATTATATATTATACACATAAGATATATAATTAAATATAATATTAATATAATAATTAATACTATCTGGGATAAAAATTGTACATGCCACCTAGGATTCTCATGAGGATCAGATGAGATAATATTTGTAAACCATTTAACCAAGTGCCTCTTAAATACTTGTTGCCTTCCTCTATCCCTCTTATCCTTCCAGGTCCTGCCCTAGGCCACCCACACCCCATTGGCACAGGCAGGCAGCAAGGCAGCTGGCACAAGAGGCCTCTTCTTCCCCCTCCTTAGCACCAGGCTGCCTAGAACTTATAGTTTTGTCAGAGCAAGTGACAAAGTGCATCATTCTCTACCTACCTACCTACCTGCCAGTATCCTCCTTCCCCTTTCTGCCTCCTGGATAAATGATTACTCTATGGGGGGAAGAAACCCAGAATCCTCCTTCCAAGGATTTATAAAAACTCTCTCTCCCCTTTCCAGTGGGGATGGACAGTGCCTCTCCAGCTTCCTCCACCCTGTGGAGCAGGCATGGCCACTCACACCACTGGGATGAGTCACCTTCCAGTAAGACAGAGGATTCCAAACCTCACCATCTGCTCTGCATTAATACCCTTCAAGCCTCTCCAGGGGTGGGGAACCTGTGGCCTTGAGGCCACATGTGAAGTTTGGATTCAGTCAGAGGGTTGTCCTTGAGGACCTAGAAGGCCACATGTGGCCTCAAAGACTGCAGATTCTGCACCCCTGCTCTAGGCACAGTCATCTGACCTGTTATGAACTCTAGGGAACCCTGAGTTTTTTTCCCATCTACCCTAAAACAAAACTTTCTCCTATGTGTTATCTCCCCCAATTAGAGTATGGCTTCCTTAAGAACAGAGACTAGTCTTCCTTTGTTTCTTTCCCCAGCAAGGAGCACAGTTTTTGGCACAGAGCAAAAAATCTAATAAGTGCTTTTATTTCATTCATTCTGTCCACCTTCCACTGTCATATAGCATCATTGGAAGAATATTGGTATTAAAAAGGACATTTATAGCAGGGAGCAGCTTAGAATCATTAGGAGCTCTGCACAATTTTCCATATGCTGACTGAGTCCCTTTTCCTCCTATTCAGTTCTGGTGCAAGGGCTTTGTTCCTTTTCTGCACCTGTCTGAGATACATGTACTGATGAACTAGTAGGTTTCTCATCCAACTCTCCGCCTGTCATATCCTGAGCAATATTCACTTCATCCATTCTATTTTTACGATAAAGCAGTCATTGGAAACAAAACAAATAAGAGGTCATGACTCACATTGCCTTCCCCCCACCCCAAAAAAACTACTTCACAAACAGATTTGTTAAGTTTGAAATGCAAACCAATTTCTAAAGCTCAATTTACTAGAAGTTTTTGAGGACTACATCTATTGCATAAATCTAGAAAACCTGTATGTATGCTTTTGTATAATTTATACAAATCCTTTTTAATCCTGGGATGATTTGCATGTGAATATAAACACCAAACTTTTTTTTAAGGCATACCCAGAAACTTGTAAGTACTAAACTTTGGAAACATAAAACTCAAACAAATTTCCAAAGCCAAAGTGGGCTGGCAGCCTGTTTGTTTGTAAGAGTTTTTAGAACTCTGTCTGTGAAAATGGAGGCAAGTTGTTGGTGTTTTTATCCTGTCTCTCTACTTCCTGTTTATGGATTCAGAAGGGAGTTGTCCTGGTGTGGAAGCAGCTTTCATGTTCTTTTCCTTCCACTCCTTAATGAGCCGGATATAACACAACAGAATGTCTATTTAAGTCCTTAGGCATTTGAATGCATATGTATGAACAACCATCACCAAAAAGAAATGATCATAAATATTTTCTTGTGTTTTTTAATGAACTTCCAGTTTTTAAAAATAAATGCTAAGTAGAAATACTGACTGAATTTATGCATTGGTTTCTATAGAATGATTAAAATGCTATTGTTTAACTTGGCTTGGGACTGGTGAAAGGATATAATAGCAATCAACAAAAATCTGAAGGGGGTAAAATTGCTGAAGAGGAAGAAGGCTTATTCATTTCAGAGCAAAATAGCTAGATAAGAATCAATAGGACAAAATTATTGGAAGGAGCATTAAAGGTGAATAACAGGGAGAAATTCCAGAAATGGCTTAAAACATTTTTTTTTTACCATGGACCCCTCTGGCAGCCGAGTGAAGCCTATGAACCTTTCTCAAAATCATGTCTCTAAATGCATAAAATAAAAGACATCAGATTACAAAGGAAACCAATTATATTGAAATTCAGCTATTAAAAATTTTTTAACTTCAGGAACTCCAGGTTAAGAATCCCTGCCCTAGAGGAAGTAGCCCCAAGAAGATTTTAGCACTGGATGATTGCCACTTTCTTCAAAAAATAAATAAGTAAATTGTTTTGATTGGAAACTTATCATTGAGGAGAAATGTAAAGGATGAAACTTGCTTAGTAATAAGTTTTACTTAAATTCATTTCAACACATAAAATACGACAATTTTTTCAGACCCTCCCTCCAAGTCCTGATCAGAATTTTGTTGATTTAACATTCTAGTGGGATCCTTATACCAGGTGTTTCAAGAGTCTTGGTGTAGTTTAAATCACTCTGCTAAGACTTCTGGGACATCCTATATTTTATAACATTTAAAGCTAAAATTGTGTGGAGGTAAGGGAGAACATTGGTTGGTGAATCATGAAAGTCAGTGTACTAGGCAAATTATACTCTGGTCTTTTCTATGGTATCAACTCTAGTTCTTCATTAATAGAAGGGGAAAATATTAGACCACATCCTGAGGAAAAGAAAATCCATGAAATATCTCATTTATTCAATAGAGTAGTACCTACTTGTGCAAAGCCTTGTCCTAAAACCCTGAGAGAGACTAGAAAGAATGAAAGAAGAAGCATTTATTAAAATATTTACTATGTGCTTAGATCTGAGAATATATATAAAAGGAAAGAAGACAAAGCCTCTGTTTTCTGGGAACTTAGAATCTTTTAAGGAAGATAAGATATGTACAAAAATAATTATGATACAAAATGAAACTGAATGAATACATGAAAGATGTGCAGATCAAGTGCTGTGTGAGAAACCTAAAGAGAAAGCGTCCATTAGAGTTTACGAAATTGATATATGTGTCTGTATATATGTGTATATGTATATATATGTATATATATATATATACATATATATATATATATATATATACATATATATATGTAAAGTCTTATTTGATCCAACCCTGGAATATCAGTTATTTTTATGCTCATTTTATTGATGAGATAACAGAAGTTAAGTGACTTGACCAGGGTCAAACAGCTGGTAAGAGTCTAAGGTGGCATTTCTTGAAAAGCATAGTGTTTGAGCCAGATTTTCAAGGATGGATATTTTTTCAAGAGGCAGGATTAAGTTTGGTGGCATAGTGGAAGATTCCCTTGGCACAGGAGAAAATTATGAGTGAAGGCAGGCAAACATCAAATATGTTTGTAGAACAGAAGGTGGTACAGTTTGACTGGAGAATATTCCAAAAATTATACATGAGAGCTATGAAAAAGGGTTATAATCCAAACATAATTTATAGTTGTCTTTGCAATACTATATTAGGAATTCAAATCCTTTTCCTGCCACTTGCTACCCATATGAAGGTGGGCAAGTTGCTGAACATCTCTAGGTTTTAATTTCTGTAAAATGAAGGGTTAAAAGTAAATGACCCATGAGGTCCCTTCCAGGATAGTGGATTGATTTGAAGATGAATCTCAGGGAAAATTCCAAAGTAAATTCTAAATAATCAAGCAGCCAGGGAAATACAAAGAGATTTCTGGAACTCAGTAGAAACCAGGTGCGTAATTAGATCTAATTAGATAATTTTATTTCTGCTTGCGGTAAGCTTGTTTTCATTGAGATAGGAATATATAAATTTACCAATTAAAAATAGCTGAGCAGTTAGCAGAGTCCTGTGTCAAGAGGCAAGAAACTCACTATAGTGAGTTATAAATATATTATATAATATAAATATAAAACCCAGCTCATAACCTCCTTTAACTACCGAGTCTCAAGAACAGTGAATAGACTGGACAACTTTTGAATAGCTACCTAAGAGGGCTACTAACCTGGAGAAAATGTCTGGAAGCAGGAATGGCATTGTAGAGGTCTAAATCAGCATGTTGAGGCTGTGTTCCTGCCAGTAACAAGGAATACCCATGCATCCACAAAGGACCAGCTGGACCCCATTCTAGAAAAGAAATTGAAAGACCTAGAAGAACAACTCTCTACTCTTCAGGTTACCTGGAAGAACAAAATATTATTTTTAAAAATGGGGAAAATGTGTCAAGGAGAAAAAATAAGAAAAAAATGGGTATGAAAAACCAGGGGAAATGAGGTTAGAAAGTAGAAGGATATGACAGAACTCAGAGAAGAGCTAAATCTTCTCAGATATTTCCACAGTTCCCACCCTGCTGCACTCATTTTGGACTTCTTTGACTTTTCCAGCATACTTCTGCTTCAGATATCTTTCCCCACCAGCTTTTCACCTTTCTTTTGAATATCAGATTCTACTGTTAAATTATAAACTCCTTGAGGGCAGGACCTGTATTTTTTTTCATATTTGTATCTCCAGAGCTTTAGCACAGTGCCTGGCACATAGAGGTACTTAATAAATGCTTACTGAACATTGATAATTAAATAAATATTTGGTATAAAGTACTTTCCATGGAGAAGGGAGAGATAGATCATTTCAAAAGGAAGCAGCTTCTTGTGTTCCCAGTAATGGTGATGTGGCTCCACAGGTACCACTAAGTGAGAGGTCATTCAGCAAAAGCCAGGAAAAAGAGATGAGTAATTGTGGTTGATGATTCCTCTGCTAAGGGATACTGAGGTGGCTATTTGTTGACCTGATAGAAACACTAGAACTGGTGTATTCTTGTAGTGTGTGGGATGTGATTAAGAGCCTTCCATCATGGATTTGTCATAGCTAATGACTGCTACTCACTCCTAATGATTCATGTTGGGACAAAAAAATACCATTAGAAGGAATCTGAAAAGCTACGTTAAGAATTATGAAGATTTAGGCAGAAAACTACAGACTTTAGTGACAAAGATATGTTTTTGTCTTCCTATTGACTGCTGATTGAAAATAGAGGTTTCAGAAGAGGTAGATAGATTGAGGGAAGTGAATAAGAGATTAAATAGATGGTGTCTAAAAATTGGAATTTGGATTTCTGGGTCACAGTTTAAAATACAATGTATCCTGTCTTGGGAGCATCCCAAGAACTCTGAGCTAAGGACAAATTGGACAAAGAAAATGGCTGAGTAAGAAGGATAAATGATTCAAGTCCTATTTTCTACACAAAATAATTGTTTCTTTTTTGTTGGTGTATCCCTAATATCTAGCATGTTTTGTAAAGTAAACACTTAATGAATGTTTGCTCAAATTGAATGGAAAAATTCTGCTTCTACTTCCTCTTTCAAGGAAAATGATCTTGGGCTTAGGAAGGATAGCACAAAAATGATTAAATGAAATGAGGAATTGAAACTGAAGATATCTGAGATGATGAGAGCCCTGAGTTGATCTCAACAAGTTAAGTTCACAGGTCCCAACAAATTATACTCTAAAGTACTGAATCGGCAAGATAGGGAAAATGGGAGAGGTGCCACAGAACTAAATAATGGCAAATTCTGTTCAAATTAGAATAGTATCTGTAAACTATAGACTTTATGTCTATTCCTGGCAAAATCATATGACACATTTTTAAAAGGATGTTTTGTAGGCATTTCAAAATGAAGCAGGGACCACTAAAAGTCAGCACAGCATGACTTGATCAAGAACAGAATGGTGCCATATTAATCTCATTTTCCTTTGTAAAACAGTAAGTAGGTTTATATATCAGGGGAATTCTATAAATATAGTATAACTAGATTTTAGCAAAACACTTTACAAAGCTTCTCATTCTATCCTTGTGACCAAGACAAATTTATGTGGTTTTTAATAACTCTCAAAAGTTTTTAATCTTTTTTTGGTAATGGACCCCTTTAGCATTCTGGTGGAGTCTGTGATCTCCTTTTCAGGGTAATATTTTTAAATGTATAAAATAGATAGGATAACAAAGGAAACCAATTACAGTGAAATATAACTGTCAAAATATATTTTATTTAAAGTTCACAGACCCCAGGTAAAGAATCCCTGGTTTTGAGGGTAGTTAGGTGAAATCATTGGTTGAATAATTCAACTGAAAGATGTGATGTTGAAAAGGTTCAAGAAATATAGTTTCTAGGTAATTAATCATTTTATTAATAATATCAACATTTTATTAATATAAGGGTCAGTGACACTCTCAAATGTCAAAGACTAGTCATGGCAGTGGGTTCACAGTTTATATGTCCATAGAAGAGTGGATGTTCCTGAGGATGACAATCAACTCTGGGTAACAATTAATGAGAAAGAATGAATATTAAAATGAGAGATGGACCTATTCTAATGAAGATTGCAACTTTGATTATATCATTTACTTCCAAATCACCCCCAGCTTCAGAGGAAAACTAGTCAGAGTCTATAATCCCCCAAAAAACCTAAACAGAAGACTATGGGCTATAGTTTCACCTTGGATTAAATTCCTTGTAAGGTTGGGTGGGGTAGCAATACCTGATTGAGGAGAATGTTAATCCTATCTACCATCATTTGTCCTGTACTTCAGAGACTGAACTTCAAAATGAGAACTTTAGAAAAAAGGGGCAACTCTGGATCTCCCCAAATCATTGGTTATTAATAGTCATCACTCTCAAAGAGTAACCACTTATAGTTCAGTGTCAACTTGGAAAGATGCCTTATGTAGAAGACTTCAGGAATCAGTATAATTAACCCTACTTTGCTAAACATTTTTATGGATGACTTTGGGAAAGTCATAGATGGTATAGTTATTAAATTTTCAGATGTCACAGAACTGGAAAGAACAGTGAACACATTGGACAATATCCAAAAATATCAACAGCTAGAATGATTGTTGAAATATAATAATATGCATTTGAATTAAACATACTTGGAGTAGAGATAAATGTAAAGTTCTATACATGGGCTCAAAAGTTCAATAAGGAGAGTTGAAGAGGAAATGCTTTCCAGGTATGGAGTTTGAATACCAGCTAAGTAGACCAGTTTAGCTAGAATATAGAATACATGAAGTAATGCAGCCTAAAGCTGGAAAGGTTAACAAAACCAGATTTTGAAACGACTTAAGCGCTGGCCTGAGTAATTTGTATTTTATGCCAGAGGCAATAAAAAGACACCAAAGCTGGTGAGCTAGGGTCATACCTATGCTTTAGGAATACTATTTTGACAACTGTGTGTATGATGAAGCTAGTACAATAATCCGAGTGGTAAGAAGGACCTGAAATAGAATGATGATCACATAGAAAAAAGGGAGTGAATGTGAGAAATGTGGACGGAGAATCAGTAAGAATTGGGAACTAGATGGATATGGCAGAGAGGGAAGGAGAAGGAAGAAATGACTGGTGTTACAATCTTAGGTGACTGGAAGATCGGTGATGCCTTCATCAGAAACAGGTAAGTTTGGAGGAGGGGAAAGGGTTTGGGAGAAAGATAATATACTCCATTTTGGACATGTTAAGTTTGAGGTGCTACTGGGTTTATATAGTTAGATATACTGTACTGAGTGCAGACAGCAATGCAGGACAGGGCAACAGGAGAGGTAATAGGCCTGCAGAGCTAGATCTAGGAGTCATCATTGTAGAGCAGACAAGAGAAAAAAGGAGGAGCAAGGAATAGGAGACCCAGGACAGACCCTGGAGATGATGCCCACCCTCAGAGAACAGAGAGAGAGATGATGATTCAGTGAAAATCAAGAAAAGCAGAGAAATATGAGGAAAACCAAGAGAAAACTATGTCTTGGAGGCCTAGAGAGCTTACCCAGAAATAAGGGGTGGGTGACTGTGTCAAAAGCAGCAGTGAAGTCAAGAAATATAAGGACAAAAAAAAGTAATGAGATTCAGCAGTTGGAAGGTCATTAGTAACTCTGTGGTCCCTTTCCACTCTGATAGTCCATGAAAGCAACATGCTTAACTGAGGGCTGTACTATTTCCCAGACTCAACGTGATACTGTTGACTTAATTAATAATCAAAATCATTATGTGCCAGGCACAGTGTTAACTGATTTACAATTATTTTCTTATTTGATACAACAACCATGGGAGGGAGGCACACATTTAAAGATGAAGAAACTACAGCAAACAAATGATATGCCTGTACACTGTATAGTATAAAATTTTGTACTTCTTATTTCAAAATATCCAGTTTAATTTGTGTATGTCCTTCATCCAAAAAACAAGTAAGCAGCCTCTCCATGTTTTAGCCCACTGATTTTCTGAGTTTCTGTGGCCCAAAATGTTCAACACCAGGCAATCTATTCTCTGATGAGCAGTAATTCTAATATGAATGAGGCTATTCCTTTACATGTGCCTATGCGCAAACCTTTATCAGCTTGCTGATACATGACAGGACAGTCTTTCTTAATGACTGTAGGAGCCTTTTTGTCTTATATAATACTATTGATTCATACTTTTTTTTAGTTCATTAAAGACCAGTTTTTTTTTCAGATGAACCGTTCATGCCTCTCCTTCATTGTGCTTATGAAGGTGATTCTTTGAACTCAAGTTCAAGACTTTACCTTTATTCTTCTTAAATTTCATCATATTAAATTCAGCCTAATGTTCTAGCTGGTTAAGGTCTTTTAAAAATACATTCAATGTGTTAGCATTCACTCAAAGCTCTTGCCAGATGTGTTAAGAATGCTATGGATACCTTTAGTCAAGACCCTGAACCATGCTGTTATAACATTGGAGACTCAAAGGTCACTTCCACAACATGATGAATATCTTATCATTGGAGCAGGAGTGTAGTGGAAGAAAACTGACTAGTACATTTACAAATTTTCTTTACACATCAAAAGTCATTTATCTAATATACTTATGTTTCATATTACATAATGGGAATGAAATGTTCAAAATTCCTATTTTCTTTGCAATTCTCACTTTTTAAAAATTTTGAATGCATTGGAATAAATAAGTAAACATGCATTTATTAAGGGATTATAATGTGTAACATATCATGCTAATTGAAAGAAAAAAGTAAGAGTGTTCCTTCTTTCAAGCAGTTCCTACTCAAATGAGGGCAACAACATAGATAGAAGTTTTCACCAACATGTCACTTGGAAAGACCCAGTTAGTGGTCGTTATGGTATGGAAGCAAAGGAGATGGCAATACAACTTCGTTAGTGTTACTTTCATTGATAGAACCATAACCTTTTCTGATGTTGAGTCATTTGACAGTGTCAATAATTTGGGTGAAAACTTTCTTTGTCAGTAGCTCTGGCTCCTGAGGAGTCAGGATTTGCCTAATCAAGAGGAAGTTGCCAGGTCACACCTCTATAAGAATAGTACGCCTATAAGATGACTGAAGGTTAAATCTTCAATAGGGTCATAAAACTTGGAGTTCTTTGGGAAAACTTGATGACTTTTTGAGAAACGGATCCAGAGATGTTTATTTCTCTACCTTCCTTTTCTCGTTGTAAACTCTGCCATCACAAGTATAGGCATTAGAAGTCAAGCTTTTTGTTTTTTTCATTTGAGGTCTGTTTTTTATATTATGGTACTTTTCCTTCCAATTGGTAAGGCAATATGCATATGACACTCACATAAATAAATGGTATTGGTACCAAAAGTGTAAATGACAAAGAGTCATATGTGAGGATTGCCTGCATTCAAAATTACCTAATACACAATAAAATAACAAACAAAAATCTTTATGCTGAAGAAGTGTTGGAGTAGAGCTTTTGTTGAGTGTGAAACTGACTTAGATTGTACCTAAAACAGAGTTGATTGGGCCATTTCTCTAAAGTTCAAGTCAGTGAAAATATCAAACCGGTTGTGTGAATTAAAACCTTCTTTTCCCTAGTTCATTCAGGCAAAACAGGTGATCCAGGAACTTCATGTTATTATTTTTTCTTCTTTGAAGGAAAAAAAACAGGTGCTAAAAAGTAATTTTATAGTATATCAACAGTTCATACTTTTGCTTTATGAATTTCATCAATGTGATCCTCTAAAATAAATAAGAAGATAAAAATAAGGAAAAAGCTAGCTTTATAAACTGTACAGCATAACCTAAATTGATACCAGTAAGGTATGTACTTTTACATTTTAATTTCTTTTTGTAATCAAAATTCTAGTTTTTCTTTTTCCCCACTTAGTTTGCATGGGGAGAAATATAAAACCTTTATGGTAAACATACATAGTCAAGCTAAACAAATCTCTGCATTGGCCATGTCCAAAAAATGTGTCCCCATCTGCATTCTGATTCCACTACCTTTAAGATGAAGTAGCGTACTTCTTCATGGGTCCTTGCAAATACTGGTTAGTCACTGCACTGAGCACCACTCTTAAGACTTTGTCTTTACGGTGTTGTTACTGTATAAATTCTCTTGCTCATTTCACTCTGCATCAGTTCAATCAAGTCTTCCCAGGTTTCTCTGAAACCTTCTTCATCATATATATTTTAAAAGAAAGAATATATTTCTTCCCTTTCTCTGAATACTGAAAATGTATTGTGAGCTATTCAAATAAAATTTTTGTCTGAATAAAGTAAAGATGGTATAACAAAAAAGTCGTAACAGGCATTTTATTTTTAGCACCAGTATGGTTAGGGGAGTATGTTTGAACTATTATCCTGTACATATAATCAGGCTTCTTAACCCATTTTATTACCTGACACTATTATTTCAACTAGTTTGTTGAAACATAGTCTCCTATTATGCTTATCATCTAACAAGTTGTATTTTATGGTTATTTTTATAGATTTTTTTTTCTAAATTGATGGTGGGGAGGGGGGCAGGCAGCAAAATAATCAGACATCAAAGAAAAATATACACTATAATTGTAATGGTATAAATAAAATGATTACTAACAGGAAGTTAAACTCTGACTAACTGAAAAACCAATAATGGCCCTGAAACACAGATAATGAAATATACCTCCTTCCTAATGGCAGGGAGGCAGAGGTCTTCTTGGGGAGAATACTTGCAGGTACCAACACTGCTTTTACTTGTTTCAGTTTGTAATGGATGAGTTCAAGGCATGTAGAGTTGGAACAGAGGGACTGAAAGAGGACTGTGAATTTCTAGATAGAAAAACAAAAGCCATCAATGCCTTAATTCCCCAACTGGACTTTAAGTTTCTAGAGGTCAAAAGGTATATGTCTGATTTATCATTGTTATATCCTGCTCAGTTTTCTATATTATACCTGTTTAATTAAAAAGGCAGTATGTCATAGTAGAGAGAGTGCTGGACTTGAAGTTAGGAAAAGTTAGGTCTGAATCTTGTTACTTACATGTACTAGTTGTATGGCTATGGACAATTCACTTAACTACTCTAAGCCTCAGCTTTCTTATCTGTAAAATGAGGTTAACAATATCATTAATAACAAACTTCAAAAAGTTGTTATGGGGCCAAATAAGATGATATATGCAAAGTGCTTTTCAAGCCTTAAAGCACTGTGTAAATAATAGCTATTATTATTAAATATCTGTTGACATATACTATTCCATTTACTTAAAAAAAATTTGTCCAGTGTAAAATTAAATTTATGTAACTTAATTGATGGTATTAGTTAATAGAAAAGGAATTGAGCCTGAACCTATGATTTCATTGATATAGAGAACTCGTAGAAGAGGAAATTCCCTCTGCCAATGCAGGTGCTTCCCTTCTCTCTCACTTAGAGAGCTGCCTAGAGCTCTGAGGAGTTAAGTGATCAGCACAACTGAAGCCACACAACTGGTATGTGCCAGAGACAGGAATGGAATCCATGTCTCACTGGCTCCAAGGCCAGTTTTGTCCACTCCCCCACAGCTACCTCCCTAGATATAGAATAATATTGCTAAATAAAATAACAGGATAGGTTTGGTTTTGGGGGGAGGATGGGTACATAAAGGAAGATAGTTCTTTATCTTCACTTCCTTAAGAATATATAAGACACTTTACAACTCACATATATGAAGTCTACGGTAAGTATTTTCAGCTTTTTGATTATTCTGAACCTGACTACCTAGTTTGAAGATTATCCCGGGCCTTACTTTTTCCTGAATTTGAAACACTTCTCACTAGCATTTCCATTGTAATGTCCGTTGAGGAAATAAAAAGAGAAAAAACTAGAAGAAATCATTTGTTTTGCTCTGGGAAAAGGCTTGGGAAGAAAGGAAAGTGGAAATATATGCTAAGATGAGGTAGAGATCGATTTTGTAAAGAGTCAGGGGGAATCAGTGGAGAGATTTCAAGAGGTCTGTGAACTTGAGAGAAAAAAAATTACATTTTATTTTGACTAACCTCTAAATGAAATCCAGCATTTCTTACAATGATTCATATAGACAGAAAAGTAATTCGGAGAAGCAATCCCTATGCTTCACCAGACTGCCAAAGGACAATCTTGATTGCCTTTTTCTTGCCAACGTCTATTCAAATGCCTTTACTATAAATGAGGAGAATCAGCATTTTCCTTCCTGGAAACACTAAAGTAAGTCATTTATGCTTATATAATCTTCTATATCCTAATGGGTTTGTGATCTCATCAACGTGGTATTCCACATCTCTAGCAATTTAGATTGAATTCATCCATGTTTACTCATCTAATATTACTCTTTTCCATGTAACTCATAAATTTGCCACATGAGCATCGCTCCTTGGTGTGTTAGGAACCTTCCTCAACTTCTGATGTTGCAAAGATACCAATGAAACATGCAAGCTGACCATTTGTCATTTATCCTTTGATCTTGCTGAGTGACCAGTCCATTTTCTTTTTAGATCAAACATCTCTGAAATCACTTCCTTTACACTTATTCTCCTATGTAATGTCTTGTTTGTAATGTCACAGAATCCTCATGTCCAGAATGCACCTTTTCACATATTGTCCATACAACTGTATACCAGAATTTAAATAATAAGCAGTCTTTTTGTCTTTGTAGCCCTAGCATCTAGCATGGTACCTGGCACATAATACATGCTTAATACATTCTTGTTGCTTGCTTGCTTGATTCATCCACTTGGTTTTTCCTCTGTAGATAGAGCCAACTTTTGAGTGATTATGACTCTCTTTTAGGATGCCCTGCAATGTTCTGAGCTTTGACAAAATCAGCATGAAGTTATCCCTAAACAAGAACATGCAAAAGGCCTTACCTCTCACAAGTAATCCCTTTTCAACTCAGGCTGTACTGGATTTTCTGTACAACAATGGCAAATACCTCAGATGAATATCTCCCTATATGCCTTACCTTTTGTAAATGATCAGAAGGTCAAACAAGTTTGATTCCATTGCATATATTTCTATGGCTTTATCTTTCAAGGAACTTTGTATGATTTTGATGTATCCATGGTAGATACCTTATTAGAGGAGAATCTTTAAGGTAGTATTTTGATCTATCAAATGCTTTTTACATATGCATTAGATAGATATAGATATACACACATATGCATACATATATGCTACATGTGTGTACATACATGTATATATTTGACATTCAGCACAGTGAGATCTTATAGTCTTTACAGCAATGTGGAGATTGATAAGATTCTGTTCTTTCAATAACATGTCCACTCATTGGTCATTGGGCCTTGTATTTAGATGACCAACCAACAACTAAGTTAATGTTTTTAGATGACCTAAAAATTGCAAATCTTAGCACTCTTTTCTCTTTCCCATCATTCTGTCCCTGTGCAAATGGAAGAGAGTAACACAGGGCTGAAGGGCATTTTACCTTTTCCTTTGTTTCATGGGTTGCCAAGGGCAAAGAATTCATCACTGGGTGGCCAGTTTCCTGGTGATAAGACTTTCTGCTTGGCTAGGATTTGTTCTTGGAAAGCAGAGAGTCTGTTGCTGGGTCTGAATTCAAAGCCTTTCAAACATCAGACATGATAGAACCTTCTAGAGCATGTACTTTTATGGATTAGCCTTTGATACATACATATGTGTATATATATGTATATATATACATATATATGTATATACACACACACACACACACACACACACACACACAGAGAACGAGAGAGAGAGAGAGAGAGAGAGAGAGAGAGAGAGAGAGAGAGAGGATGGGACCAAACTAGTAATATCATTGTTATAAGGAATTCCCCAATAAAGAAGCTCCCTGTACCAAGGCAGATTTTGGCATGTTCTTAAAGAGTTATCTGGGGGGTATTGAGAGGCTAAGTGACTAGTCCTGTATTACACAACTAGGATGTATCAGAGAAGATACTAGAAAGCAAGTCTTCCTAACTCTGAGGCTAGCTCCCTCTCTACTATATTCCATTGTCTCTCACTTGTATATTTTGTATTTCAGTTGTTTTCAGTCATGTCTAACTCTTTGTGACCCCATTTGGGGATTTCTTGGCAAAGACACTGGAATGATTTGCCATTTCCTTCTCCAGCTCAGTTTACAAACGAGGAAACTCAGGCAAACAGGGTTAAATGACTTACCCAGGGACACACAGCTACTAAGTGTCTGAGACCAGATTTGAATTCAGGAAGATGAGTCTTCCTGATCCAAGCCCAGGCACTCTCTCCACTGTACCACCTAGCTGCCCCTCACTTGTATACAAAATATCTTAAAAAGTAGTGTGAAATCTTTACTACAGATTTTAGATGTTATTAGTATACCATTAAAATAGATACTTCCCATGACTTTTTTATTAAAAAAAAATCATCCCATTGACTATCTCTTTCTTCTTGATATTTCCTTTTTTAAATTTCATGATATACCTGTCCTCTCCAGGCTACCCTATCTCTCTGATTATTTTTTTTGTCTTTTCTTCTTCCTACTTGTCCCTAAAGGTGTACGGGTATTTAGGGAGGAGTGCTGTCGAGCCCTTTTCAGGGATGCTCATTTAATTTTGTTGTCCATATCTCACCCACCTGTGGCTCCAAGAAGCTGCAGCATGCCCAGCAGCCACACACTTGGTAAAACCTTCTCAGCAGACAGGCTAAACCAGGTTGAGGGTAACTGACAGGTCTCAAATCTATCAGTGAGTTAAGGGGATGTTTACCCTATCCCTCAGTGGAATAGGTGGGTGAGAACAATTTGTTCCAATGGACATGAAGGTAGCTGACGCAGGCACTGAGGAGTACTTAGAGCCTAGTCAAACATCAAAGACACCAAGCTTACCCAAAGCATCCTGACTCATTGCCAGCCCTCACTTTTGTCTTGCCACTGGACTTCACAACTCTAGAAGAAAGAGAAAGGTGGATGACTTTGTGCAACTCTGCCTCTGCCTCACTTAAATCCAATTCTTGAGCAAGTCAAGACATCATCCCAAGATGTTACTGGTCCTCTTTGAAACAGAGGACAAACTTTTCCCTAAATGGGAAAGTCTCTCAAGACACTATCCTTGGTGCCCTTTTCTTCTCTCTTTATATTCTCCATAAAGTTACCTTAGTCATGGGCAGTCATAGAGAAGAAAGAGTCAATCCATTACCAAGTAATGTCTATTCTATCTCTGCAACATCATTTGTATCTAACCTTTACTTTCTACTCTAATTGCTGCCACTCCAGCTCAGGTCACCATTACCTCTCACCATTAACTCTTACTGGTCTTGCTGGTTCCTGCCTTTTCCTTTCCAATCTATCCTATCTATTGCTGCCAGAACAAAATCCTTATTGCACAGATCTGACCATTCCATTCCTTGTTCAAAAATCTGCTTAGTAAAGAAATACAAACACTTTAGCCTTTCACCATGGGCCTTGACTATAGTTTACCTTCTGTAATTTTATCACATGCTAGTCCCTGCACACATACTCTGTTCCCCAATCACATTCTGTTCTTTTCCTCCCTCATGGTAATTCACACACTGCCCTGTATTCCTGGAATGGTATTTCCCTCCATCTTTGCCTGTTGAAATCCTTCCCTTCGTTCAAGGCCCACCTCCCTGATGAACTTGGATGGCCAAATAGATGCCCACATGACTGGTTTTACTGGTTAGTTCCTCCCCTCTCCTCCCCTTCTCTCCCCTCTCCTCTTCTCTCCTCTCCTCTTCTCTCCCCTCTCCTCTCCTCTTCTCTCTTCTCCTCTCTACCTTAAACCTACTGCACTTTGAGACTGGGACTCCCATGGGCCCCTGCCTAAAGCCTATTCTGGACCTTCCTAGCTTTACACTGATTATCAATAGTAAGTAACTTACTGTTTCCCTCCCAGCCTGAAGTCTTTCTTGACCTCATTAAAGAGGCCATGCCCTAACTACTTGTTAAACAGGACTATTCAATGAATGGGCATTGCCTCACCCAAAGTGAGTACCTGCACAGACCTTGAAGGGCCCAAGGTCTCCTGGTGCATCCTGGGTCATCTCCAGTCATCCTGATGAATATCTGGTCACTGGATTCAGATGGCTCTGGAGGAGATGTGAGGCTGGTGACCTGTGCAGCCCTCCCTCACTCAAAACAAAGTCAAGTGCAAGTCATGTCATCATTTCTCTGATGGCATGGTCTTCCTCGGCAACAAAGGATGAATACAATCCCTGATGACTTTTGTGATCCTAGTAATTATAGGGGCCCTCTCCTTTCCTGAATCTCTCATACTGCTCCGTAACTCTCTTATGTACTTATCACAGTATAACATAATTATTAGCATATTTTTGTCTTAGTCTTCTTCCCAGTAATCTCCTCCTATTTTGTATGCTTAAGAGCAGGTACTTTCTCTTGCAGCTTCTCTATATCCCCAGTAAAGGCCATCACACATAGTAGGCCCTTAATAAAGGTTTGTTAAATTCAACTATTTTTATATAATTTACAAAGCAAAACATAGTTATAATAGTTGGGGATGGGGGAAAGCTTGGTAGTAAACATTCTGTATTATACTGTATTTTTAAAGAAATGCTTTTTCTTCACTTTCAAGTATACACAAGCAGTTATCACTTGCTCTGGTTAATAAAGTATTGATGATTTAGAACTGCTTTAATAAATAGGTAAAAAATTATAATTAGTACATTTATTTATATAAGCAAAATTAGACTATTATCTTAAGTTTAGTTGAGCATTTCTTAATAATATTGTTAGCTTTATTAGGCTGCTTAGGAACCAGTTTTTCTTAGATAATATGAAAATAAGCTTTAGCCCCTCCCAGATCAAACTATCTCAAAAACAGGTCAATGAGGTTTTAGTATATTAGTTTCTTAATTTATATTTTTCAGAGGGTTGTCTTATATTGTTTCTGATGCTAGTGAAAAAAATTGCTTAGAAAATTTTAAGCAAATTGTGCAGTAAGTAGTAAGCAGGCATTAGGGTATCTTACAGGCATGGTTTAGGAACAACAATAAATTACAGTTGTCCTACTTCTACTGAAGCTGTGCCTGGGGCAAATTTAGTTTGAAAAGGACAGACCCAAAACAGATGCATTCCTTCCCAGCATGGGTCACCTCCTAGAGAGTTCCCTTAGGGACAGTTACATACTGTGCTTCTGATAGCCACCAATCGTTATAACAAAAACACATGCAACCTTCATCATTTAGAATGAATTACAATTCATTCTATATTTTTTTACAGTGGTATCAAAGGCAAGAAGGGACACCTGTTTATATACATGATATGTAAAATTATATCCACATTTTACCACATAATCATCACATCCTGTTACTTTTTTTAGTCTAAAAATTGGTTTATAATCTTTCATTCCATAATCATCGCATGATATAATTCTGCACACAGCTTAAAAAGTAAACAGAACAGTAATGTATTCATCGATGGCATATGGATATGCATTTATCTCTCCTGCATTAAGAGCCCCATGCCTAGAACTCTCAGCGCTCAGCATTGTCGACATACTTCTGAAAGCTGACTTGTATGGCTTGTTTAGAGCATTGCGGTACTAATGGTATTGGCGAACAGGTGGACTAAGTCACGTGATGTAGTAAGACTTGCACCTTCCCAATTTTAACATATATTCACAAGTATTCCATACATCCTAATCTTGTACCAAGGACAGTTTAGTAATAAATGATTTTTAAGTAATACCAACACAATTTTTTAAAGCTTCACGTAATGGTCATTGCAAAAATTTTGGCATAAAATCTGTGAAGATTATGCAGTGAAATATGATATTACTTGTATATAAATCTGAAAGGAAAGGTAGAGTGGTGTCATGGATAGCGGACAGAAAGCCCTGGCATGTTTGTCCATAGGATCAACAGTGGATAGAGGACCTGCCTCAGAATTGGAAGGAACTGGATTCAATGGGAAATCCTAGCGCAAACTTTATTTGGATGCAGCAGAAACTTAGCTCACTGACTTAAAATCTACTGAATACTTTTGAACTTTAGAAGATCCTTGGTTTTGGGAGTGTTGGTCTCCTTCCACTGACAGAATGTCAACTTCCTCATGTCTTCATGTGTAATGAGTTACCCTGGACTGAATATCACCTGGTTTGCCAAAGTTCAGGTGATGAAGTCTCTTCCATACTTATGCTGGTTCTTGGAGGGAAAATACAATCCATTTCTGGGCCAGTGCTTGAAACTCTTCAAGTGTGGAAAAGACAGACAGGGTGGTATAATAGAAAATATTCTGAATCTGGAATCAGAGAACCCAAGTTCAAATTTTATTTCTACTGTTTCCTAGTTGTAGTATTTAGTCATTCAACCTCTATGGGCCTCAGGTTCCTTATCTATAAAATCTAAATAAAGTATTGTACTAAATGACCTTGAAGATCACCTTAAGTTCTCAGTCTGTGATCCATTGATCTTCTGACTTCTCAGAATTTGTGCTGTACTAGCAAAGCCTTCAAGAACCAAAGGTCACCTTCACTATGTGATGATGAATCAGAGCCACACTTTAGCAGAGGATGTTTTGCTTGTTGCTGTCCAGTCATTTAGTCCTGCCTGACTCTTTGTGACCCCATGGACCATAGCAAGCAATCCTTTCTATCCTCCTCTATCTCCCCAAATCTGTCCAAATTCCTGTTCATCATTTCCTTGACATCTTATCCTCTCCTGTCCCCTTCTCCTTTTGTTTTCAATCTTTCCCAATATCAGGGTCTTTACCAGTGAATCCTGTCTTCTCAATATTCAGCTTCGGTATTTGTCCTTCCAATAAGTAGTCTGAATTCATTTCTTTAAGTATTGACTGATCTGATCTTCTTGCTGTTCAAAGGGCTATCAAAAGTCTCCATAATCGAAAGTATTGATTATAAATTTGTGTGCAAGGTGATGTCTCTGCTTTGTAGTATGCTGGCCAGATTTGCCACAGCTTTCCTTCCAAGGAGGAGGCACCTTTAGATTTCATGGCTGTACTCCATCTGCAGTGATCTTTGAGACCAAGAATATAAAATATTCTCCTGGATCACTGCCTTGTTATAGTGGAGGGGCTTGTGTTGCTCAAGGATACTATGAGCTATACTATGCAAAGTTACCCAAAGAAGATGGACAAGGCATAATGCAGAGTTCTGACAATAGGTGATCCATTGGAGAAGGAAATAGCAAACAACTTCAGTATCTTTGCCCCTAAAAACCCCATTAATCAAAATGGGGTATTAAAATGATAAAAAGATAATTTCATTTTGTAATGTGAATTCTTAATAATGTATATAATAATGAGTTGATGGGTAATATACCCAGTGGAAAAAACCCTGCAGTCAAAATTGTAGAGTTCAAGTTCAGATTTTGTTATACTTTAACAATTTTCATTTATAGAGTATGACAGAGGGGAAATAAATTAGCCATATCTCATTTCTCTATAATCTGATAGGACTCAGACCTGTGATTGCCAGGTCAATGATCACCAGGGGCTAGCTACTATTCACTTCCACCTGAAGGAAGTGAATCAAACCAATCAAACCAAATCAAATCAATATTAACATTCCCACTAGGAAGAATGTGACAACAAATTTGTCTATGTGTGACATATAAAAAGTTCAAGAGATAGTTTCTGGATGATCATTTTACCAATTATGCTAGCAGATAATTAATAAAAAGGGTCAGTGACTCTCTTGAATGCCAAAGACCCGTCATAGAACCCACTCAACACATTTATGCCCTTGAAAGAATGGGTGTTCCTGAAGTTGACAATCAACTCTGATTGATTGTGTTTGTCCTTTGTTGCCAAAGAAGACCATGCCATCAGAGATATGATGATATGACTTGCACTTGACTTTGTTTTGAGTGAGGGAGGGCTGTGCAGGTCACCAGCCTCACTTCTCTTCCAGAGCCATCGGGATCGAGTGACCAGATATTCATCAGGATGACTGGAGATGACCCAGGATGAGGCAATTGGGGTCAAGTGACTTGCCCAAGGTCACACAGCTAGTGAGTGTCAAGTGTCCGAAGTGAGATTTGAACTCTGGTCCTCCTGACTCCTGCACTGGTGCTCTATCCACTTCATCATGTAGCTGCCCCTTTTGATTGATTAATAATTAATAGGAAGAATAAATATCGTAGGAGAGGTAGACCGACTCTAACAAGGGGCTGGGGGATGTGACTTTGATCACTCTTGCTTCCAGACCATCCCCAGACTTGGGCAATCTAGTCAAAGGATCTACCCATCCCACTCCAAGCCTGAGTAGAACATTATGGACTTAGGTGGGGTCTGAACAAGATTGAGGAGAAAGTTTATTCAATCTCGTTATCTGAAATACCTTTCAGATGCTGACTTGACCCAATACACAATGAGGAGATAAGAAGGGAAAAAACCCTGGATCTCTCCAATAATTGGTTATTTAATAATCATTTCACTCATATGATGCCTCTCAGAATCTGTTATTAGAGTCCTAAGACAAGGCTCACTTCACTGGTTGTAGTTTATTCCCTAATCCCTCATACACATTCAAGTCACTTTATCCCTCCCATGTCCTCTGGTAGTCTCCTCCTTCTCTTCCATCGTGCTCTGTAGAACCCCCATTCAATTGCTGACAAATTTTCATTCGTGTTAGATCTCTTCCTTTCATAGTCCATCACAGAAACCTGGCTCCTCTTAGTGGAAACTAATTCTTTGGCTACCCTCTCTCATAACACATATACCTTCTCTCTTGCTAACTGACTCAGAGGATAAGGAAGAAGAGGAGACATCCTTGGGCATCCCTGCCATTTCCAGGCCCTCCTCACAACATCGACACTCAGCCACCCCTACTTTGAGTTTCATTCCATTTAGATATCCAGATCCAATTGATAATCATCTACCAGCCCAGGGTCATTCTCCCTCCTTACTCTAGGAACTCAGCACTTGGCTACAGAATCATCTTCTAGAACTTCACCCCTACTCACACCTTATGACTTCCATGTTCAGGTTGATGTCCTCCCAAATAACCTCAATTCCCAAGCCTTACTCAACTTCATCCATACACAGGGAAGCTCATACTCTTCATTTAATTATTACCAGCAAAAATTCCACCATCACAATCCTTAACTCTGAAATTCTTCCAGGTGACCCCAACTTCTTACCCTTCTCCCTCCATGCTTATTCAACCTATCCATCATGCTCACCATAACCTCTAGGCACTTCACCCCTCCCTGCTTTCTCAGGCTGTCACTCTTGCTCTAGCCTCAGTTTTCTCCTTCTAAATTTTTTATCCTCATTTTATTCTGCTTTAAACTGTCTTTGTCCTTTGATTCCCTTTCCCTATCATTTTAGGAACTCATTTCTTTTCAACTCCCAACCCTGGATTACACCTACAATCTACCTGGTCTTCTCTACGTCAGCTCAGTCCTATGAAATATGGACAAAGGAAGTCACAAAATGTTACTGATTGGGTCCACTACATATTTATGCTATGTCATCTCAATGAGGACCTAACAAGTCAATACTTTTATCTAATTGATTCTCTATCACATTCCACAGAGCATCTGTTCCAAATATCTTCCTTCATCAATTCACATATTCTGCCTCTCTTGTTCCTTCTCAATTGAGGATTTGATCTCATACTTTTCTAAAATAAACAAAATTAAAAAACTAAAACCAATCTTCTCCCCAATTCTATATTCCAATTATCTCACTATCAAACCCCATTCTCCCCTCCTTTCTTCAGTCTAAGAGGATGAGATGGCTCATCTTGTTAAAGATAACCCCTCTACTTATACCTTTAATATTCCAGAATTGTAGCAGAGACCTTATCATGTCATTCCTATACTCAAGAAGTTCCAAAGACTCCTTATTGCCTCTAGGATAAAATACTAATCTCTTTTTTTGGCATTTAAATATCTTCACAATCTGATTATAGTATACCTGTCTAGGATGAATATGCCTTACTCCTTACAAATATTTTTACCAAATGGAACAGAATTGAATTAAATGTATTTGTGAAGATTGTGATTTATTTATATAAGTTCTTATGCTACTTGACCAACCCTAAAAATCAAGTGTGACTAGTCAAGGCAGTGTTAGATCATCTCTAGGAAAATCTTAAATAAACTGAAAAAAATACCAGTTTTGAAGTTATAAGAAAGAAGGTACACTGTAGGGCAAAAAGGAATAACATGATCTTTCAACCAGCAGACATATTCCTAACCCAGGGGTCAATGATCAACATGAAATATCTCCAACATTTCCTAAGGCTTTCGGAATGCTACCAGAAGTTAACCATGGATTTCATGTCTCTGACCATTCCCCACCACAAACCTTCTAAAGTCTTCTAACTGGGAAGGCCTTTCAGAAAAGTTTGCTCTTCTTCACATACCTAGGACTTCACTGATGTTTCATGATAGAAGCCATAAAAAATGTAACCACTGAGATAATTCTATCCCAGAGGGAGCTATAGTATGATGTATTTTGCCCCTCTGTCTTGTTCTCCCAGAAATTGTAAGTGTCTGAGTATAATTCATGGGAAAAGTTGCATCTTGAAACATAATCTTTGAGGCTTGGTGCTTGACGTTCCATTATTTTTGGTCTGACCACTATAGTCCATAATACCTATATAGAGGCCAAAATCTAATAAGATGGACCTGATTCATGTCTGCTTGATTTTCAGATTTACTAAATGTTAGGACAATGATCATCTAGGTAGACATGCAAAAACCTGGATTGAGAATCTTCAAGAGAGGCAATATTCCAACTAATTCTGGGACCTGAAAACTATGTTAAGCTAATGTGACAATAGTCCCAGGCCCTCATCAGTAATAGTATAAATGACACTTAGGTCAGAAATGGAACTGTTGCCTTCAGTGAAGGTCTCCCAGGTAGTTTGTCAGTCAACAAACGTTTATTAAATAATTTCTTTGTTCCACTCACTGTGCTAAGTACTAAGGATACAACAGACAGGCTCTGATCTCAAAGAGTTATTGGGAATACAAATGCACATAACCGTGCATACAAGAAATATACAGTTTTAATAGAAGGTAATCTCATAAAGAAGGCCGAAGGGAAGTGGAAGGTAAAGACCTACTATAGAAGATAGGATTTGGGTTGAATCTTGAAAATAAAAATCCAGGGAAAGTAGGAGACAGAAGTGAGGAGGGATAGCTCTACCCACATGAGATGTAAAACTAGTGCAAAGGCAAGAATCAAGAAATGGGGTGTTTTGTATAAGAAGCAACAAGTAGGTCACTTTAGCTGAATTAAAAAGTGCATGGAAGGAAGCAAAGTATAAGTACATTGGAAATGTAGGAAAGAGCCAAAATGTTAAGGGCTTTAAACACTAAACAGGGGATTTTATATTTGACTGTAGAGGTAATAGGGAATCACTGGAGTTTACTTAGTAGAAGGTCAGATTGGTACTTTAGGAAAATCCTATTGGTAGCTGAGTAGAGCCTGGAATGGAGTTGGGAGAGACTTGGGGCAAGGAGACTAACCAGAGGCTATTCCAAAGGGTCTAGACATGAGATGATAAGGGTTTGTACCAGGGTGGCAGCTATACGAGTGGAGAGGAGACAAGTGTGAGACATTGTGTGGAGAGAGAATTGACAAGACTTAGTGACTAAATAGATATGTGTGGAAGTGAGGAAGATGACTCCAAGGTTATAATTGGAACCTGCTTGATTGGAAGAACGGTGATGCTGTTGAAAGAAAATAGGGAAATTGTGATGGCAGGGCAAGATGTCCTGTTGGAGACAGTTGAGTTTGAGGTGCCTACATGACTTTCAGTTTAAAATATTCAGTAGGCAGTTGATGATGCTCAAGAGTGTAGGGCTGGATTTGGCAATTAAGAGATCACTGGTAACTTTGGAAAAACAAGTTTCAATTGAGTAATGTTGTGAGAAGCCAAATTTCAAGAGGTTGAGAAATGAGTGAGAGGAGAGGAAGTGTAGGCAATGTTGTAAATGACCTTTTCTAGGAGTTTGACTGTGAAAGAAGGGAGAGAAATAGAGGAAGAACTTGAGGGAATTGTAGAATAAAATGAGAAAGTTTTTCTTTTTGTTTTTAGGATAAAATAGAAACTAAAAGCAAAAACAACACACATATATGCCTTTCTGTTATCCTTCCCTTCCCTTCCCAGTCTTATTCCAAACCTCAGAACTCCTGATATTCATCTTTATAGGAGCATTGCTACAATTTTTTATTCAACCTGTTTCTTCCCCTTGCATTCTTCTTCTATACATTTGTTTAGTTCAAATCTGAATTAGTTCAAGTCCTTATATACTCCTATCATTCATTTTAGACCATTTCCCATTTTCCTAGTCATCCGTTATATTTCCTTGTGCTTAATAATTTCATTCTTTTGTCCATTTCTACCTTCACAACGTCTCTTGCATCTGTCCCCTTCTCTCAACCTTTACAGTCTTATTTCTTTAGAATTTTAGTTCATGAGGTACTACCTTTCCTTTCTATTTTGAAATCTGCTCTCACAAAATCTAGAATCTCTAGTTCCAGTCAGCCTGAAACTAGACCACTCTGTGTATACGCCATTGTTGAAATCCATGTTACTATCTTTTTTGATAGAATAAATCCTTCCAGATCTTCATTTCAGGAATGAGTCTTATCCCTACTGTCTCAGTGATAACTTTGAGGTCAAATTGTTTCCTTATATTAAGAACTCCAGTTCATCTTGCTTGTTAACCATATTTCTGAATTTATATAAAGATGTCTAAGATCTTCCTTAGATTTTATCTCCTGTAAACTTTGAGATTCTAACTGCATATTCATAGTCAATTTTCTTCCTATCCCTTCTTTTCAGTTTAGAGCCCTTTAATTAGATTTACAAGAATCCAAGAAAATACATTCTCACCATTCCTTGTTAGGTACATTCCATTTCTGTCCAAGAGCCCATTTTTTTTCAATATTTTAAAATCTGTGGTCTGGAAATACAAATGCTGTTCTCAGACACAATCTTCTGAAACAGTTAGCTGCTCACTTTCCCAACCAGACTTTCTCTTCTAAAGACCTTGCCTTCCATCAGCAACAGTGGTGAACATACTGCTGTAATCAGAAGGTCTTCAAGTATCAATCCTAAAACTTTGTAATCTTTAGCAACGTTTTTTAGATTCCTTCCAGCAGCAGCATCTGCGCTCATGTGAATCACCAGAAGGGAATAGTACTCATCTTATTTGACAAGTCTTTGTACATTTTGTCATATCCGGGATAAACACCTGGCAAGAGAGAGTAGACCTCTATTGTTACCATTTTGACAAATAACTCTCTAAGTACTGTTCAATAGAGATCCACCAACTGTAAGAGATAGATGCAATATACATCTCTTCTTCCCCTAACTTTCCTGCATGATGTCTCACCAATTGCCTATCAGAATATTTCAAGTTGGATATAGTAGAGACATATTAAACTCAACATATATAAAATTGAACTCATTACATTTTCCTCTAAAACCTCCCTTCACTGTTTCTGAAGAGGTTCCTAAATTTATATGGCCTAACCCTAATCCTTTTTTTAAAAATTATTCAGCACCCCCTGGAAATCTACTTTCTTTAACCTTTTAATATTTTTTTTAATTTGCATCATTTCAAACTACTACTGCCCCCACCATCATCTCAGCATTCCCAGGTGGCTGTATCGCCTACTTTGGGAACCTATGCCTGTAGAAAGTACTCCCATTCTTGCAGTATCATGGCTTGTAATGTTGGTTCCTGAATTTCTCACCGTCTCTCATTTCATATATCCAATCAGTTGTCAAATCTTACTTCACATCATCTCTCACATCTCAGTCCTCTGCCTTTGCACGGTGACCACCTTCCTTCATGTCCTCATTATCTCTCACTTACATATTACTGCAACAGCCTCCGAAATGATTTCCCTGCCAAAAGTTTCTCACCACTCTATTCCATCCTATACACTGCAGCCAAAGTAATTTTTTTAAATATAGACATAAACATATGACTCCCCTACTCAGGAAACATCAGTGATTTCCTATTATCCATGAAATAAAATATAAACACTTCTATTGAGTTTTTAAAACTCTACACAACATGCTCCAACCTATCTTTCCAGACTCACTGAATATTATTCCTTATCCTCTCTGCAACCCAGCTAACCTGGTCTTCTCTCTGTTCCGCACTTATGACATTTCATCTTCCCTCTCCATACTTCTCCAAGCTGACTTTCTCACATTTCTGGAATGCACTCTTTCTTTTCCTCCCCTATATAGAGTTCCTCTCTTCCTTTAGGATACATTTCAGGCACCATTTTCTGCATGAAGTCTCTCCTGATTCCCTCAACTGCGAGCACCTTCCTTCTGAAACTATCTTCAACTTAACTGCCTGGTGTGTATGTGTGTGTATATATTTATTAGTGTTATATTTATGCTATATATACTTTTACATGCACTAGTTGTCTCTCCTATTTGCATGCAAACTCACTGTAAAAAGATATGGTTTAATTTTCTGTTCTTGTGTCTCCCGGCACTTACCACTATGCTTGGCACAAACTAGGCGCTTAATAGATACTTGTTGATCATTGATTGACTGATAACCCCCTGAAACCCCATCATCATTGGAAGACAAGCAGCTGCTTCCTCTTAGATTACCCAGCTGCCTCCTCTTTGGCAAAAGTCTCATATTTGGGGGTTTGGGGTTTTTTGTTTCTATTTTTTTTTTTACTTTCAAGTGTTTAGAAGGCCTTTTTTTCCTTTCTCCTCTTCATAAAAGTCATCCACCATCCAGTCTCCTGACACAGATCAGTATTCACTTTTTCCCTCTTCAGATATTTTTTATTCTTTGTTTTCCCACTGAAGACCTTCTTTCATATTTTTACAAAACAGTAGGACTTCATTCTCACTGATAACTGGGAGAGTGTAAGCCCTTCTCTTCTCAGTAGGAAACTAGTCTGCACTTAGATAATTGTTACATCCATGGCAGAAACATAAACATTACACAATCTATTCAAAGTCACTGCAAATTTCTCCCTACTCTCCCCTACTTTGTTTTTCAGTTCTTTCCAATTTCTATTTCACCAGTAGCACCACCAGAGATCTGTTGCAGCAAAATGCTTAGGGTCATCATCAACAACTTTCTCCTCGTCTCCTTAGGACTTTATTTATTTTTTTTTGTTTTGTTTTTAATTTTCATTTTCAGTTCCATTTTATCTCCCTTCCCCTACTCCCTCCATCACCCACTGAGAAGGCAAGAAATGATGCCCATTATACTTATGAAGTCATATGAAAATATTTTCACGTTAGTCATGTTGTGAAAAAAAAGAAAAAATATGCTTCCATCTGCACTGAGTCCATCAGTTCTTTCTTTGGAGGTAAATAGTATTTTTCATCACGAATCTTTTGGAATTATTGTGCATCATTGTATGAATCAGATTACTGTTTTTTTCACTGTTGATTATTGTTGCAACATTGCTGTTACTGTGTATGTTTTCATGGTTCTACCAGCTTCACTTTGCGTCAGCTCATATGTCTTCCCAAGTTTTTCTGAAACTATCCCCTTCATCATTTCTCATAGTATTCTATAGTATTTTATCACAATCATACTCCACAACTTTTTCAGCCATTCTTTAGCACTTTGACAGACACAACCAACCTCCTATCGTTTCTTTCGCTAACTACGTTCAATTTGACTTAAATACTTTGTGTTGCATAGAGACATTTCTCATAAGTGACCTGTTTGGTAGACTTACATTATGAAAATTTGCCTGCAGATGTGATGAAAGGAGGCAGGAAGTAGGCCACCCTGCATGGAGAGAGGGCACAGGCACGTGTTTCAAGGACACATAGGGACTCAGGGTCAGGGAAAAGAGAGTGGGAGAGGGTAGGAGGAGCCAGTCGTGTGGTGGCTTGGCCCTAACAGAAAGGATGAAGAGAAGGTAGACATGTAGGGGCTGGACAAGGACACAGACAGGAGAGGAAGTGAGACTGGTGGCATCCACCAGGGGATGTAAGACAGATGGAGGAAGGGAGGGGGCAGACATGAGGTGGTGGGCAGGGCATGGGAAGGGTCTCCTCTCTTTGTGTTAGAGGTCTCAGGGCAACCCCTTGCTCCTGCGGTTTCTTCTTGCCCTAGCTTTTCTGCTTTCACTTGGAAAGTTTACTTTTGTTTGTTTTTGGTGGGATTGGGGTTGGGAGGACTTGGAGCAGCAAAAGGGCAGGAGCTGAAAGATCACAACACAGTACAATGAAATTAACAAGTGGTTTTTTTTTTAAGGATGTTGATTTCTTTCAGAATTTATTATGTAAAGTTGAATTTGCCTAATGTGAATTTATGCAAAATAAGAACTATTAGAACCTCCTCTAATCCTGAGCCCTTCTCTCCTTCCTCTAGTTGAACATTTCTTCTACTTCTCCTTTCATTCTGGGTACTTTTTCTTTGTCCTTCTTTCTTCTGCTCCTCAGCTCCTTCCCCTTGGTCTGTTCCTGCTTCTTGACCTCCTCAAGTGCTCCTGC
>CM053770.1:120219066-120276176 GCA_028658325.1 Potorous gilbertii | reverse complement strand
AAAAAAACTTAAAGCACAATTTAAAGGGGCATAGCATTCCCTAGCTTCAAGAATAATAAAAATCAATGATCATCAGAACTATTTATGCTGGTTTAAAAATGAAAAAACTTATCAGTAGAAAAGATAAGTTAAGCAAAGATGAAGAACAATAAAAAACAGTAGCCCAGTATCTGTAAACTACAGATCATAAATTCCTAGGGGAAGGACTCTCTAGTTGACAAAAACTACTGGGAAAACCAGAAATCAATTGGTAGAACTTAGCATTTTCGACCATATATCACAATTTTCACACATGTTATTTTCTAGGCATTGCTTTAGACTCCCTCAGGCATGCCCAAGAAAACTCTTTGTCCTGAAGTTCACTCCAGTCCGCTCTGGAGTGATCTTGATCTATTTCTTGACACTGGACTCTGATGATTCTAGAAGAGACAGTGAGACTGATGACTTGGCACAGCCTATGTTGGAAGTGCCCTCTGACTCTATGACCTCCCTTTCTGACTGAATGGATTCTCCCAAAATCTCCACTTAAGGAAAGCACCCATGCCAACACAACCATGTCTCATTACTCTGCAGGCTGCACTCTGGACTTTCCCTAATTTACCTTAATCTCCATCCCCATCCCCAAGCACCATGTGCATTCCTTTTCATTTTCTTCTTATGTGTTGACTTTCCCCAGTAGAATATAAGCTGCTTGAGGGCAATAACTTTCTTTCTCTCTGCTTGTGTCTACATCTCCAACACTTAGTATAGCGCCTTACACTTACTCACATACTTTGTAAGTGCTTGTTGACTGACTGACAAGTAAAAAAGCAAAAACAAACCCAAAACATGGCACCTGAATATGAAGAGTTAACTAAAGAACATAAGAGGAGAACCAAATTAGGTAATTTTCACTGCTGTAGCTAGGAGGAAAATTTCCTAATGAAGTGAAAGAGAAAAGAGCATTAAAACAAAAGAGACAATATAAGTTGTAAAAAATTTGTAATTTTACAAAACAAAATCAATAAAGATAGAATAAGAAAATAATCTGTCAAGTGGCAAAAATAATAGCATTAAATATACCTGATAAAAGTGTGATATCCAGAATAGATAGGAAATTGAAACAAGTACATAAAATCAAGAGGTGTTCCTCAACAGATAAGTAAAGGATACAAACCAACTGTTCTCAGAAGATGAATTGCAAATGTAAATGACCATTTGAAACATTCTTCAAATCACCAAGAATAATGCAAATAAAAGAAATTCAGTTTTTACCTGACACCCAGAAAAGTGACTACAGTGATGAAAAATGGAAATATTTGATGTTAGAAGAACTAAATAAGCAAAAGACTTGCTGGTGCATTAGGTCCCAGATAAGAGTAGATAACATGAATTTTTAGTGAGCGCAATGACACATTTTACTGAATTCATCCGGCATAGTTTAGTGCCTCAGGAGTAGGAGTGGAAAAAGTAGATAAGGAGAGGTTATCCATTATTGAGAATTGGCAGGACAGGACGACTGGAAGGATAAGGAGAAAGGGAATCAAAGAAGAAGGCTGAATCATGGAGAACTGGTTAGCTCTAGGGTCCAGATGGTAAAAGGCAAAATATAAGACCAGAACAGGGGTGATAGATTGGGAGAGAAGGAAGATGAGGATAAAGAGTAGGTGTAGGTGCAGTTAGGCAGTGAGAAAGGGGAATGTAATCAGAGGGAGGACTTTCAGAATTCAAAATCTTGGCAGTAGAATTTGCGTGACAGTGAAATCTATGGTATGATCACTCTTGGAGTAATTAGGGTAGAGTGGATGTGGAGGTAATGAGAGCTAGGTATTCAAAAGGTCATGAATGTAATTTTTGAAGTCATCAAGGATAAAAGCAAAGAGTACGGTGATTGTGAAGAAGATTGTGAACTAGGAAAACTCATTGAAAGAGGACAGAGAAATCCTTGTTGAGGGAGTCAAGAAGTAGAGGCAGGAACTCTTTCCCAACATTCCAAATAACTTTAAATGCCTCAAAAACTCCAAACTCCTCAACTCCATATGCCTCAAATAGAATTCTGGCGTGGCAGAGCCAACAAAAAGTTGAGGTGAGACATTTTTTCCAGTCTAAGACAACTTAGGAGGTTGGCAGAAGAGGTCTATGATACCAGGACTGGAGTGGGGTGTGAGGAGGTGAGGTGGTAGAGTTGGGGCGTGGGAGTGGAGCAGGTAAGGTAGGAACTAGCCTGAAACAGCCCAGAAATCACATGATGTCAGGATCAGCAGCAGGCCTTGGAGGTGACTGTTGTGATAGAGGGAGCAGTAGCCTCAGTAGCTTTCAGCACAGAACTGGTAAGGGGGTTGGACAACTGGTCAGACAGAAATTAAGAGGACCCTATGCTGGCACTGGGTTCAGGACCCTGTTGCACTGCCCATATACAGTTCCAAGTCTCAGTTCCAGAGCTGTTTGTGGCTGCAGGGGAATATGGTCTCTGCTCACAGTTCCAGGGCAGAGGAGAGTGCTTGTTTTCATGCACAAGGGAGCAGGGTCCTTGATCTCAGTTCCAAGGAAGAGAGGATCATTAGGAGAGGTCCCCAGGAGAGCAGGGGACCCAGTCACGATTTCAGGGTCAAGAGGAACACTAGCACTTGTAGCTGCAGGGGAACAAGGTCCCTTCCTGGGTGAAGACCAGAGTGCAGACCAGGAGAGCAATGAACACATCCCTCCTTGGTTGGAAGCACTGAAAACTTACAAACCCCTAAAACTTACTCTGAACATAGCAACACAAAAACCTGAAGCTTGAGACAATGCTCCCCTGTCTCCTACACCCAGGAGCAGAGCCAAATTTAACATAAAGTTAAAGTCAAGAAATAGACTGGAAAAATGAGCAAACAATGAAAAAAGAACCTGACCACAAAAAGCTACTATGGTGAAAAGAAAGATTGAGATACAAAATCAGAAGACAATGATACCAAAACAAGCAAGGCCTCAAAGGACAATAAAGTGAATTGGACACAAGCCCAAGAAGAATTCCTGGAAGAGCTTAAAAAGGATTTTAAAAATCAAATAAGAGAAGTAGAAAAAACTGGGGAAAAATGAGAATGATGTAAGAAAATTACAGAAGGAGAGTCAATTATGGTTAAAAAAGGCACAAAAATTTACTGAAAAGAACTCAAAAAGCAGAATTGGCATTCAGCAATATCACTACTAGGTCTATATCCCAAATATATAGATTGATAGACACGTGTTATATATGTATGTGTTTATACATGTATGTGTGTACGTATATGTGAGTATACACATATATAGGACATATATGTACAAAAATATTTATAGCAGCTCTTTTGATGTTGGCCAAAAATTGGATTTTGAGAGAACGTCCATCAATTCAGGAATGCTGAACAAGTTGTGGTATATGATTATAGTGCAGTACTATTGTGCTATAAGAAATGACAAGCAGAACATTTTCAAGATAGTAAACTTGGAAACACTTACATGAACTGATGCAAAGCGAAGTGAGCAGAACCAGGAAAACATTGTACACAGTAACAGCAACATTGTATAATGATCAACTGTGAATGACTTAGTTATTCTTAGCTATGCAATGGTCCAGGACAATTCTGAAAGACTTAGGATGAAAAATACTATCCATATCAAGAGAAAGAACTGATGGAGTCTGAACGTAGATAAAAGCATGCATTTTAAAACTATTTCCTTTTTTGTCTGTATTGTCTTTTACAACATGATTTAATGTGCAAATATGTTTTTTATAACTACACATGTGTAACCTATATTCAATTGTTTGCATTCTCAATGAGGAGGGAAGGGGAAGGAAGGAGAGAATTTGGAGCTCAAAATTTTAAAAAATAGAATATTGAAAATTGTTTTAACATATAATTGAAAAAAATTATTTCAAATAGCAGAATTGACTAAATTTTAAAAAAGAGGCACAAAAATTCACTGAAGAAAAGAACTCCTTAAAAAGCAAAGTTGATCAAATGGGAAAAGAGGTACAAAAGGTCACTGAAGAAAATTCCTTAAAAAGCAGAATTGGAAAAGTGGAAGCTAATGCCTCCATGAAACATCAAGAAACAATAAAGCAAAGTCAAAAAAATGAAAAAAAAAAGAGAAATATCTTATCACTAAAACAAACGACCCAGGGAAATTGATCAAGGAGAGACAATTTAAGAATTAATGGATTACCGAGACATGATCAAACAAAGAGTGTAAGTCTCATATTTCAAGAAATTATCAAGGAAAACTGACTGCCCTCATGTCTTAAAGACTAGAATAGAAATGGAAAGAATCTACTGATTATTTCTGAAAGAGATCCCCAAATGAAAGCTCCCAGGAATTTTAAAGCCAAATTCCAAAGGAGAAAATGCTGAAAGCAGCAAGAAAGAAATAATTCAAATATTGTGGAGCCACAGTCAGGATCACACAAGATTTAGTAGCTTCCACATGAAAGGAGTAGAGGCCTCAGAATATAATATTTTGGAATGCAAATGAGCTAGGATTATAACCAAAACCACCTACCCAGGATAATCCTTCAGGAGGAAAATGTATTTTTACTGAAATAGGGCACTTTCAAGCATTCCTGATGAAAAGAACAAAACTGAATAAAAAATTCAATTTCAATATTGGAGAGAAATATAAAAAAGTAAATATAAAAGAGAAATCTTAATGGAGAGGTAGAATGGGGAAAATCATTAGTGATTAGAGAAATGCAAATTAAAATAACTTTGAGGTATTACCTCACATCCATCAGATTGACTAACAGGGCAGGAAAGGAAAATGACAAATTTGGAGGGGATGTGCAAAAATTGGTGCACTAATGCACTGTTGGCAAAGTTATGAAATGGTCCAGCCATTCTAGAAAACAATTTAGAATGTTGCTCAAAAGTACATAAAATTGAGTTTACCCTTTGACCACTCAGAAATACTACTACTAGATCTCTATCCCAAAGAGATCAAAGAAAAAGGAAAAAGACCTACAAAAATATTTACAGCAGCTCTTTTTTATGGTGGCAAAGAATTGGAAATTAAGGAGATACCCATCAATTGTGGAATAGCTGAACAAGTTGTGGTATGTGATTGTGATGGGATACTAGGAATGAAGAGCAGGATGCATTCAGGAAACTCTAGGAAGACTCATATGATCTGTTGCAGAATGAGGTGAGCAGAACCAGGAAAACATTGTACACAGTAACAGCAGTTTTGTTACAATGATCAACTCTGAATGACTTGACTATTCTGATCAATGCAACAATCCAAGGCAATTCCAAAGGATTTATGACAAAAAATAAAGAGAGTAAAGAGAAAGTATGCTTTAATCTACACCTAGACTCCCATTAGTTTTTTTCTCTGGAGGTGCATGCAATTTTTTTAAATTGTAAATTCTTTTTCACTTTCTGTATTTTCCTACCTTTATTTTTTTTAAAAACATGACTAATGTGGAAATATGTTTTGCATGATTTTTTACATGTATAGCTGGTATTATACTTCTTGGATGAGGGAGGTGTTGGAGGGAAGGAGAGAATTTAGAACTTGGATGTTAAAAATAAGTTTATTCATTTTTTAAAAAGATGATAGAAAGTGATTTGGAGTTTCTTTTGATGATTGTGATAAAGACTGGAAAAGGGCAATATAAATTTATGGAATAAATTTCCAAAAAGGAGAGTCTGCTGAGTGATAGTGATAGAGAGAGGACCTAGAAATTGGAATGTGGGTCAAGAAGTATACTGTATGTCTTCTCCCTCTATGTGTGTATCAGGGTATGTGAAAGAAGGAGCAGCCAAAATTGGAAACAGTGATAAGGGATAATGCATCTTCAGAAGAAAACCAGGTTCCTGGGAGTGCCAGAAGATGGAAAGAAGTGTGAAAGGAGGATATGTAGAATAAAGGAGAGTTTTTGAACAATAGAAGGTACAATGGAACAGCAGGGCACAGAAGGAAAGGAACTAGGGCTGGACAGAGATGAGAATAAAGTGAAAAGTACTAGGGAAAATGGATTTATTTTTATTTTTTTTCACCTATGCAGATGACAGTTTTAAGTTACAGAGATTAAAGAAGCAAGTGGCAGGAGTTTGTGGGTCACAGGACACAGGGATAAACAAGGGCAAGTAGGGAGAAGCTGTAAGATTAAATGAAATCCAGAGTTCTCATTAGAATATTGGTGAGAAGGGTTGGTTGGTTGTTGTCCTTCCTTCTCAAAGAGGACCAAAATAACATCACCTGGATAAAGTGAAATTTCAGTGCGTCCAGTTGTGGCTGATCAGACCAATACTAGCTTGGAATGCTCTACCACAGATCGGGCACAGGTAGTCCGTGTGAATATTTGGGGTGGATACTCCAAATCTGAGCATCCTACATTTACTTTGTGCTGTCTCAATTCTGCTTTGCTCATAGAGCACAGCATCCTTTCTGATGTGGGCATGCCATGCTGAGCGGTCCTGTGCCAGTGTCTCCCATGTTGCACAGTCAAATCCAAAGTTCTTGAGGGAGACTTTGAGAGTGTCCTTGTATCACTTCTGACCACCATGTGATCGCCTGCCCTATGTGAGTTCTCTGTAAAATATCTTTTTGGCAAGCATACATTTTGCATTCAAACAATGTGGCCAGCCCGTTGGAGTTACACTCTCTGAAGCATAGTTTGAATGCTTGGCAGTTCAGCTAGATCAAGGACTTCAATGTCTGGTACCTTATCCTGCCAGGTGATCCTCAGAATCCTCCTAAGACAGTGCAAATGGAAGCGATTCAGTTTCCTGGCATGGCACTGGTAGACTGTCTATGTTTCACAGGCATACAACCATGAGGTCAGTACATCACCTCAGCAGGCCTTCAGTTTGGTAGTCAGTCTAATACTTCTTCTCTCCCAAACCTTTCTTCAGAGCTTCCCACACATTGAGCTAGCTCTGGCAATGTGCGCATCAACCTCTTTGTCAATGTGTACATCTCTGGAAAGTACACTACCAAGGTAAGTGAACTTATCCACAGCATTCAAAACTTCTCCATTTGTTGTAACCCATGGTTCCACAAATGGATGGTGTGGTGGTGTCTGATGTGTTTTCTTGGTGTTAATTATTAGGCCAAAATTAGTACAGGCAGCAGAGAACTGATCCATACTTTGTTACATCTCAGCTTCAGAGGTTGCATTGAGTGCACAATCATCTGCAAATAGAAAATCATGCACCAACATTCCCTCCATTTTGGTCTTGGCTTGTAACCTTTTCAAATTGAAGAACTTACCATCAGTACAGTAGTTGAACTTGATGCCATATTCATCCTCATGGAAATCATTTGTCAACATGGCTGAAAACATCATGCTAAAAAGCATGGGAGCAAGCACACAGCCCTGTTTCACTCCATTGGTGACTGGAAAGGCACGAGAGCATTGTCCACTATCCAGAACTTGTGCAAATATGCCATCATGAAATTGAAGTACAATGCTGATGAACTTCTCCTGGCAACCAAATTTTGACATAATTTTCCATAAGCCCTCACAACTAACAGTGTCAAAGGCAGGGATCAGACCTACAAATATTGTGTATAGACCTCTGTTCTGCTCCTGGCATTTCTCCTGGAATTGTTGGGCAGCAAACACCATATTGACTGTTCCTAGGCCCTTTCTGAAGCCACACTGGCTCTCAGGTATATGACCATCTTCCAGGTAAAGGCAGAGAAGTAGGCAATGTGGAGCATTTAGAGCCTGGTTAGACACCAAAGACGCTAAGGTCATCCATTGCCTCCTGAGTCACTGCCAGCCATCTTGACTCTGTCCTGCCACTGGACTATTATGACTCTGGAGGAGAGAGTGAGGCTGATGACTTCGTGCAACTCTATCTACTTAAATCCAATTTACGCACAAATCAAAAGACATCACCCATACCATTTTACTATAATGCCTCAAAGTCCTGTGGCAACAGGAAAGTGATGAAGCAGCAGGTGTGAATACGCTGGAAGGTGTAGTCACAACTCATTTCTCACTGGAAGCAGCAGTGGGACTTAGCAGCCCCCTGGGTATCTGAGCAGTCTTTTAAGGATTGCACTGTTCACCTCTTGAAAAGGTGCCCTAAACATTGTCTCTGCTTACCCAACCCTGGCCTGATTACCATGGCAGGCAGGGAATTCCATGATGCAGTCAAAACACAAAAAAATGTACAAAATGTAAAAAAAATCTGCAAAAATGATTCTACTCACCATTGGCAATGGAATGTGCACATGCTAATAGATAACACAAAATTCGGTAGACCTGAAAGACAAATTGCTCTTGTTGCAAGAGAACTCAATAGGTATTGCATCCAAATAGCAGCCCTGAGAGAAACAAGGTTGACAAATGAAGACCAGTTTACTGAACTTAGATCTGGACACACATTTTTCTGGAGTGGGTGCAGTGAAGGGGAGGGCCGTGATGCTGGTGTGGGTTTTGCAATCAAAACTAATCTAATCAGTAAGCTGGTGTGCCTGCCAAAGGGAGTGAATGACAGGCTCATGACATTGCGATTGCCACTCACAAGGAAAATGCCATGCCACCATCGTCAGTCTCTATGCTCTCACCATGACAAACCCTGATGAAGTCTAAGAAAAATTTTATGAAGACCTAGAGACTCTTATCATTAATGTGCCAAAAGAGGACAAGCTTATAATTCTGGGTAACTTTAATGCTAGAGTAGGCTCAGACTTGACAGAAAGTCCTAGGGAGGAATGAAGTTGGAAACAGTAACAACAACGGTCATTTATTGTTGAATATTTGTGCATTGCATGACCTTCTCATCACCAACACAGCTGTCCATTTACCCAAAAGCAATAAAACTTCATGGATGTACCCTCACAGCAAACATTAGCATCTAATAGACTATGTGATTGTAAGGAGAGGAGACAGACAAGATAAGAGAATGACAAAGGCAATGTGTGGTGCAGAGTGCTGGACTGATCATAGACTTATCCTTTCTAAAGCTAAATATCTGCATTCATCAAAAGTGCCACCCCCAAGGTGAGAAGGGTGAAGCCTCCTCATTCCATTGGCAGAGGGGACAGGAGGATCACAGCTAATGTAGATGGACAAGTTCCGAGGTGAAGGGGGCTGCTGCAGTTTTCTGTTTCTGGGTAGAAATTTGTAGTAATTGTTGCATAGAATTTAATGCTTTAGAGAACAAAGAATTATCTTTTATTAATTTTGTGCTTGGTCTAGAGCCTTGTGTGTAGTAATTAGTCAATGAATATTTGTTGAATGAAAGAATATAATCACAAAAATTATCATTATAAGAATATTAGTTCTTGTGATTATATTGAAATATGCAAGTTCAGATATTATAAATATTGTCTCTACTCCATATTTAACAAAAGTTGAATTGTTAAGAATATAACTCATGTAGACTTAAATTCATTTCCTTTCTAAATCCAACAATATTGATTGCAATGTTTCATTTATTCTCAAATAAACTGACAAAAATGTGGAATGGAATGGGTTCAGTGTCAGAACCCTATGATATATAAATAATCTTTTTCCAGATTGACATTGATATCCTCTTTGAGCATGGTCATTCAACAAGCTATGGCTTCACCAACCAACCTAATTATAGGGGAAATAACACTGAGTTGGAAGGCAGAAGACCTGGATTCTAATGCCATTGAAATCTATTTTTTGCCTTGTGACCTTGGCAAAGCCATGGTCAAGATTAACAGCTTCTAGTTACCATAGCTATTACCACTATAAATCACAATGGGAGCTAACAAGGAGCAAGCTAACCAAGGTGGGTGCAGTACAGTATCCCTTAGACCACAGTCACAGTGGAACAGTTAACTTTTATCACTGTACTGCCTCATCTATGAAATGGGGATAATAGCAATCATTCTTCCAAACTTAATAGATTGTTGAAGATCAAATGAGTTCACATTACATGAAAGTACTTTGAAACCTGTAAAACTCTACAAACATTGGGCTTTATTTATTTATTTATTTATTTTTACTCTATACCTTGGGCCCTTTCCTTTGGTCATGTTTCTCTTCTCACTATAGATCCGACCTGTCTCTGTCCTCTCCTCTCCTCTCTTTCCTCCTCTCTTCTTCTTTCTTCTCCCCTCCCCTCTCCACTTCATTCTTGCCTGGGATGTTCTACCCAGGAGAAGTTATACTTCCATGCCTTTTTTCCTTTAGGTTTTCTGGCTGGATTTCTTGCTCAAAGACCAAGCCTTAATTTACTTAATTTACTCCAATTTACTTTGGATTCATGGATTGGACAACAGGTCTCTGCCCACTTAGCACAGAGTGAATGTAAATACTAAATAGTAACTATTTTTCTTTTACCCAGGGACCCTAAGGGTATTCTACTCCTAGTTTGATTTTTTTTTATTAAAGGGGCCATCCCTTGAGTAACTACTTAAAGAAGGCTATTCATTAAAGAGTGCATCTCACTCAAAGTGAGAATCTGATAAGATCTTAGCCTAAAATGATCAGGATCTCACATTGCATCTTGGACCATCTCCAGTCTTTCTGACGAGTATCTGGCCACTGCAGCTAGATGACTCTGGAGAAGAAAATGAGGCTGGTGACCTTGCTCAGCCCTCTCTCACTCAAACCAAAGTCAACTGCAAGTCATGTCATCATCATCTTGATGTCATGGACCTCTTGGAGAATGAAAGACAACACAACCTGACGTATAGTATTCTAATTTCATCTTCTATACTCTTGTTTCTGGTTTTTCTCAGATTAAAATGTAATATTTTTTCTATTTATTCATCTCTCTCACCTCTAATACTGATTGTGTACCCTTGAGCAAGTCACTTGATTTCCCAGGGTCTCAATTTCCTCATCTCTAAAATAAGGGTCTGGATCAGATGACCCTTAGATCTATGCTTCTGTGATCTATGATCTATCCACATCCAATTAATTCTGCAGGATCTAGCTTAAGGTTCACCTTCTCCATAATGCTTTTTTCCAGGTCAGACATTGATCTCCATCTTCATGATCTCTTCTTATTTCTGTCCTTACAGTTTTGGCATTTAATCATATATCATCTTGCATTATTATTTATTTTTATATGCATTATGCCTAATCTTCCTAAAGAAACAGTAAAAAATCAAAGACTGTCTTTTATTCTTTTTATCTTATATAATACCAGTAGAAACTAGGTATTAAATAAATATTGTTAAATTGAATTTTAATATAGCCTTAAAAACTAATAGTTAATATAGTAAAATAATATACATATATACATATAAATAACTATAAAATAGTTATAAAGGACTGATTTCAGTCCGTAGAGGTCATTAGAGAGTTTGAGTATTCTCACTCACAGTTTAAAGAATCCTTTCCAATGTTAACCACTTCTGGTTACCATATCTGCCAACACTATAAATTACAACGGGGGCTTACAAAGAACAAGCCAGCTAGAACAGATGTGGGATTGTATTCCTCAGACCACATTCAGAGTAGACTCACTGACTCAGAAAGAAATAGTTAACTTATATCATTGTACAACCTCAGGCCAGCCTTGGCTTAATATCACAATATATAAATATCTCTATACCATCTCAGTTCCAGAAGGTTAGCACAGTGCTTAATGGGAGGTATATAATAAATGCTAGTTGATTGACTAAAATGTCAGAAAAAAAACAACTTTACAGAATTTGTGCTTTTCAAGGATTTTCTATGCAGTTCATTTTATAATAATTTTAAAATCAAAAATCATAAGTATATCTTGACAGTTTTTAATATAATAGGAAATGTGTATTGCTTGTTTCATAATAAAGTCAATTTTTCATAAATAGCCAGCTTTGAAAAAAGTTTGTTGTAGTACATAGAAGCTGGACTTGGAGTTAGAAAGTTTTTGTTCAAGTCCAACCTTCACTCACTAGTCTTGTGACTATAAATAAACAAGTAATATATACTTCCTTGAATTTTAGTTCTGTAAAATGGGGATTATAGAGCATATGCATCTGCACTCACTGGAGAAGAGTATTTTGGGAACCTGTATAAATTTGAGCAATAGTATTACTACTGTAAATACTAATATCATTTGTAAAATCAAGACAAAAAAACCCAAACAAACCAGAAGCTGCATATGAAGGCTGAAGGTGGGGGTGCTAGGATGGGGTTATTGAATTTCTATCAAGGAAAGGGAATGGAAATGTGCTGAATTGATGATGTCCATTGATTTCAGGTTTTCTGTTTTCACTGGCTGCATAATACAACAGTTCACTTAAAGCCATTTAAAAAACCATTTCCTTTCGCAGATTACAATCATTTTTCAAATCAAAACAAAACAAAAAGACTTTTGCTTGTAGGACTTTTTGCACACCCTTACCACAATTCCTTGGGCTTACAGAAATCCTTCACATATCTTTCAGGATTTTTTAGGTCAAATACTAGTGGTATAAATGCCATGTGTATCTAGAGTCTCAATCAATAAAGTTAATTTAAACCATCACATAACATATGGGGTAAAAGGCAAGCCTTTGCATCTATGGCTAACAAGCAAAAAATAGGTCATCTTGTGGTTTCCTAAGAGATAAGGCACATTTTAGTGTAAGTTGATTCAAGGTTCAAAGAAAATCTATTTTGAGAAAGGAAAAAAGATAAATACTTTATAATCTGCATACATTTGTCAAACTAATGATTATATTTTCATCTTCCATTCCTTAAAGCGATCTCTTTTTGTTGTGGGTTGACAGGCCTCCTTCTTTCCATTAACCTTTCCTTCCCTTTTCTCCTACTAAAATATAATCCACTGCATATCTCCAACCTCATTAACTTTGACTACAGTCAATTTAAAGTAGATTTCTTTGCTGCAACAATTTGAAGTAAGATATTTTTCATTATTCAGCCATTTTGATGGGGTTCTTGGGTGCATGTGCTTGGACCCCAATTCTGAAATCACATTTCTCTTTAGAAACCACATTTCTCCCTAGCCTCAAAACACTATCCCAGGCAGTTTCTTCCCAGCTCAAGGACACAGCCTGCCCCAGCAACAACTGTTATCTCCCTTCCTGCTATAGTCGTCAGGGCACCTATAACACTTATTAGTCTGATCCAGTTCTGTACTGGCTGAACAGGCTGTGCACTGGGTCATAACAACATTTATGACTGATCAATCATATGTATCCTAGACTTAGATATAGTATACTCCTTTACAGTTATCTTGTCTAACAAGACATCGATGAGAGCAGCCTGGTTTTCCTTTGTCAACCCTGACCACTAGTTGACTTACTGACATTTCAGACCTAAAACCACACATCAGTGTAGCCCCTATTTGGGCTATTTCCCAATGAACTCTGGGTAAAATACCTGCACAGTAGATACCAAAAGTACATGTTCCTTTAAGAACTAACCACTCCTTAATCACTCTCTAATCCCACTCCAAAACACCTACGGAGCTTATTTGCACGTTTCCTATAGAATATCCTATATAAACTTTACTTGTACACCTCTAAGTTTGCAGGTTCCCTTAGAACTCTTGCCTGCTGTGTAATAAATCTTTACCTTGACCTCAACAATGCTTGAGTCTGTGAATTCTTCCCCACATGGCCCACACAGGGAATTCCAGTCTTGGAGTTCTCCTCCCCACTTCCAATCCTCATCAGTTTCAGTTGTCCTACTCTTCATGACTGAATTTAGGTTTTTTTTAAGTTTAAGAGTATATATATATATATATATATATAATTTTAACATCCTTTATAATAGAGATAATTATGATTACTGTCGATTTCAGGTAATAATTTGTTTTGCACCCAAAATCTACCAATACTAAAGCTATAGTCTAACTTTTTTCCATTAAATTTATTTATTTTTAGTTTACAACATTCAGTTATACAAGCTTTTGAATTTTAAATTTTCTCCCCCTTACTTCCCTCCCACCTCCTCAAGATGGTGAGAAATCTGATAAAAGCTGTCTCTACATATACATTCATATTAAACATATTTTCACATTAGTTACATTGTAAAGAAGAATTATAACCAATGAAATAAACTTCAAGAAAGAAGAAACAAAACAAAAAAGAGAAAGAGCAAATAGTATGCTTCAATTTTCATTCAGTCTCTAATTCTTTCTCTGGATTTGGATAGAATTTTCCATCACGAACCTTTTGGAATTGCCTTAGAACGTTGCATTGCTGAGAAGAATCAAGTCTATCAGAGTCATCATACAATGTGGCTGTAACTGTGTACAATGTTCTCCTGGTTCTGCTCCCCTCACTCAGCATCAGTTCAAATAAGACTTTCCAGGACTTCTTTTGGAAGTCGTCCTGTTCATCATTTCTTACAGCACAATGGTATTCCATTACATTCATTTACCACAACTTACCTAGTCATTCCCCAATTGATGGGCATCCTCTCAATTTCCAATTCTTGGCTGCCACAGAAAGAGCTGCTATCAATATTTTTGTAAATGTGAGTCCTTTTCACATTTGTATGATGTCTTTGTGATCCATCCCTAGAATTGGTATTGCTGGGTCAAAGGGATTGTACATTTTAATATCCCTTTGGGCATAGTTCCAAATTGTTCTCCAAAATGGTTGGATCAACTTACAACTCCACCAATAATGCATTAGTCTTCCAATTTTCCCACATCTTTTCCAGCATTTATAGTTTTCCTGTTTTGTCATGTTAGCCAATCTAACAAGTGTGATGTGGTACCCAAGAGTTGTTTTGATTTGCATTTCTCTACTCAAGAGTAATTTAGAGCATTTTTCATACGACTATAGAGAGCCTTAATTTCTTCTTCTGAAAATGACCTGTTCATATTCTTTGACTTGTATTCTTATAAATTTGACACTGTTCTCTATTTTAGAAACCTTTAAAAGAGACACTGGTAAAAATTCTTTCCCAGTTTTCTGTTTCCCTTCTAGTCTTGGTTGCATCATTTAGGGTTTTCTTGCAAAGATATTGGAGTAGTTTGCTATTTCCTTCTCCAGCTCATTTTACAGATGAGGAACAGGGTTAAGTGACATGTCCAGGGTCACACAGATACTAAATGTCTGAGTGTAGATTTGAACTCAGGAAAATGAATCTTCTTGACTTCAGGACCAGGCCCTCTATCCACCATGTGACCTTATCTACTCATAAGATATTCTGCTAACACCTAACTCAGAGCTTGAAAATATGAGTGTAAAATCATCAAGAAACATAGATAGCTCAGTTAATAAGAGAATTTGTGGAAGGATTTAAGGTTAGACCAAAAAGGGAAAATCTAATAGAGACAAGGCAGACTTATCTTTAAATATTTGAAAGACTATCAAGTAGAAAAAAGAAGTCTTGTCATATTTGGCCCTCAGAGGTATTAGGAGAAATTGATAGATATGCAGAGATGCAGATTACAGTATGATATAATGAAAAATTTACTAACTAGAGTTATCCAAAAGTAAAGTGAGTCATGTTAGGAAGTCCCTTACATTGGGGGCCTTGAAATGGAGACTCAATGATAGTTTGTCAGAAATCTCAGAGGGGATATTCTGCTCAGGAATAGATTGTATTAGGTGATCACTTAGATCATTTTCAGTTCTAAGATTCTGTCAAGGTGAATAGCTTTGAATGCACTTTTTCATTTAGCTCAGTATTACATGGGAAAAAATGACCTCTTTTGAATAGCTACAGACATGGTACATGATGACTATATGTTCATATTCCAATTTTCCTCCATCTTTCCTAAAATATGCCCAGAACCAGACATATTACTTCAGATGTGATCTGACCAGGGCAGAGGACTATTTCTTGCTTATAATCTTCATATTTATCATTCAGTTTTACTCTTCTCTTTTCCCTTTTCTAGTTCTTTTTCCTTTCAAGTAATAGTTTTCATTCTACTGTCTTCTTAATGAAAGAAATATAAGATCAGGAACAATAATTTAAATGTCTTGATTAAATTTTATGCCTTGCAGAAAAAGTCAAGCTTGCTTGGCAGAGTTATGGTGGTGATAAGAATGCTGAATAAAAATTAGAAACTGCTGATATTTTATTCCAAGTTGCATACCTTGTTGCTCCAACTATTCTTTCAAATATTCTTATTTTAGCCTTTGATTCAAGCATAAAACAGAAATAAAGAAGTTCTATTTCTTCTTTTATTTTCCCTACCCTAAATCTCATCTTATTGCATATAACAGCAACAGTAATAAGATAGAATCAGTAACAAGCAATGCCTAATGCTTCTCATTTATTCAGTGGCCTAAAATCTCATAAATGTATGTAATAAATAGCTGCCTGGTAGCATTTTTCCATTAATTTGTTAACTCGACATAAGTGTTTTTGTTGCTATAGCAATATGATAATAGAATAGCAAGAAATTTACAGGAGTGTCAGCAACTATTTTCTCTGATTATTTATTCTTCTAAAAAATAGTAGATCATTCTTTTTGGAAAAGGAAAGCCTAAGAGAATTCAATTAAACAATTCCACAAATATTTCTTAAGTGTTTATAATGTGCAAAGCACACAGAAAAGTACAAAGATAAAGAAGGAATGCTTCCTGATATGAAGGAATTTGAAATTTAGTAGTAAAAGTAAGACAGGTACATAAATAAGCTTAATAAAAAATAAAATATGGTAAATTCACAAAAGAAGTTCAGAGTGTCAGGTGAGATGTAAGAAAGGAAAGATCTTTTCTAATTGGATCAGAGAATACCTCCTTGAGAAGCTGGCATTTGGGCTAATTGAAATTCAGATCCAACTTTTATTAAGTGTCTTCTATGTACAAGGCTCTGTCCTAGGTACGGAAAATACAAAGATGAAAAATTACATTCTCTGCCCTCTAAGTGCTTATACTAAAGTAATATGGGTAGCCAACCAATAGAAATTGAGATTCAGGGAGTGAAGAATTGGGGTGTACATTCCAAACACAGTGAAAGACTTGGACAAAGATGCAGAGACAGGCAAACTTTGAGATAGTGAGTAGTCTATCTTGGCTAGAGTGTAAAAAATGCAAGGTAAAGGCAGGAATTTGGAGAGAGCAGTTTAAGAAAAGCTGGTAAAGGTAGGTTGGAATCAGCCTCAGTCACAGGAATTTTCATTTCCCTACAGTGTGGGGAGTCAAGTGTCTAAACGGGGGAAGACTGAGGGAACCTCTACTGATAAGGATGCCAGACCAAGCTGTGCTGCTGAACTGAGGCTGTGGGTGAGAAGGAACCACTACAGGAACATTATAAATGCAGAAGCAGTGGAGTAGGGATGTTGCTGGCTGTGGACACTTACAAGAGGGTAGAATTCTTGGTTTTGGCTCCAGGCCAGAGGGGAGAACTGAAGGGGGATCTGAGGCCAGAGTCACCATCCTCCATACCCAGGCCTAGAGGTAACTACAATAATAAACTATCACAAATTTTAAAAAAATGAGCATGCAAAGGAGAAACCCAACTATAGAAAGTTACCATGAGAATAGAGAAGACCAGGGTTCATCTTCAGAGGAGGATACTGAAGCAAAAAAGTTCCTCCTCCCCCAAAGAGTAACATCAAATGGTCACCTGCCCCCCAAAAAAATTCAAAGAAGAATTTTAAAAAGACTTTAAAAACCAAATGAGTGAAATTGAAGAAAAAGTTTTTAAAAACTAAGAGCAATCCAAGAAAAACAAGATTATGAAGAGAGTGAATCAATTACAAAAGGAGATCTAGAATCTTAAGGATGAAAATGACTCCTTGCAAATCAGAATTGGGCAGGGGGAAGCCAGTGAAGTTATAAGAGACCAATAAATAATAAAGCAAAATATAAAGAATGAAGAAATAGAAGAGAATGTGAAACATCTCATAAGAAAAACAAATATCTAGAGAACAGATCAAGAAGAGAAAGCATGAGAATAACTGGACTCTCTGAAAGCTAAGATAAAAAAAATCTATGCAATAATACAAGAAATAGTTAAAGAAAATTGTTCTGAAGTATTAGAACAAGAGGGGAAAACAGAAATAGAAAAAATCTACCGATCACCGCTTGAAAGAGACCCTATGAGGAAAATCCACAGGAATATCATAGTTAAATTCAAAATATTCAGCTCAAGGAGAAAATATTATGAACAAGAAGAAAAAAAATCAATTCACTTATGGTGGTGTCACAATTAGAATCGTACGAGTCCTAGCAGTGGTGACACTAAAAGATCTCAAATTTTAGAATACTATACACTGAAAAGTAAAAGAACTGAGGTTGCTGCTGATATAAAACCCAGCAGTTAAGCATAATCTTGAATAACAAAAAAAGGATATTCAATGAATTACCAGACTTTCAGGATTTTGTGGCAAAAAACCCCTGAGCTTAACAGAAAATTTGACATACAAAATTCAAGAGAAATATAAGGTACACATTAAAGACCAATTACAAGGGACTCGAAGGGGGAGTGTTTACGTTTTATATGCAAGTGTAAAACATATGTCTAAGATTCTTATTAGTAACTGGGTAGCTTGAAAGAAAGATTGGAGTAAATCTAAGTATGATGTGATTCTAAAAAGTAAAACTATTTAGGAAAAGGTAGAAAGAGTAATTACAACAGTGACGAGTGGGGAGAAAGAACTGACACAGAGAGATCAAATGGGGGAGGGGGGCTGTTGGTTCTGGAACCCTAGTTTCTTCAGGAATAGGTTAAAGAGGGAACTAAATATATATCTAAAAGAGCATAAAAGTCTTTTAAATTCAGAAAGAAATGAAAGTCTAAGGGGACAGGGAGAGGAGAGAAGATAAGCAAGGGATTTTTAGAGGGAACCCTACTCACATCATATGTATGTTAAAGAGACAACAATATGTACATTTAGAAGGGAATAAAAGTCTTCTAAATTTATAACGAAAAAAGAGAGTGAGGGAAAATAGGATAAAGCAGAGGTGTAGAAGGATGTCTAATGGGATAAAGAGGGAATAACATATATTTGGAAGGCAATAAAAACCTTCTAAATTCAAATAAAAACAAGAGGGGAAAGGGAAGGACTGGGGGTCGTTTTAGAAATAGGAGTCAAGGTAGCGAGTAGAAGTAAAGTAGAGAAGTCAGGAGGCATAGGAAATAAGAGATACACATAAACATAAAATAAAGATCAAGAGTAGATTTTACTAGGAAAAAAAAGCAGGGATAATCATCATTATCTCCACAAAGTTAAAGCTAAACTAGATTTAATCAAAAGGGAAAAATTGGGAAACAACACTGCATGTCAGTCATATTAATAAATATTGTTTTAGACTATTTAAAATAACAAAGTGGGAATATCGCTGTGGTGTAGGAAATGATGAGTTGGTGGACTGAGAAAAATATGGAAAGACTCGGACTTAGGAAGGAAGATGTTATCCACCCTCAGAGAAACAGAGGACAAACAAGTACGATGCAGTCTTCCATAGATGCACATGAATACATATATCTATATATGAGAATGAGTGTAGGTAAGTGTATATATTGTGTGTATATGTATATATGTATGTATTCATTCACATACACACATACATTTATATATATCTTTAATTGTAGCCTTTTTGGGGGAGAGTGGGGTAGGAAGTGGGGGGGGGGGAAGAATAAAGCAAAAAGTGCACAGCAGAGAACAATAGGAAATTTACAAAGAAGCAAAGATGGACAACTCTGAATACAATGTGTACTATTTATTATATACACTTTCTTAAATTTATTGCTGTATATTTTGAATCCTCTCTTATGTTCCGCTGTGTACATGGCAATGATTTTTCTTGCTTTTTTTCTTTTGTGTTTGTTTTAATACTTAAGTTTATAATATGTTTCTTTTTCTTTTCTTATTATGGATTTAAGTTTTAGTATTTCTTTAAAATAAACTAATAATAAAATAAATTCACCACTTTAAAATGATTTTTCTTCTGTCATTTTATTTTCTCCTCTGAATAACCACATGAAACATATAGGGCAAGATGGCACTATCGTTATCCCCGTTAAGCAGTTTATAAATCTTGGTGTCATCTTGTTTCTTTTTTATCAGCATCATTATCAACATCTATATTAGTCTCAGATTTACATAGACCATTAGTGTATATGCCATTTTCATGTAAATTATTTCATAGACAGGGTAAATATAACTATCTTCTTGTGGTGGTTGTTGAGTTGCTTAGTCATGTTCAATTTTCCATGACTCCATGGACCATAGCATGCCAGACTCTTCTATCTCCCGAAATCTGTCCAAGTTCAGATTCATTGCTTCCATGACACTATCTATCCATCTCATCTTCTGCCCTTCCCTTCTCCTTTTGCCTTCGATCTCTCTCAATGGTAGTGTCTTATCCAGTAAGTCTCCTCTTCTCATTATGTGGCCAAAGTATTTAAGTTTCAGTTTCAGTATTTGTTGTTCCAGAGAAGAGTCCAAATTGATTTCTTTAAGTATTGACTGATTTGACCTCCTCTTTATCCAAGGCCTCCAAAAATTTTCTCCAGAACCACAACTCAAAAATGTCACTCAGCTTTCCTTATGTTCAACTGTCTCAGGCATACACTGCTATTAAACAATCCAAAGCTTTGACTATATGGATCTTTGTCAAGAAGGTGATATCTCTGCCTTTTAGTACGCTGTCTGGATTTTCTACAGCTTTCCTACCAAGGGAGCAAACATCTTTTAATTTCATGTTTGGAGTTGATATTTGCAATGACCTTTGAGGCCAAGGATATAAAATCTGACAATGCTTCCATTTCTTCTCCCATTAAACTGGAACTCATTGTGGTTAAGTGACTTAGCCAAGGTTTCTATTTCTATGACTAGCAAGTCATGGAAATAGACCAAAGCCAGTGTTGTTTCCTCTGATATCAACTCCTGTTGGTTATTCCTTTAAAATGCCATTTGGATGAAACAGTTTGTTTCAATTCCATTGCTAAAACCAAACTCCACGACTCACATCTGGATATATTCCAGTAGTTTCTTAACTGTTCTCTTGGCCTCTAGTCTTTCTCTCCTCTAATTCTTCTTGTATCCTACTGCTAGACTAATACTTCTTGTTTATGACCCTTATTCTATTTTAACATGATGATACTTTCCATTTAAATAAAATTTATAATTTTAAAAATATTCCTGAGATAAAAAGGAGTGGTTGATTGGGAAAAATATTTCCATTAAGCATCTGTGATAAGGGTCTGATAACAAGATACATGAGAAACTAATCAAAATATATAAGACGAGAAGCCAATTTCCAATCCAAAAGTAATTAAAAGACATAAACAGTAGTTCTCAAACTTTTATTTGTGAGTAAAATAGGATGAATAATATTTACATCACCTACCTCAAAGGGCTGTTAAAATGAGATCATGTATGTAAGACAATACCTTTACTGGTTTCCATTGCTACTTAGTTTTGGACTTTAACAACATCAATCCTATCACTTTTGGATATTGATGTTAATGGCTTAAGATTAGAAGGAAGATCCTTGCTAGATATTACTGTCCAGGAGCAGTCAAATAGATAAAACAATATAAGCATAGTTTTGGTGCAGGTTTACAAAGGAAAGCAGGTGGAGAGCTGCTCTGTGTCCTGGAATAACTGAAAATTTACAGGACAGGCTCAGGCTGAGGCAACATTGTGAAACACTTTGAGTTTGAGCTCCATTGTATTTCTCCCATTTTCCCCATTTCTGTTCCCTTTTTTTGCTCTCTGCTCTGTGACATTTCCTTCTCCTCTTTAAGCAACCAGTACCTTCCTGCTCTTTAAACTTTTCCAATGATCAAAACAGGAAAAGATCTGAGATCAGTCATTTCTACTTTGACTGAAACCCATTCCTATGGTAACTCTTTCCTGTGACATTTACTTGAAGTCATTTTTTTCCTCTTATTGCAGAATAAAAAGACTTTCAGATCCATAGAATGACAGGAGTTAGGAGAGACCTTAGAAATCACAAAATCTAGCCCCCTTATTTTACAGGTCAAGAAAGGGCTATCCAGAGAGGCTGAGTGATTTCTCCAAGGTTATAAAGGTAACTGGTGGCAAAGGCAGAACTAAATATAGCCTATTTCCTCATTCACAGCTTAATGTTCTTTCCCCTGTCCCATCTCTTCCATTAAAGGAATTTCAGATATCGTGTGGCAGGTCAGGAAGAGATATTTCTTTGGATAGGGCAGTCTCCTACTATCCGCTAAACACATATTTCATCTGGGCTGGTCCTGAAGGTAACTTGATTAAGCAGGAGAAGGTTTAGAAGGGACATTAGTTGGGAGAAGGGAAGCACCTTCCCTGGGATGTATTGGCAATTGACTTTTTTGAAAAGATGTGTCTGACTAGATCTTCCTGACCTTTAATTCAAATTCTTCATCTCTGTTTTAAGATTCCCATTTGAGATCTGTAACCCATGGTCACTTTTCCTTTTCCCCTCGTATATGGTACCACCAATGGCCTGGCTTTCTCCTATTCCTGTATCTATAGAAGGACAATCAAATTTTAACCTCCTCTTTTTAGGTCTCTTCTAAGCAATTTGGAGGCTTTCTTTTTCTTTCATTTTTCATATATTTCATTTAGGTAGCTAGATCATGTAGTAGATAAAGCACTGGAGTTGGAGTAAGGAAGACCTGCATTCAAATGTGACCTCAGACACTTAGCTGTGTGACCCTAGACTAGTCATTTAACCTCCACTCTCAGTCTCAATTTCCTCATTTTTAAAAAATCTTTTTTTATTTTTCACTTAAATATTAAAACAAATAAATAATGCAAAATAAAAAGAAACATTATAAATGTAAATATAAAATAAGAAAAGAAAAACATGTCATGTACACAGCTGAACCTAAGAGAGGATAAAAAATATGTAGCAAAAAGTTTCCATTTCAAGAAAGCTGATATAATAAATACTACCGTTGTGCTGGGAGCTGTCCATCTTGTAGGTTTTCATTGGTTCTCTGATGTGCACTTTTTACTTTGTTCTTTTTTTCAATTTCCTTATTTTTAAAAAGAAGATAATAGTGGTGGTGGTTGTGAGAATCAAATGAGATAATACATGTAAAGTATTTTGTGAAACTCAAAGCCCTCAATAAGGGCTAGCATTTTTCTTACTGCTTTCATATCATCTACATTTCCCAGTGCAGCTTAACTCACTCCCCTGCCAAGCGACCAATCCCTCATAACAAAGAATTTCTCAAGGGGAAGAATTAGCAGAATCAACTTGGCAGAAAAATCTGACATTATATGCAGTGGTCCACATCCGTAGTCATCAACCTGTGTAAGAAAAAAAAGTGGGAGGCGGGAAAGGTGCTTTCTCATATCCCTCCTTTGGGGTCAAGCTTGACCCATTATACTTATGTGGTTTGCTATTTTGCATGTTTTATTATTATTTCTCTTTCTATAGTATGACCTCAAATTCATAGTGATTCTGCATGTGAGTCCCCAGTTAGAGAGTAAAAGTCTCTTCACAATGGGCTGGGGTGGGGCAGGGATGGAACTTCCAGGCCTGAACACGTAAAGGTACCTCTCTTCTTTGTGGCTTCCATTTTGCCCTCGAACCACAAGCAGAGGGACACTACAACATAAGGTCTGGGTCAACCACAAGCATTTCTGAGTAATAATATAAAATCCAGCAAATGTATTTTTGAGCAGAATAAATATTAGAGAAACACAGAGAGGTGTAGGCTGGGGTGGGACGGGTCCCAACCGTGTTCCAATGTTTCTCTCTTCCCTCCTGGTCTTCTGCTCCACGCTGAGCAAGTGCCCTAGATCTCTCTCTCTCTCTCTCTCTCTCTCTCTCTCTCTCTCTCACACACACACACACACACACACACACACACACACACACGCGCACACACACACATGCACACACACACAGTCACACCCACCTCCCAGCTTGTCTGTGTAGTTGGAGGTTGTCTCTCATGGTCTTATACAAGAGAACTTCAGATATGACTGGAACCAGCTGCTGCCCTTCTGTAGGATGACTGACACCTCTCCTTTTCTTCTCATTCTCCTTGAGGGCTCAGTGACCAGCTGGGCGTGAAAACCTCGTCCTTTCTCCTCCAAGACTGATTTCCCATTCATTTCCTTTCTTCCTGAGCAGGTAGAACTACCAATCCCAGAGATTACTAAGGCTGGTCTGGCCTTTTCCCAAGGATTATATTGACACTTACATTGCTATTGTCGTTGTGCATTTTGCTTCCTTTGTTCTGCTTAATTCATTTTGCATCAGTTCATATACATCTTCCCATGCTTCTCTGTAATCATCATCTACATCATTTCATGCAGCACAGTAAAATTTCAACATAGTCATGTACCAGAATTTTTTTAGCCATTCCCCAATTGTGTTGTTTCCAGGTCTTTGCTACTACAAATAGTGGGGCTGTAGGTATTTTAATGTATATAATATCACTTCCCTCTCCTCCTTTTGTTTTTTGGTCATTGGTATATTTATGGCTCAGAATTTCTACTTTCTTAAGACTTCCAAAACCCAGGACAGTTAGGGTAGAGTTGGAGTACAGATTAGCTGGTTTTCTTCTGTAGGACCCCTCCATGGAAGGAAATGGGACAGGATTGATAGGATATTGACACAGGGTCAGAAGGATATGGGTCAAAGGAACTCCAGTTATTAGAAGTTGTATCACAGACCTTAATCTTTTATGTGAGGCATCATTTGAGTGTTTGTCTATGTCTGGGGTGATAATGATTTAGAAGTACATAGTATCAAGGAGAACTACTCACCTTTGGTATAGATACTTGATGATTAAAGATAAAGGAGTAAAGTTTTAAATTTAGTTTGTGCTGTATACCTTTATTTCCTCATTCATTTGGATTTTTCTTGTTCTGTCATAATGAGAGTACTCACCGAACATTAGAATCAGTTTGGTTTCTGTGTTCCCCAGTACCTAGCAGGCACTTAGAATACATGTGGAAATAAATGCAATTGTTCCCATCTCTGTTTGAATAGCTAGGCTCTTGGTTCCCAGTTGGACTGTATAAAAACTACACCAATTACAGTCATTTATGTAAATTGCTTGCCATTTATGCCTAATTGCTATGTAGCACCATGATTATGTGGATCACTAAATATAGATCAGATCAAATTTGTTACAAGTTTTATTTGATTACTACAACAAACAATAGTTTCTATGAGTCACTTCTTTCAAAAACCTTCTGAGATTACCTCAAATTCACTATGTGAGTCTTTTTATGTAAATGGTGTCATTTGCATGTCATCTCCTCCATCAGAATGCCAGTTTCTTGAAGGTAGGGACTGTATTTCGGCTTTTCCTGACCCTTAGCACAATACCTGGCAAACAGTAAGTGTTTAATAGATGCTTGTTACTTGATTTGACATGATCATCTGTTCTACATGGTGCTACATTGCTTCTCCTGACCTGGGTCAGGCAGGAGTCCATGAGGTAATTGTATAATTCTTTACACTGAGCGAAAAAGGAACTACTATCTCAAACAGGGGTGTGACATCAACCAGTTTGAAAATCTCTCAGTAGGTTACTATCTACAGCCTGGGGACTCCTGTCTTCTTGTATGCTCTTTGAGAGGTAAGGTTATAAGAAGTAAATAATCTTCCTGGGCTTTAAGAGGCCTGCCACTTCTAAACATGGTGTTGGCCCAGCAGAATCCATCAGCAGTCAGCCAGGGCCACCCTTCTGATAGTGCTCTGCTAATTCTGGTAATGTGGTGGCTCTGGCACTTACGTCAGTGAGCTGGTTTGTGGCCAGAGGTTTCTTAGCTTGCTTCGTTGAAAGCTGTTGCCATTCAGCAAAATTCCCAGCTGCCGAGTACTTCCCAAATGTTGAGCATTTTGGGGGTTTTGCAGCAATCTAATTGGGCCCTTTGGTGTCATACTGCTCCACCAGTCTGCTCGCCTGGAGCCAAAAACAGCATCATCTTGGCCTAACAGATTTTGATAGAATTTGGCATGGGAAGACTTTGATAAAATTAATTAGGAAAATTCAATTTTGCTTTACCTAAATTTGCATGGGTCCTGTCTAACTCTATCAATGTCATCCATTCCCTCTTTGATGTTGCTACAACTTTCCTCTGCTTACACAAAAGACAAGATACTACCTTCAGAAAATATACTGAGTTCCCTTACTTACATGGATTCTTATAAACCAAAGGAAAAAAGGGAAGATAGGAGAGGAAGGTTACATTAGAATTATTTGTGGGCCCACAGCCTGATTTATTTCCTGACGGTTTTAATCTAGTTCTTTGTTTCTGCTTACCCATCTGTAATGCGGTAATAATTACTATTGTTTCTTATTTACCTCAGAGAGCTATTATAAAGATTCATTAGAAAAAAGTCTGAAAAGCTTTTTGAGCACAGCACCATGTAATTGCAAGGCAGTATATTGTTTCTGTCGCAGACCTTACTTCAGTAACTTGTCATATAATCCAATATCCAGTCAACATTGATTAAGTGCCTACTATGTGCCAGGCACTGTGATATCTATAGATACATATTATATATGTGTGTATATATGTATATATAGACACATATATATATAAATTGTATATACACACACATATATATACATATGTGTATGTATATATATATGTATAGTAATTAATTACTAAATGTTTATTAAGTGCTTACTGTGTGCCAGGCACTGTGCCAAGGACTGTGGATATAAAAAGAAGCAGAAGACAATCCTTGCTCTGAAGGAAGTCACACCCCTTTCAATTTAATTAAATTACAATTTTTATTTAATGCTTTCTCAGTATAAATATATGTGTGGAATTTGAAGATATAATTCTAACTCATCGAGAAGTATTTATTAAGTACCTTCTATGTGTGCTAAGTGCTGGATTCTTGTATAAAAGACTGTTCTGGACCAAAAGGCCTGGGTTCATTTAGAGGAACTTTCATTCTTCTGGTTTCATCCCAAGCCTCTGAAAACCTGGAAAATTTCTTAATTTCTAAACTATTAAAACTTCACTAAGACTTTTGGAACATCCTTTATTGATAGGGTTTTCAATTTAGATAAATACTGGCTCTACTAAGCAATATTTTATTGAAAACTTTGAAACTTTATTTATTCCCATAAGCTCAATTATCACCTCTATGGAGCTGATTTCCAAATTTATATGTAACCTATAAGCATCATGGTAAAGGGAATCAGAGACTGGGGAAGCCAGAAAATGTTTGTGGTCATTTATTTCCAAGAATTCTATTTTTTTTGCTTTTAGAGAGACTTTTGTCTAGAACTGTGTGCATGGAATGTATGACTGGATGAAAGACAAAAGCATTTATTCAGTTCTTAATGTGTGAAAAGTAGTATGTACTATGGTAAGCACACGGGATGAAAATGCAAAAAAACTGACAGTCACTACCTTCAGAGAGGTCACAGTCTACTGAGGAATATAGTGTAAGAGATCTTACTTGCAAGATGGCTGGAAAGACTCAGGGTACTTAGGGTAAAGTGTTGAGGTAGACAAGGAGAAAGAGGAACTGTCCTGTTCTCCCAACAGTCAAAGGAGAGCTGTTCTGTCCCCTTTGATTGGAGCAGGAAGATGGAAAGAATGAACTGAGATTTCTTTGTGGAATTGTTCACAGAAGCTGGAAGGCAGAAAAGGAGTGGGCTGGAAGAGGAGAGTTGGGGGCAATTAGCAGCTGCCATCTGTGAGATTAAATGATCTAGGGTTTCTTCCTTCCCTTAACTCAGCAACTAGGGACTACAGTGTTGGACATCAAGTCAGGATAGTCCTAAATGCAAAAATAGTCTAGTTTTGTCATTTCTCCTTATTCAGAAACCTTGCGTATCTTTCTAAGGAGGGGATACAAATTTCTTAGCTGGGAATTCAAAACCTTTCATAATCTAGCTCAAACACATTTTCCTAGCCTTATTTCATATTATCATCCATATATCCATGTATCTAGCCATATGTTCTGCTGCTCCCCATCCTTCCCCATCTGGAACAGAATCCTGTAGACCAAGCCTCCAAAGACCACGCTTCCTTCCGTCTCTGGATGACCCTAGATTCTGCTTCACATCCATCCACCATGGACGTCTAAACATCTTGTGCTCTGCCTTTGTTACCTCTTCCAACTCTCCCTTCTCTCTCTTCAATTCATCCTTCATACATCTACCAAAACAATCTTCCTAATGCACATATCTGACTATATTTTTTTCTCTGCTCAAAAATTGCTGCAATTCCTTATTGCCTGAACAGGCTATAATCCAAACTTATTAGCTTAGTACTTAAGGCTCTCTACAATCTATATTTGCGGGCTTTTTTCTTTCTACTTTCCTTCAGACACAGTACATTCTAGCCAAAATGGACTAGTAATTGCTCACTACTATTGTCCTACTGTTTCCTGCCTTCTCCTACCTGTGCCTGAATGCACTATCTCCTTCCCTTTATTGAAATCCTTCAGTCTTTCAAGGTCCAACTCAGGTACGTGAAACCTTCCCTGTTTCCCACAATTGACAGTGATCTCTCCTTTCTCATATTTATAGCCTTTCTATTTTCTTCCAGAAACAAAAAGGGCATGAATAGTATCTTAGTGGTGACAGACCACTTCCCCTTACATGCACAGGCACACTCAGCCAGGAAACAGAAAGCTAATACAATTGCTAAGGTGTTATAAAAAGCATTTTTGTATATATGGTTTCTGGGCCTGAATCTGTTCTGGTCAAGGTTGAATGTAATGAAAAGGGAATTGAGATCCAAGATAGAGCAAGAAATCCAGCAGTTGGTGGCCATGAGAACTAAAAATGATGCTGACTTCCAGAAGAGGAAGTGGAACACCTTAAAGCTTGGTTTCAAGTGGCTTTATTTCAGTACAGCAGGGGCCATCTTTTTTGAAATGAAAGAGCAAACTATAAAATAGGTTTTTGTTTGACTTGAAAAAATAATGTATGTGTAAAGCCTGAGCATGATAAATGATGAGGATAAGTGAAACAATGATTACAAATTCATATGTAATCATTCACTTTAAACAATCTTAATTAAACACTGAATGTAACTGATTTCATATTCTAGGCATTTCTAATAAAAAATGTATCCTCTAATCCTTAATATTTTTTTTGAGATTTTGAGAATGAAGTACTCAAGAAGGTGTTGGTTTTACAGGAATCCAGAAGTTTAGACCTACTCCTTAGAGCCTAAGGGTTTAAACAAACACTCCTGAACATTCTAGCAATACTTAGGCTTGAGAAGACTGCTAAGTGGAGGCAGCATGTGGCATGCTACAAAGTTGACCCCATTCCTGTTGAGATTTGGACAAGAGTAAAGGTTACCTGTTGACTTGAGCTTTGGAGTCTCGGAAGATAGAGGAAATGTGGCGAATCAGAGGACAGCTTGAGGAGAAATAGCATCTCTAAGGGTAGCCTCAGCACAGAAGAACCCACATGGAAAAAAACTAGTAATATGGTTTTATTTATTGTCAAGAACTTCATCAAGCAAATAGAGTCCTGATAAGAAATCTTAGTGTCTAAGGAACACAAAAGATAGTTGACTAAAGACATAGTCTAAAGCCATCCCATACCAAGTAGTTAAAATACTGTTTAAAAAAAACAAACTTCTAGTTTACAAAACAGACCCAGAGAATAAGAGGGGTCCTACAGAGAAGCAGCTATGTGACACAGAGAATAAAATCCTGCATATGGCAATAAGATCTGAGTTCATATCAGTCTCAGATATTTAATAGCTGTGTGACAGCCTCTCTAGGCTCTGTTTCCTCATCTGTAAAATATGCATAATAACAGGACACTGTTTCCTCAGTTTGTTGTGAAGAGAAAATGAAATAAGTAGTTTTAAAAAAATTATGTGAAATGGTTCTTTTAAAAAAATTATCCAGACTGCACTAATACAAGGAGAAACAGAGTAGCTAAGGTGATTTACAGAAACAAACATGGAGAAAAAATACCTCCACATAAACCCTACACTGGCCATTGGCCTCCTCTGTGAAGAAAAAGCTAAATTCCCCCAAACCTGAAAACACAACCTCCTCCCTACAGAGAAAGAAAGTAACCGGGAGGAACCCCTCTTGTTCCATTCCACTATTTCACATGTGAACTGCAGCAACCCATTGAGTGGTATCCTTAGGGTCTGGCAGGAAATGACCCTCCTCTCATACTAAAGCTATAGAAGATCCCCAGTCAATTGACACCAAACCTTTAGGAACCCTCAGTATCCCTATTCTATTCTATTCCTCTCACATCTAGGACCCTGTGGAATGATCCATTCAATTAATCAATCAATGTTTATTAAATGCCTACTATGTGCCAGACACTGATATACACACATGTGCATGTGTATGAGCATGTACACAAACACACACACACACAGATAAAGGTGATCTAATCCCCCGGGTACCGAATCTTCTTTGAGTGATAATAAATATTTTGTAAACCTTAAAGGGTTTTTGTAGCCTTAAAGCATCATATAAATGATAGCTTTCATTATCATGGCAGCAGCAGTATCAGAATCACCACAGTTGTACTTCCTGATGATCAGGAGAAGTCATTCATGCAGCCTTTAGAAGGGTCCACCCTCTAGTTTGAGTGAGTTAGAGGATGATTACTAGGGAAAGTCTCTGGTTCAGATTTGGGGAGTGGAATCTCTTAACGGAGAGTTCAGTGGCATCATCAGAGGATACTGGAGGCTCTATAGCATCGAAGGCATGAGACGCTTACGGACGTGTGCTTTCTGACCAATTATGTCCCTTATGAGTTCCCTTAGATGAACATATTCTGGTTATGCAAGTTTCTTGTTTATGACCCTATTGGTGATATGGGAGAGTAAATCCTATGTAGGAGAGAGAGAATATGTTACTTATTTTACTATGCTCTTTAATTTAATTTATTTTACTTTGAATTGTTGAGTCCTCTGGTTAACTGAGGAAAGCAAAGACATTTGTGGGGGTTTGTGAACTATGGATTTGGTTTTTTAGTTTTAGAGCCTTGTAAGCTAGTGTTGAGAGCAGGAACTGAGGTTTTATTTGTTTGTTTCGTCTTTCTTTGTAAGCCTAAGGTTTAGCACTTTGCCTGGAACATAACAGATATTTAATAAATGCTAGCTGACTGACTGAATGATGACCTATAAAGCTCTTCCATCTATGACATCTTTCTAGGGACTGATATGTGAGGGTGGTTATACATGTTTAATACCACCCCTTTCCAAACTTTTAATTTACTTTCTGGTAGCCCCTGGCAGTCTCTAGAGTAGGAAAGGTATCCAGGAGGAGGCAAATAGCAGAAACGATAAGTAAGGGTAAGTGTTGTATAAGTGTTAGAGATATGCATACTTAAAGCTACATATTCCTAGCTACAGCTTTTTCCTGGCAGCTCAAAATTTATCAGTAAGCCTGGGAAAGTCTGTTCCCATCTGTGTGTCAGAAATGCATATTTATGTTTTGAAAAGGTCCTTTGAGAATCTTTGAAAAGACAACTCTATGCCCTGTAAATGATGATTATTTTACTCATGATGTGAAAAAAAAATTCAAAAGCCAATTCATGCAATTGCTAGAAGGGCGATTATATGAGTTGCAAAGATCTCCCTATAGTTTGCTTCTTAAAATTTTTTTCACCTGCTACTAAATTTTCCTGTTTCTAAGGTGGAAAACAACAGCTGTTTCTTGGCATAAATGCAATAGCAATGTGTGAAATGAAGGGAGGAAAAGTATAGCAAATGCACAGGGAACATAGGGAGGCAGCAGGAAAATGAAGATAAAACAACTACATTTTTTTAGTTTTACTTCCTTTACAGCAAGACTTACATTGAAGAGGGACAGGACCAGACACACAGGAAGGGCTAGAGAAGAATTTAGATGGAATATTTTATAGTCACTGCTTCAGAAAACCTAAATCTCTCTGATTGCTGGTGGCTCCATTGTATCCTGTTGATGCATTTTAGTAAGATGGTGGCATCCTACAAAGGAAATCCAATGTGTCCGAGACCCTCCAATGAAGGTAGTGTCCTCTGTGACACCAAAGGGACTCTACCAACCTTTTCTAACTTAACCATGATTGAGTATTCAAAAAAGGAACTTGGAATTGGTTTGGTGAATTTGAAAAATACACTATTTCCCTTGCCCTACTGAGTATAAAATAGTGATGCTACCCCTATTTCATCTTATCTGCTGCTTTGCCTCATAGAAACCAGACCAGGAAGTTGAGAAACTGGGAAGTCAGTGGGGGTGAAATGGTGAGCCCCTTGAGGGCAGGGACTGTCTTATACCTTCTTCTATGCTTCTATCTTCTGCTTAGCACACAGAAGGCACTTCGTGTTTTGGCACTGACTCTATTCTAATAAACATGAATTTCAGATACTCCCTTTAGCACCATCAGTAAGAAACTTCTCCTCTTTTGAGGTCCATTCAGTCAAATTTAGCACCCAATCAGGATTCTGGGAGTTGTCTGTCAACCCCCTAAGGGCAGTTAGGTGGTGCATCTTCCTGAGTTCAAATCTAGCCTCAGACCCTTGCTAGCTGTGTGACCCTGGACAAGTCACTTAATCCTGTTTTTCTCAGATTCCTCATCTGTAAAATGAGCTAGAGAGGGAAATGATCAACTACTCCAGTATCTTGGCCAAGAAAACCCCACATGTGACCCATATGGGGTCACAAAGAGCTGGACATGACTGAATAACAAACCAAATCCCCCAAGATAAACTTGTCTTCCTCACAGTCTTAATTTTAACCCCCAAAACCAACTACCTCAGAAGGTGGTTGTGGGGACCACAAGCATTTTGCACAGAGCCTGCCATATGCTTGTTGCCTTCCCCTCTCCTTGTACAAGGGCATTTCAGCATTTAGAGTGATAGTCTCTCAGGCACCCTAACTTCCCATATCCTCAGTCTACTCAGTTCCTCTGAGCTACTCCATGATACCACAGTTACACAGAGAAGGTGACACCCTTAATCCTTCCATCATCCACAAATGTTTCATTTTCACGTTCACAAACTTCGGAATTCCTTATCTGATCATAGTCTCTCATTGTTTTGCCTTTTCCTCTGCCTCACCACCACTCCCCCTGTTCTCTGTCCTTTCTGTCACTTCCAAACCCTTCATTTCTCAGTTCTTTCCCAGGCTTTCACTCCCACTCTGACTATCCTCTCCATCCTTCCGTATTTCAACCCCTGAGGGAACTAGTTCAACTCTACACTATCCTGTACACTAAAGATCCCTGTTCCCTGAGCCTAGCTTAAACTTGCCATGCCAAGTTTAAACTTTGGATTTTTCCCATCATCTACTCACTGTCTTTGTGCTCATTCATGGGCTATTGAATGGAACTGGATAAAAAAATCATGAAATTGTGTAGACTAGGCCTGCTACAAATTTATAATTTCAATGGCCCCTCACCATAACAAGGTAATCCTTTTATATCTCCTTAAGGCAGTTACAAATTGAAGTGGATAGAGCATTGGACCTGAAATTAAGAAGACCTGAGCTCAGATTTGGCCTTAGACACTGTGGATCCCTGGGAATCTCTGGGACCCCTATTGGGTTGTGACTAGCAATTTCTAATCACCTCCTAGCCCAGAGGTGGGGAACCTGCAGACTTGAGGCCACATATGACCCTCTAGGTCCTCAAGTGCAGCCCTTTGACTGAATCCAAATTTCATAGAACAGTCAAAGGGCTGCACTTGAGGACCTAGAGGACCCCATGTGGCCTTGAGGCTGAGGTTCCTCTCTCCTGTCCTATCCCCAAGGTAAACTCCTGGGAATTTCTGCTGTGGCCAGCAATTGTTAGCTACCCCAGTTTCTGGACAGAGAGTTCCAGGATACTCCTGTAACCCCGCCCCCCCTCTTCCTGCAGTATGGCTACTCTGGTGACTCTATAGGTAACTCTGGTTGGAATATGGCCAATGGTCTGCTAGAAGCAGCTTGAACCGATCCTGTGATTTTTCTAGGAAAGTACTATCACCTTGTAATAAATAACTTGTAAACCCCTGACTAGCTCTCAATCTACCTAGCTGCCTTCCCTTCTGTGTATGTAACCTCTGTGATTCCCCTCACTGAACTTCCCTGTTAGAGTAAGATAGCGTACTGCTCCAGATTACGATTCCTTGACACTCAGGCTAAATACCTTACTTTATTTATAGATTACTTTGTTAATTTAAATTTCTGTACAGGCTTGACAGTATTTGTTAGCTGTGTGACCCTGGGCAAGTCACTTAACCTCTGTTTCTGTTCTCTCAACTTTAAAATAGGTATTAGAATAGCACCTATCTCTCTGGCAATAATATTTCTAAAGTGCTTAGCCCAGTGCCTGGAATGCAGGTAGGTGTTAATAAATGCTTCTTTCTTTCCTTTCCCTCCCCCCAATCAATGCACTATCCAATTTACCATAGAAGCTTTTCTTTCTTTTCTTTTCTTTTTGGTAATTAAATAGAGATTCATTTAACTCTCTCTGAAAAAAAAAGTGTGTTCTGTTGTGACCCACAGTTTAAGAAGCATTGAAGAGGTCATGGTAGAAAAAAGTTTAAGAAGCCCTATTCTATACTATGACCCATTTCTCCCATGATCATTAAAGTGATTAATGACTGCTCCTTCTCACATGATGTTAGCCCCTCCTCCAATCTGCTCACAAGCAGGTAGCCTCTCTATGTTTTTGTTACTCCCAGGGACAAAGCTGACCCTAACCTGGTCATTTACAGTTATTTACAGTCACTTCTGCTCTAACCCTTGTTTTGAAACCTTAAATTTGTTCCAGCCCAATTTTCTCTGAAAGAAAGGAGAGAACACAGAAAACTTCCCCACTTTACAGTAGTTCACAAGTTGCAACCCTTCCAATACCTCCTTTATCAAGGTAAAGTAACATATTCATTGTATATTTTCTGGTGCTTATAGGAGCAGAGGGTGGATGAGGTCTGGGGCTGTAGCTACCTTTGTCCCATCCACCATGGCCTCTGACCCGAGCATCCGCTGAGCAGAGCCTGAGGTCATGAACTTGGACACTATTTATCATAATATTTATACATTTCTTAACCATTTAGCATCCATAAAATGGTCCCACCATTTCTATTGGGTTCCTATCTTTTTTCTTTTCAGGAGTTCTGGAGCATTGTGCCCCTCCTTTCCCCAATCCATTTGCCTTATAAGGCTTGTGGTTTTATTGGACCGAATTTAGCACATTACAGTCCTTCTGGAGAACTCATCTGTCACTTTATAGCAGAATTGACACAATTATCATCTGACACTTTATAGCAGAATTTGACACAAATAACATTCCCGTTTCTTCTTCACAGATCACCTTTGACTTAATTTAAATGTAAAGAAAATTAAAAACAGTTAATGCCTAAGAGGCTTAGCTAAGAGAACTTACAGACATGATAATTTCACCTTATCCTCACTTTTGGGAAGGTGCTGAATAGGTCTCTCTGCAGAGACCATCTAACCCTTCTTCATTATGACCCGTCCCTTTCTTCATCATGTCTTCTCCTAGGTTCTGTTCCTTTGGGCAACCATGATTTTCTCTACCTCACTCTTCTCCATTTCCATTTGCAAGAGCGTGGACTTCTTCCACTGAGGGTGGGGCTCCAGGCTGCTGCTTCTTTTGCCTCTTCTACTTGCCATGTCAAGCACACCGTTGATGGTGTATGCAAGTGTGCTCACCCGCAGCAGCTATTCTGAACCTTTTCATCCCTTCATAAGCTCCTCCCCCCCATAGCATCTCCACCCCATGACCCTGCCCTCCCGGGTCCTATATCCCAAGCTGCAGATTTTGACTTACAACTTCAAAGAAAATATTGAGGTCACTCAATGAGAAGCCTCATTTCACATCACTCAGATATCTTTTCCTACTATCTCTTCCTTCACTTGTCTGAAATGAAAAAGTAACCCTTTTTGCCAAAGATAAAGTTCTCTCCTTGCACCCATACTCCCATTCTATTCCATCTCCTCTAGTAGATTGCCCCCTCTATCATCCTCATTCAGTAATTTGTCCTTTTGTTGGCTGTTTGATGTTGCCTACAAACATCCATGTTTTCCCCAACCTTATCCTTATCCCATCTTGTATCCATCTCCTAGCTTCCCCAGATTCCTTCAAGCTCAAATCCTATCTTCTATAAAAGGCTTTTCCTGTTTATTCTTCCCTTAACTTCCACCCTAGTGCTATTGTCTTCTCTCTGAGATTCCCTCCTACTTTAATTACATATATAGATATATACATATATACACACATACATACATACACACAGACATATATGTATTTGCCTGTTATCCCTTTCAGAATGTGAGCTCCTCAAGGGCAGGTTCCATGTTTTTGCCTTTATTTGTATCAGTAGTGCTTGGCATAGTGCCTGACACATAGGAATTGCTTAATAAGAACTTGTTGACCCACCGGTTGACTAATTATATAATTTTATGCTAGCTAGATTATCAATGGACCTTGTTGTTAGTTTTAAGCAGCATATTTATTTGAGGATTGGCTTAGGCTGATATCCTCTCTCTCTCTCTCTCTCTTTCTCTCACTCTCTCACTCTCTCCAGGAACATAGAGTAGAAGAGACTACAGGGGAACAGTTATAGTAATATGGGTAGTATCAAAGGGGTAGGTTCTCCCTTCTTTGATGCTATGAGAAATAACCATTTTAGATAAGATTCCGTCCCAGTCTTTCACAGAGCTTGATGTCTGATGGGGGACAAAATGAAAAGATGATAACTAGTATGTAAGACGTGTATACACTTGACTCAGCAATCCTACTACTAGGTCTGTTTCTCAAAAAGATCAAAGGAAAGAGAAAATGTCTTATTGGCACAAAAATATTTATAACAGCTCTTTTTGTGGTGGCAAAGAACTGGAATTTGAGGGGATGCCCATCAATTGGGGAATGGCTGAACCAGTTGTAGTAAAAGATTGCAATGGAATATTGTTATGTCATAAGAAGTGACAAGCGGGATGGATTCTGAAAAACCTGGGAAGACTTTTATGAACCCATGCAAAGTGAAGTAAACAGAACCAGAACCTTGTGTATATAGTAACAGCAATAAAGTAAGGTTAATCAATTGTGAAAGACTTAGCTACTGTGATCAAGACAATGATCCAAGACAATACCAAAAGACCTATGATAAAAATGCTATCTACTTCCAGACAGAGATAACTGGTGAATTCTGAATACAGATTGAAACATGCTTTTAAAAACTTTCTTCATTTTTTATTATTTTATTTGTGGATTGTTGTTTTTTGCCACATAGCTAATATGGAAATATATTTTGCATGATTTCATATGTATAATAAATATAAAATTGATTACCTTTTCAAGGTGGAAGGAGTGGTGAGAGGGAGAGAGAGAATTGGAAACTCAAAATTTTAAAAAGAAATGATAGTTTAAAAAAAGATGGACTTGTCTGCATATTTTTCTGTCATTTGTGAGTTGATATTGAGAGAAGTTCAAATGAGAATATTTAAAGATAATATTTTCTTTGAAAAGAGAAATTAAACTTTGGTTTTACCAAAAGAAAAAAGTTATAAGATGAATTACTACATGAAGTTTGAGAGGGAAGTATGTTCCCTTTGCAAATTCCATATAGCTGAATGTGATTTCCTCAAAAGGAGTGTCTGGAAGAGGAGTGAGTTTGAGAAGAAAGATAAGTAAGTTCTGTTTGGGACATTTGAGTTTGAGATGCCTATAGGACATTCAATTCCAGATATCAAATAGGCAGCTAGTGATGTGACACTGCAGGTGTCATACCTTCAATTAGCTATAAAGTCAGAACTTTAATTTTGCCACCTCACCTGAGCTGATTTTGTTGCTCATGCAGCATACTGTCCCCATAGATTCTCTCAACCTTGAGTTAAGATTGGGAGAATTTTGAATGATAATTTGTTTTATCTCATTTGTTTTGCCTCAATTCTATTCAAAACTGGGAACTTCAAAAGTCAACTCAGGTCTAGATACTTAGTTCTTCAAAATACTAATAGATCCAGGCAAGAAAATCACATTAAAACTACAAAATATTTAATTGGGATTGTCATAGCCACTAACTGAGTGTACCCCAAGATCCTGTCTTGGACATTCTTCTTTTTATCTCTCTTCTCTGTCATTATGTATCTCTTTAGCGTGTATGGATTCAACAGATGACTCCCAGATCTATGTAGCCAGCTCTAGTTTCTCTTACGAATTCCAGTCCTATGTTACTAACAGACATTTGCAATTGGATATCCAACAGGCATCTCAATCTCAATGTACTTAAAACAGAGCTCATTATCTTTTCCACAGAAGCCAATTAAATGAGATAATATTTATAAAGTGCTTGGCATATAGTTTCTTAATAAATACTTGTTCCCTACTCCTATTATTGTCAAAGACACCACCACCCTTCTAGTCATCTAGATTTGCAAACTCTGGGTCATCCTTGACTCTTCCCTTGTTTCTATCTTCACATCTTTTATCTATGTCCCCTTTTCTTTCGTAGCCATTATCCTTCAGGTTCTTACCACTTCTCACCCAGATTGTTTCAATACCTTCCTCTTTTGTCTCCTTGTCTTCCAAAAAATGCCCCCAAGCTCTTTACCACCTGACCTCTTCCTTCTTTCTTTTCAGTCTTCTTACACATTATGAGTCTCCATGAAAGCTACTATTTTGTCACCTGGTCTACTCATGTTTCTCACCATGCTCTTCATCTTTCTTCTCTACATCTTTGAATATGTCTTATCTCAGTCTTTTACAATCTCTGGCTTCCTTCAAGTCTCATGTCAAGTGCTACCTTTTGTAAAAGGCCTTTCTTAGTTCTTTCCATCTGTTAGTGTCTTCCCCTCTAAATTTATCTTGCGTATACTTTGTATGCGTTTTGTATATACCAATATGCATACATGTTGTCTTCCCCACTAGAATATAAACTCCTTGAGAGCAAGGACTCTTTTCCTTTGTTTTTTGTATCCCAGTGCTTAGCACAATGCCTAGTATATAGTAATCACTTAATAAATGCTTTATTGAAAGTTTTGAAAGAATAGTAAAATAACAGAGAAACAATATCATACAGATCCTCAAATGAATATATTCTAATCTCTGTGATCCTTAGGACAGTTTGGGAAATGAATCCCTCCAAACTCACCACTCCAAAAGAGAAGGCATACTGGAAGGTCCCTCTGTGATAAGTTTCATGTAGCACTTACATTTCTCCTGGGATTCTTGCTTGGTCATCACAATCTAGCTGTCTTTCCTCCTTGCTCCATGGAACTATAGGGACAGTTTGGGTCGTAGGTCCAAGACAATATCATTGCAGCTTCTGATGCCCCTAAGTTCTTTCTTTGTGCAGTCACTAATTCCAGCAGAATATCTCCAATAAAAAATTCCAACCTCTTGCCAGACATCTCCTCTCAATTCCCAGCATCAGTTTATATCCATATGGGAAATAGAATTCTGAGAACTCCTCCAATAAGGGTATCAACCTTTGGACCTAGGCATTTTGGGAATGCCCTGCAGAGGAATTTAATCCTACTCAGATATGCCTGTTATAACACCGTAACAATATATGTTTTAAAGTTTAATCTGCACCATTAACATTTTCTCTGTCATTTAAATCTAGACAATCATTAAAACAACAAATCAAGCCCTGATTTGTGGCATTTTCCTGAGTATAAATGCACACAATCAAGTCTCAGGAGGATTAGACCTGGTTCCAGTATACCCCTGCCTGTAACCCTCCAGTTCCAGCTAAATGAGGATGGCTCTGACCTCTGTTTCTATTCTGTCTTGACAACCTGGCTAATAGAGAGAGAGGCCTTCTCCTTGGTAATGAGATGACTGCCAATACAGTTGCTTCTCATAGCTTTGACATGTTTGATATTTCATGGATCATTCCAGCCTTTCTGACAAACTCTTAGAAATCAGCTGAGTAATCAATTCAAGAATTCCAGTAAGAAATCTTCCTTAAGGAAACTTTTTATCTTAGTCACATCAAGGACAAGTGAGAGGACAACATGGTTTATTTTTACTGATAACATAATTAATATGTTGCAAGAGGAAGGGAAAATATATCATTAAACAGTATTCTGTCTGAGGCTTACGGGTCTTTACTTTGTCTTACATTTGGTATTAGTGTTTATCTGGAACCAGATGTGTCCACAGAGTAAATATAATAACTTAAAGGCAGAGGGAGGATTGCTTTTCTGTATTCCACATCATGAACATATGTTAGGATTTTTGTGGAATAGAGACCTCAGCAAAAGTATGTTTTTCTTAAAGCAAAAATAAGCAATTTCGATTGGTTCTTAATTTTCATAGCAGTGTCGAACTCAGACTTTCACTCAGTTGTCTGTAGGAGAACCTGTTTGCTGTTTGTATGGGATGTGTTGGAAAGCATCAGTGAAATGACTGCTTGAAAATTCTTCATGTTAGCCTGGAATCATGGCATCTTGCCAGACCTACTTTGTTGAATTACACAAGATAGCTTTCATGGCTAAATTCTTTGCATTTCCTTAGTTCCAAGAATATGGATTTCCCTCTAAACCTCTCTCTAGTTGTGATTTTACATAACTCTAGTATTAACTGACATTGAAAAGTGAAGGCTCTTCAGACCCTCTATTCTGCTGCCTTCACTCTTTTAGCAGGAGGCTATGATGGCTTCTTTTGGGTTCTGCTACTTCAAGTAATATTATAGAATTATTTTAAAGTTGCAAGGATTCTTATCAATTATCCAATCCAACTCCCTCTTTGACAGATGAGGAAACTAGGGCCCCAGGAAGGTTAAGTGTCTTGCACAAGGGTCATGGAGCCCAAGGTCCCATCAAAGGTTGGAATTTGATCCCAGGTCCTCTGACTCTAGGAGCAGTTAGGTGGTTCAATGGATAGAGCATCACCCCTGGAGTCAAGAAGACCTGAGTTCAAATTGGATCTCCAACACTTATTAGCTGTGTCACCTAGGGCAAATCACTTAACCCTGTTTGACTCAGTTTCTTCATCTGTAAAATGACCTGGAAGTATCTTTACCAAGAAAACTCTAAATGGTGTCACAAACAGTTGTATACACTGCTAACTGAATAAGGAATGACAACTTCTAACTCTCAAGTTAGTGATCCTTCCAATGAGTCACCCTTCCTTCTGAGTTCAGATGAGCAGTGTTCTTTAAAGGGATTCCCTTGCAATATACTTCATTGTGGAGACAATACTATCTGTTTGTGTCTCTCCTAGAGGTATCAATAATCTAGATAATCAATAATCTAGAATCTAGGAAAGCCCTGAAGTCCTAGAGGAAAAGGTTATGCAGTATAGGTTTTAGATGCCATTAAAAGCAAATATCTAGGATATATTCTTTTTTTTAAAATTATTTTCCTATTTTTAATTTATGAAATAAATCAAATATTTCCAAAACATAGTAGAATAAAAAAAAGGTGATTGCACATGAAATTGCAAATCTATTATTACAACTTGGTATTCCTTTTAAATATATAACAGTTATCATGTCAATTTCATTTTTTCCCCTTCTCCTCCCCAAGGAAAGGAGAACTATATGATAAATGGATATTTCCTATGGACATTTTTTTCCAATTTAATTGAATCTAAGAATATTTTATATTTTGTCATAGAGAATGTGCCTACCGCCACCGGTAGTAGCTCCCTATCATGTATATAATATGTATCTACATATACATATACATATATACATACATGTATACACATACCTCTCTCTCTCTATTTATCTATCTATCTATCTGTCTGTCTGTCTTTTGGCAAATAAAAGGAAGTTTGACTCAAAAAAATCATTTATCTGAATTGGTAGGGAGGAAGATAGTTTCTTCAAATAAAAAAATCTATGACTGTTTTGTTTTGCTCCCACAAAAGTTATTGGGAGATAATCAATAGTTGTGGGGAAGATTGCTCATCTTATTTTACCAAGACAATGGCCATCTTGGTGACAGAGGGAGCTAGAAAGGTGGGGGCGTCAAAAACAGCTGGGACCCTAAAGGTAAGCCCCAGTCACAAGTAGTCTCGCTACCATATCTATGTAATTTGTATAAAGAAGAAATATAGGGGAAATAAGAATGAGGAATCTGACTAACTCTAACTCTAACAGGAAGGACAGAACTATGTAACCTCACTGGGAGAAAGAGCCTGTGGGTGAGGTTGATGTTCACTGCTTGATTAGGAGGCAGTCCATTAAGAGCCCTGAAATTTCTCAAATCAACACTTGAGCTATATACACTTCTATACATAGAAGGGTTTTACAATTAGTAATTGCTGATGCTGTAGAACTCTTTTACGAAGTGGTTCTTTAAGGCATGGATTTGGATATGGGGCAGGTTGAAACATGTCTCTTATGCTTATAATTTTTGTTCTCCCATGCTAGAAGACTAGCTTGGTTCTACCAGAATCAAATGAATGAACAGAACAAAACAAAAAAATGCTCCATCACTACCATGACAAAAAAGAAAACATCCAAATGAAGTCAGTCCTCGAGCAGCTCACACATCAGTGCATATTCATAGACCTCTGAGCAATGCTGGCAGAAACTAATTCACTCAGAGAACAAAGGGACCAAAGAGACAGGGTCCCTGGGAGAAGGCTAGAAGAAGGGAAAAGAGCATCATGGAACACTGTCATGGCTCTCCTTCCTGGTAATTGAGCAGTATTGCTCAGTTAGTCATAATTGTTAAATCAAAGTGGAGAAGGGAGGCTAGGAAACCCTTTAATGGAGGTCATCGAGTGACAAATGCAAAAAATACTATGTATGAAGTAAAAAGCTAAAGTTTTCGTTTTCAGATCACTTGCTGTAAAATTCTGCCAGAGAAAAGATGTTCTTGTGATTCAGCAGCTAAAAGAAAGGCTCTTACCCTTTCTCTCCTCTTCTCCTTACCCCCTCCCCCATTGGAACTAGTCTGAAAAATTCCATCAACCCTTGAATGGAGAGCTTTGCACCACCTTCCAAAATATTTTATTTTACAGAATTTTCTTTTCCTGGAGGCATCCAGAATAGCCCACCAACCTAATGCTTTTGTGAAGGGTAATTTATTTACACTTTTTTTGTTTATTCAAGGCCTCAGACTGGCTGACACAGTTCTTCAAGGAATTGTCCCTCAAGAGGCAACGACAATAAATTCTCTGTTGATGATTTGCTGAAAGAGAGCTCAGCTTCAATAAGTACAGTTTTCAAAAGAAGCTATGAGCTGTTAGCCAGACTGCCAAGATTTTAATGAATTGCTTTAGACACTCTTTCTTGTAGCTTTCACTGTGATCAGAAGTCTGGAAAAAAAAATCTTTCATGAACACAACACATGGCAATCTGGACATTAAAAATCTGTTACATATTCCCTTTTTATATGACTAAGTGGTATATTTTATTTTAAAGAATTTCATAACGGCAATATGTAAATATGAATGAAAAATATAATTTTGTAATATGTGTCTTCTTCAGTCTTTAATTGCGTGATGACACAAATTAGTGATTTGGATAAAATGTTAGTTTTGTTAAACAGCTTTATGAAAATATATTATCAGAAAATTTTTAAAAAAGGAGAAAAGATAGCTATGTAGGGAGCAATTTGAAAATTTTAGACTCACCTTAACCTTAGTAGAATGTTTTTAGCCTTTTGGAGAGAATTAATTTTACTTAGGCATTACAATGTTCTTCAAATTCATTCAGTGGACTAGGAATAATGTTCTCCAATTTAGAGTCCTCTCATGCTCTGGTTGTTCAGTGTTTCAAATCAAATATGCATACTTTGGTATTAGAAGTAACTGTTGGCAAATAGGATTTGATGTTTTAAAGAGAAAAAACCCACATTACAAAGCTTTATGAAGCTTCTGGAAAACCAAACATTCCTGAAAAAGTTCCTCATAATCAGAATCTGACAGGTTGCATTTCTGTTTTAAAAAGAACTCATAGGTTTAATAATTGATAGGAAAAATATCTAGGAAACTATGTGGAAATGAGTGGTGTCTGATGAACACCAAGTAGATCAGAATGTGCCTATCTCAGGTCATTAGAGGTCCTATTTGCAACCCATTGTACCTATTTACTCCATTAAATATATTACTGCAGCAAGCAGACAGAAATGAAATCAATTAAGGCATATCTTTATCTAAGCACATGAATAGTAGATCTCATGTACTTAGTAACATTTATAATGACATAATTCAAGAATTTATGTAAGAATAGCTTTAATCCCTATTCAGTTACTCCTTCAGAAGTAAATAATAATAGCCATTACTTGAAAGAGTGGATTACTTACTTTCTTGAGATGCATTTTTATGGTACCTTTTCACACAAACTTCATTTCCAGAGAGGATAGAATAAGAGCAAATGTGATGAAAGGACAAGAAGACGGATGAACTAGAACAGTGAGCATCTGGAATTTTTTCCTCTTAAGAGATCTTTAAGATTTTAAAAGCAGACTAGAAATGCCTCACTTGTTTTCACCTCCCAATTTGATCTTAATTCATGTTAAGGCTATTACTGAAATAGGAGGCAGCTAGGTGGCTCAGTATATAGAGCATGGTGATCTGAGTTCAAATATGGTCTTAGACAATTACTAGTTGAGTGATCCTGGGCAAGTCACTTAGCATCTGTTTGCTTTATATGGCAAACCACTCCAGTATCTTTGCCAAGAAAACCCCACAGGCAGCATGGGCCACCAGGGTCAAGAAGAGTCAGACATGACTGAACAGCATCAACAACAATACTGAAATGAAAATTACAGAAATTCTTTATGTAGTATGTTCATCTATTTAAAAAAAGCCCTTTGTGTGTGCTGGGCAAATTCAATTCATTTGGCTGATGATTAATACGTATTTGTTGAACTATGAATGAATTTTTTAAAAAAAGCATGAGGAAAAGATTGTTTCAATCTGTTGTGTTCCCTTCTTTGAGTTTCTCACATATCATCTGCATCACAAATTCTCTACCACTTGGTCATTTGTGATATCGGATTATTATCTATTTTTTCCTCTAATGTCCTACTTGAACATAGCAATAGACAGCATAATGTAGCAGAATGAACCCTGAAGTAGGAGTTAGATGTTCCGAATCACAGAATTCTAGAAAAAGAAGGTAACTTTAAGCTATTCCACTGGTGTATACAAAAACAATGACTATCTAGTCCTGCCACTTAGCTATGTGACTTTGGGTAAATCATTTAACTTTTCTGAGTCTTAGTTTCTTTATGTGTTAAACTGGAATAATATTGAATTCCTTGCCTACTTTACAAGGTTATTGTGAAGAGCAGATGAGATGATGTATCCCAAAGTTCTTTGAAAAGTCTAAAGCTCTGGATAAATGAAAAGCATTCCAATTACCCTGACTCTTCATTCAGTTCACTATTATCCTCCTCTGGTGCCTTAAAGTAGCAGGGAGATGATCTTTGGTCTCTGAAGTATATGCAAATAGAGCACAAGTTTGATAACTTTGAGCATGGCCCGAGAAATGGGGTAGAAATACACTGAGTCAATCAACCAATAAGTACTTATGAAACATGCTGGGCATTGTGTTAAATGCTGGAGATACAAAGAGAGACAAAAATACAAAAATTATCCCTGCCCTCAAACAGCTTATTTTCTAATAGAGCCAACAATGTGTAAATAAGCAGGTTTTTGTTGTATTATTATTGTTTAGTTATTTTTTTCAGTAGCTCCAACTCTTCATGATCTGACTTGGAATTTTCTTGGTAAAGATGCTAGAGTGCCCTGCCATTTTCTTCTCCAGCTCATTTTGCATATGAGGAAGCTGAGGCAAACAGGGTAAAGTGACTTGCCCAGATTCCCACATCTAGTAAGTGTCTGAGGCCAGATTTGACCTAAGGAAGATGAGTCTTGTCTCCAGATCTGGCATTCTATCCACTGCACCACCAAGCTCCTTAAATAATAGGTACATATATATACAGAGTAGAAGGACAGTTACCTTAGAGCAGAGGTTCTTGACCTTTTCTGTGTCAAGGACTCTTTTGGAAGTCTGGTGAAGTCTGTGTTTTTCTCAGAATAGCTTTTTAAAAAAAAATTACAACAAATGCTAAATTGTAGTTAAGGGTTAGTGAGAATAACAGTGTAATTTTTAAATCCAAGTCCTTTGACTCCCTGAAATCTATCTACTGCTTAGTACAGTGACTGGTGCATAGTAGGCACTTAATAAATATTTACTGACTTATGATTCATGGATCTGAGGTAAATTTCTAAAGTGAAAAACTCAAGTAGCTGGGGGAATTAGGAATGTCAACTACCTTGTGAAGTAGGTGCTATCATCACCCCTATTTCATAGATGAGGAAACTGAGGATCAGAAAGGTGAAACAACCAGCCCAATATCACACAGCTAGTAAATGTCTGAGGCAAGATTTGAACTTGAGATTTCCTGAGTTCAGGACCAGTGCTCTGTTCACTGTGCTTATAAAAGGTGGCACTTGAACTGAGTCCTGAAAGGACACAAGGATAACAAGAGATGCATGTGATGAAGTAGAATGTTCTAGTCTAAGGGGAGAGGCACGTCAAAGGTCCACAGATAGGAGATGGACTGTCATGTACTAGAATAAGCAAGTAGGTGACTATAGCTAGACCTAGGTCAATACTGCAGAGTGAGAAGAGGGAAGTAAGTGTGTGAAGACTGGAAAGATAAACATGGACTCGGTTGTGAAGAACTCTAAATACCCACTAAAGTAGTTTATATTTAATCATGGAAGTAATAGGAATTTGGAGGAGAGGGTGGTGACTTGATTAGAACTACACTTTAATAAAATCACTTTGGCAGCTGTGTGGATTGGAGCGGGAGGAGACTTGAGGCAGAGGAACAAATTAGAAGGCTATTGTAAGAGTCCACAGAACATGTGATGGACTGAACTAGGGTGGTGGCTGTGTGTGTGTGAGAAGAAAGGAACATAGAGATGTCATAATGAAATATGCAGGGTGAGAGTGAGGAATGAAGAGGGCACTAACTCTCTAATGGGTCACACAAAGACAATAGTGAAGTCCTCTAGAGTGATAGGGAAATGAGAAAGGGGGTAGGACATGGGGTAAAGATAATGAGTTCTCTTTTGGACATGCTGAGGTTGAAATGCCTACAAGACATCCAGAGATGGCCAGTAGGCAGTTCGTGATGTGAGAATGGATGTTAGGGGAAAGACTAGGGCTGGACATTGGCACAGAGATGATAGTGGAACTCTTGGGAGATGGTGAAATCAACAAGAGAGAGAAAAGATAAAGGGGTCCCAGATAGAGCCCTGAGGGGCACGTACAGTTAAGAAGCATGACAAAGATGATGCTCAAGCTGAGGAGACTGTAAAGAAGTAGCCAACCAGCAAGTAAGGAATCTCAAAGGAGGAGAGACTGCTGCAGAGTGATACTGGTAGATGAAGAGTGCTGGAAATGGCACCTGAGGGCAAGGAGTATTCTAACACCTCTTGCACCACCAGTGAGTTGGGAGTATGAGAAAAAGGATAGCCCGTGATGGAGAAGTAGGGTCTTTGGGTGAGAAGCAGGTCTCAGGGTGCAGGGCAGGAATAAGAAAGGAAAAGGGGAATGAAAGTTACTTGAGCTTTTCACTCTAAAAGTTCTTTATCACGGATAATACGTCAGTAAACACTTATTATGCAACTACTATGTGCCAGCCACTGTACTAAGCAGTAGATAGATTTCAGGGAATCAAAGAACTTGGATTTAAAAATCACATTTTTTATTTTCACTAACCCTTAATTAATTTCAATGAAAGAAAACATGAGTTTGTCATTTATGGAACAGGCATTCCAGAAGGCACAGTGAAAGAGCAAGCCAAATCAGAGCAGGATATTTGGGAGTGTAGTTGAGATGAATCAGAATAAGGGAACATCTAGGTATTTGGGTCTTTTTGGCAGTAGGCGGTTCAGAAATACCTGGCATGGGGAGTAAAATAGGAGTATGTTGACCATTGAAGACAGAGTACAGGCAGAGTATCAGTAAATGGGGAGGGGTAGATAGATGACTAGATGGTTTAAAGTTGTCCCATGAGGGTTAGTTTCATAGAAAGTACTATTGTGGTAATCTAAGAGGAGGAGGAAAGTCAAGGGGAGACTGGGAGCCTGATCAAGAGCCTTGTCCTTCTTAGCAAGTCAAGCCTTGGAACTAGCATTGAGACAGGGGTTAGAGGAAGGGCCCTAGTTGGCCCTCAAGCACCATCCAAGAGGCAATTATATGTAGTAGTGCATGGAGAACTGGAGTCTGGAAGACGCAAGTTTGAATTTTGCCTCAGGCACTTTTTAGCCGTGAAACCTAGACTGAACACTCAAGCTCTGCAAGTATCAGTTTCTTTAACAATAAAATAGGGATGATAATTGCCTTAAATACCTTAAAGTATAACATAAATATTGGTTACCATCTTTATGATCATTCACTGCCTGAGGATCAGAAGAGCTAATAAATCCAAAGCATAGAGGGTCTTTGCTTTCAAGGAGTGTATATTTCACATAGCATATGTAAAGTTCATAGCGCATTTAGGGCAGGGACATGTGGGTTTGGAAAGTGACAAGAAGGAAGAATGGAGCTATAGGGGAATATATTGGCACACCTTTTCCAATATCTATGACAGAATTGATTTAATTGAGTCCAGAACTGGAAAGGTCAGAGGGTAAGGAGACCTCAGGAATGCTATTATCAATAAAGTGGCTGTTATAGGTATTAAGTCATCCTATGTATATTAACATACATACAAGAGGCTTGTTGGGAAAGGATCTTTAAGCCCACATTTTGGCCTTCCAAATCAAATGCTTTTTCATAGTAAATACAGCAGGTCCTGGTATTTCCTCCTCTCCTTCCTGACACACTTTCCAGTAGAGTGGTTTTGACTACCACCACTGCATCACCTCCCACTCTCAATTCCTACTCCCACTTACTGAAATCTGGTTTTTTATCTCAACCACTGATTTTTTTTTCCTAAACAGAGAGAGAATCTTCAGTTAAACAGATTTAATTAGAACACAATCAACTCGCAATTATAATTATTTTTCTCAAGAAGAAACAGAAACCTAGTTGTAACCAGAAGATGAAAGTAATTCAAAAAGCAAAAAATTAGGAAGCTATTTTATTCTTCTTTTAAGATGATTTTATAGAAATATACAACTAGCCTCTTAGAGTAATGAACTGCCACATATGGAAAATTTGATCACTTTAGATCAGGGCTTGAATCTTCTGTCCTGCCCTCATCTGAACCATCAGGGCCAAGTATGTCTAGACCTTCATGTAATTGTAGCCTGACAAATCTAAAACATGAATAAAGGGAATAGGGGAAGGGAAATGAGAATACGTTAGGCAGCATAGTAGATAGAACATTTCTAAATTCAGTTATGGCACCAGATACTGCTAGCTCTGTGACTCTCAGCAAGTCATTTCACCTCTGTTGGTCTCAGTTCCCCCAACTGTAAAATGCTGATATTCATAGCACTTACCTTCCAAGGTTGTTGTGAGGAGCAAATAGTTGTAACTGCTTAACACAGTGTCTGACATATAGGAAGTGCTATATAAATAATAGCATGTTCGTCCTATTATTATTTAATAACTGCTGTGTGCCAGGTACTATGCTAAGCATTTAACAAATATTATCTCATTTGATCCTAATGATGAAAAAGAAAAAAGTCTTAGTTTCATAAATGTAATTATAGCTTAAGCAGACCCTGCAATCCATGAAAGGCAAGAAAGCAGTCAAATATGCAGAGTAAAAGGATTCACAGAGCAGAGTGGACTGGATGGGGCTTTTATTACAATATTTTGCTTGGGAGATTTGAAATTTAAATTTAAGATCATATAGCAACTATTTAGAAGTTAGAGAAAATATATGTAAAAGATGAGCTATATATATTAAATATGCACATATATGTACATATGTATTTCCTTCTTCAGCTTATTTTACAGATGAGGAAGAGGAGGTGAACAGGATTAGGTGACTTGCCCAGGGTCATATGATAGTAAGTGTCTGAGGCTGGATTTGAATTCAGAACTTCCTGACTCCAAGGCCATCACTCTATTCACTGTGCCACCTAACGGCTGTGTGTATACATGCACGCACATATATGTGTGTATGTATACATACACATGTATGTGTATGTATACATACCTGTATGTATTTATACTGTATAAAACCACACATACATATATATTAAAATGTAATATGTAATATATTTATATAATATTTATTTATATATGTATTTATATAATGTGTATATAGGCATGTATATATACACATGTATCTTTCTATGAACTACTGAACTATGATACTGAACTACTGAATCTATGAACATGATAAACTATTTGAAAAAATGATTATTTTCTTATCTCTAACCTTGCTCTATTTTACTAATTGAACAATAATTTGATTCTATGTGACTGGTACCTTTTAACTGAAAAAGCACTTCCTTTGGAATTAATTAAGTTGAAACCCCATTGGCTTCAGGTTTTTAAATGTCTTTTCTGTTTTGTCTAAAGCCGCTCAAGTGTTCTTATTTAGGCAATATTTTCCAATGCCTAAAGTTCTTAACTATAGATCTATGGCAATGTGCCAAACCTGGAACTGTGACTGAGGGCTAAGAAGAGACTCTAGGATATAGAATGTGCCATTCCACCTATTGCTAATGAGACCACCTGAATGGAGACACTTTACATCTTTCTTTATTATTAATGAAGAAAAGGAAACTGCTTTTAAGTGTCATCAATGACTTCCTAACTGCCAAATCTAATAACTTTTTTCCTACTTTTCTTTTCTTGATTTCTCTCAAGCATTTGATGCTGTTAAGCAGTAGTTTATTCTTTATAATCAATTAACAAGCATTTAATAAGCACCTACTGTATACAGGACCCTGCATATTAAGCGAAGCAAAAAGCAGTCCTTGTTTTCAAGGAGCTCACAGACAAGTGGGAGAGGGAACGTGCAAACAACTATGTGCAATAAGATACATCATAGGGTAATTTAGAAATAATCAACAGAGGGAAGGCACTAGCATTAAGAGGGATAGGAAAAAGTTTTTTGTAGAAGGTAGAATTCTGTTTGGGACTTGAAGAAAATTAGAAAGCCAGGAGATGGAGAAGAGGAGGGAGAGGATTCTAGGCATGGAGGAGCCAGGGAAGACGCACTGACTTGGGAGATGGAGTGCCTTGGGTGAAAGATAGCAAAGAGCTGGTGTCACTGAATCACAAAGTACTTTGGGGTAGAGCGTGAGTAAGGTGTAAGGACACTGGAAATTTAGGAAGGAGCCAGGTTTATGAAAGGCTTTGATTGCCAAAATCGGGATTATATATAAAATATATTGTATCCTGGAGGTTATAGGGAACTGCTGGAGTTTACTGAATGGCGTATATGTGTATATGTGTGGGAGATGGTTAGTTGTGCACTTAAGAAAGATGATTTTTTTTTTCCTCAAGGAGCCTACATTTTATTGGGGCAAGAAGCATATAAAACAAATGGCATAACATATAGAAAATATACAGAAGATAAGGACAAGATCTATTAATATAGTGAGAAGAAAGACAAATGGCACAAATGGTGGACTGCTTGGAAGGGCAAGACGTGATAGGATAAAGGAGCAAGAGACTTGGGAGAAGAGGATATTGTAGAGTTGAACTAGTTCACTGAGGGGTCTACCAAGATGGAGGTGACTGTAACAAATGAATTTGTGATATTCTGAGAAGTGGCAAGACTGGAGGGGAGAATGAAGAAGAGGGTTAGGATCATAAGGCAGAGGGAGTGGTGGAATGACAATAGATGTGATCAGATAAGGGAATTTCAGAGAACATTAACAGGAGAGTTGGACATGATGCAGATCAAGGGTATGGTCATTTCTGTGTGTAGCAGAGGTAGAGGAACCGGCCATGGAAAGTGAGTAAATTGAGCAACTGGGAGGTTAAGGTGTTTGAGGGAGTATCAATGTGTATGTTACACTTCACTAATTAAAGAAAGAGGGAGAAATCCTAGAAGTCAGTTTTATAACAGTTTACCAGAATCTCAATTAGATAGTAAATAGAAATTGAGTGAACCTCAAAGAAAGAGAGATTACTGAGTGACAGAGGGAGAGGGAAAGTTAAAATTTGGCAACAAGGAGCAAGGAATATTATAAATTCATCACCAATGAGTTGGGGATATGAGAGAAAGGGCAACAGGTAGCTAGGGAAACTGGAAAATCAAGAGAGAGCCAGTTGTCAGTGAAACCCAGAAGTTGGAAGTAGTGGGAAAGCAAAGGTTTAAAGCAAGTTTGTTATCTATGGAGCAGGCTCTCCAAAGAGCACAGTGGAAGGAGTGGATAGACTTAAAGTGGGACATTGGAACAAGATGAAGGGCATGGAATGAAGGACTGGATGGGAGGGGCAGAGAGTAAGATTTGAGTAATGTTAGCTAGGGCTTCAGAATCACTGGGACAAAGAGCATATTTATATTCCTTTTTCTTTGGTGTCCATGTCATTATTTTCTTCTGATTCTTCCCTTACCTCTTTGATGATTTCTTTATATTGCATCTTCTTCCACACCTTGTTCCCAATATGTAAAGATTTCTCATGGCTTGGTCCTAAGCCCTCCTCTCATCTCTCTATACTTAGGAACAGGTTTAAAACGAGAGGGATCCATTAAATCATCAATTCAACCCTTCCACTTACAGATGGGAACAACGATGCCCACATCAACTTAGTGACTTTTGGTCAAGGTCATTTGGTATGACAATCTAGTTTTGCTTAGTAGAAGAACAAAGACTTAAGCTCAAATCTTCCTAACTTCTCTTTTGGATATAGTTCCCAATAAGTGGCAACAGGAAGAACTTTAGGGATATGTTCTCTTTGTTATTCTAGCTTCACACCATACTTCATCCTCAGCTGTTTCTTAAATGATTGGATCAATTCAGAGAAACCACTTAGTTCCTTTCCACTGACCATAACTAAACACAGACCAAGGGAGTACTCATTAGGTTTTTCCATTTTTTCAGAAACACAGAACACTGCTTTCTAGGACCAAACCCTCAGGGGTAGATGTTGGAAGAGACACAAATATACACTCTAGAATCAAAGAAACAAGATTCCCAAACTGTTGAATGCAGCAGTTTCCCTGGGGATATCAACCTTGTATAAGTTTTGGTCAACAAATTTCATACAGTTTCTATTGTAGTGACTTGTCTTACTCTTACTGGTCTTCTCCATGCACAACATTCCATTTGTCACCTCTGCATCTTAGTACAGGCTGTTTCCCCAACTGGGAATGGTGTCCCACCCTAATTCAAGGGTCAGGTCAAGTGTCACTTCCCATATAGTCTCTTTCTCAATCCTTCTCTCCCTTCTTCCAAACTTCTTTGTGTTTATTTGCATATATTTATGAACTTAAAGGTACATGCTATTTTTCCCTCAACAGAATATAAACTTCTTGAGGAAATAGATTGTTTCTTATTTTTATCTTTGTATCTCCACCATCTGTCCTAGCATCTGGAATATAGTAGGCATTTAATAAATGTTTATTGAATGAAAATAATCCACCCAGAACAGAACATAATACAGGATGTCCAAAAAGTTCTAGTGCTGTTTTAAGCTCTCAAAGCTTAAAACTTCAGTAAGACATTTAGGACACCTTATACTCCAGATGTGGCCTTTTCAAACAAAGTTCAGTTCTGTTAGTGCAGTTTAAAGGAGGTAGCTTTACTTTACCTTACCCTGAATCCATTCATCTTAAATTCAGTCCATCCTGTTAGCCTGTTGAGATCTGCAGATTGCTGGAGAGTCAAATTTTTAACACTTTAGAAAAACATGCTTCAACTTTCACTAGTCCCTGCCGTTGTGAGGAGGAAGGTGAGAACCACATTTTCTAGCCTAAGGAATACCCTGATGTATTTACAACCTATCTAAAAACGGCCACATGGATCATGACTGTTCATTATTTTCATCACAAAATGCTTATGAAACTTAATATAAAATGTTACACGTGGGAAGAGGCTCCCCGACCAAGGCTGGGTTGGTTACTGACAGATAAGACACCAGCAGTTTTTCTGCATTCCAGTTCTACATCCGTTTCTGGTACCCTGGCAGCCCTGTGATCTCTGTGGTTGTAGAACAGACCCCTTTGCACAGCTTCTAGTGAGCTACTTGCAGAGACACGCACTTCCAGTATTTCTACTTAGAGTACTTTTTCCAGGAACATATCCTAGACTAATGTACAAACTGCCCGCTTGCAATAAATAACTTACAATAATTCCTTTGTTATTTTTTGTAGCAATCCTTTGAGGGTAATTAAAACAGGTAGGAGTTTTACATGGTTAAAAAAAAATCAACCCCAGGCTGTCTTGATGAGAATAGACAGAGAAGTCTTCAAGGTGGCTTGTGAAGTTTAAATTCAGGGGTTCTCTTGGCTTCAGAAGCCTAGTACCTCCTTTAATTTAGATGAAGCTAAAATCTTCCTAGAGTTACTCTTTAAGGGTTACTTTCTGTTGTGTTTGCAAGAATAATATTACTTTCTAAGTTATTCCATTTACGTTAAGATAGAATAATGGCGTATTAGTGAAGGAAAATAAAGGTTCTAAAAACAGTCCATTAAATTTCCATTCAACAGGGGAGGCACCAATCTTATCCCACAACACTTCTTTCCATGTAATTTATGTTATGGTCAAATTCAGTTATTCTCAGTTCCCCAAATGTTTTCTTGCTTTCATGCTTTTGCTCACACTGTTTTTTATGCCTTGGACCTCCCTTTGGTGGGAGCAATATCTCAACTTTTACTTGGACCCCCTCCCTACCATTCACATTAAGTAAGTTTTTCCTGAAAAGGTATTGAAATTATCTTTTAGACTTGATTGACTTGGGGGTGGGGTACTAAAGGCTCAGATAATTGACATCACTTCCTGGTCACTGGAGTACAAAAGAGCAAGAAGGAGATCCAAGCTCAGAGGCTTGGCTTGTGGACTGCAATAGCTAATGTGGAGAGAGTAAAGCTTCACTCAGCTGAATCAATTTAAGGTTATCCTCATTTTCCTCTTTTTGTTAACTGTTAAATGGCCTAGGAGTGTCCCATTTTGTTCTGCTATCAAACATAAATGGCCAGGGCCTGAGTTAGATTCAGCCCAGAACTCTCTCCAACCACTTCTCCATCTATTGAAATTCTACTTATCCTTCAAAGCCCAGCTCAACTCTCATATCTTCCATGATGCTTTCTCTGATTACCCAGAGATGATTTTTTCCTTCTCTGAACTCTCACAGCACTTTGTGTCTCTCATGCATTTACCACATTCTGCTTTGTACCACATTTTCTTGATCATATGATTTAGGGCTGGAAGGGACTTTAGAGATCATCTAGTATATCCACTTCATTTTAGATATGTGGATTTTGAGCCCCAAAGAATTTAAGTAATTTGTTCAAGATTACACAGAGTTAGCAGTAGAGTTGGGTATGAATGTAAATTCTCAGACTCTAAATCCTGTTTTCTTTTAGGTATAGATCTTATATTGTCTAATAGATTCTAGGTTCTTTGGAGGCAGGGAATTGTAGTGTTTATTTTTGTATATTCTTCATACACCAACAAAAAAAAAAGCCTTATTATAGGATGGAGTTGACTCTGAGATCTTGAAGGATTTGACAGCAGGAAAAAGGCCCTGATAGGTCCTACCAAGCTGGAAAGTCCATAGTATGGTTCCAGCAACAGACAGCTTCTGCTCTCTGAGCACCATCAGGTAATGAATGGTTTGGCTATGACAATCCAGGAAACAAAACAAAAAAAATACAAAATGGCCCTCTATCCATCTTCCTAGTGAGAGTGGTAGAGTGGCAGAAAAGGGGGTCAGAAAAAATCACACTTCTTAGACCATATGCAAATATTAATTTAGCTACATTACACTAAATGTGGTTTCTTTGTTCAGTGATCAGCGAGTTGATATGCTGTGGGAGAAATGAAATTATCTCAATATTTTGTTGTTGTCATTCAGTCATTTCAGTTGTGTCTGACTACTCATGATCTCATTTGGGGTTTTGTTGGCAGAGATACTGGAATGGTTTGCCATTTCCTTCTCCAGCTCACTTTATAGATGAGGAAACTGAGGCAAACAGGGTTAAGTGATATGCCCCAGGTCACACAACTAGCAAGTGTCTGAGGTCAGATTTGAACTCAAGACTTCCTTATGCTAGACCTGGTGCTCTATCCACTTTGTCATAGAACTGCCCATCTCAATATTTACATTCTCATTATAAATGAAAGGACAAGTATGAAGAAATTAAAGTTAAATAGAACAATAATTCCTGGCTTCTTTTCAGAAAGACAAACAAAGGAATTCAGGGTTAGTTTCATTATAAGCCAAAAGAAAACAAGTCATTTCATTTGTGGGTCGTTTGGTCATCTCACAATGACTCATGATCACTAAGTCATGGTAAACATGAGGAAGAAGAACATTGCAAGGATAATTGAAATGTCTGTGTCAAAATCTTTTGTGGAGGATGAAGAAATAGAGCAGTCAACAATAAACTTTTTAAGATACGTCACCAAGGCAGCTTATACCTTGATGCTTGGTGACTCCAGTGTAAAGACTGATCTCAGGGAGGACAGGAAAGCATATTTTAGAAAATGTGGTTTGGAATTAAGAGAGCTTTCGAGATGATTCAGAAACCTCATGCCTGTATTTCCTGAATATTTTCTTCAAAAAGCAAGTTAGTAGGTACCGGATATGGCAAGCACTGAACAACATCGCATGCACAAAAGAAACTGACCATATTCAAAAAAGACAGGAAGCACCTGGTTACCAGTGTAGGCATCATTTCAGAATGAACTGCCTGTGCGAGTCAGGCTACTGGATAGAAAAAGCAAAGGTAAAAATGAGCACCAAAGATGCAGAAAAGATAAATAAATATCAAAAGGCACTGCATAATTATAGGAACTCTGATCTAACTTATTTATTTTTATTTACATAGTTTTGAATTTTTCAGCCTGGCCTTTTAGGCAAATGATTGATTCTGAAAATGGTAAATAAATAAAAGGAAAAATGTTTTATTTCTATTGCTTAGAAAAGTTATTTTGGGGGCACCATCATTCTTTTACGAATCCAGGTTTGCCCTTCCGAGTCTCTTGTGAGTCATCCTCAATTCCCTCTCTCTCAGTCTTTTATCCAATCAGTTGCTAAACATATCTAGTTTGCTTTCCTGAATCTCTCAAATTTGTGCCCTGGATGGCTAGGTAGCTCAGTGAATAGGGCACTCGACTAGAAGTCAGAAAGACCTAAATTCAGATCTGAACTCAGACACTTACTGACTGTGTGACCCCAGACAAGTCACTCAACCTTTGCCTCAGTTTCCTCCTGTGCAAAGCAAGGATAACAATAGCGTGTCTCTCAGGGTTGTTATGAGGAAAATGAGTTGTTTGTAAAGTGTAGGCACATAGTAGTGTTCGTTGTACATAGGTGCTTAGTAAATCCCTCCCTCCCTTCTTTCTTTCTTCCTTTCCTTCCTTCCTTCCTTCCCTTCCTTCCTTCCTT
>CM053770.1:120203183-120218566 GCA_028658325.1 Potorous gilbertii | reverse complement strand
AGAAGTACTGGTGTTTGGGTAAACCATTGTGGGAAGAAGGTTTTTTAAGTTCTATAAAGCAAAATCATCATTTGATATGAATAAAAAACCAGAAGGAACTCTTAGTGCCTGGCACATAGAAGGTGCTTAATAAATACTTGTTGACTGACATAAAGTCACCTCACATACTAGGAAAACCTTTAAATAGAAAATATATTCTTGGTCATCTTATTACAAATATATTTTCAAATAAGGTAAATGATCACTTTTATATTGGATGAAGCTACTTTCACAGGTCAATATAATCTAGACTTAAAAGTAACAGTTCTTAGTCAATTCAACATCATCATTTCACATGTGAAAAACTGTCACACAAAGGCAGTATTTGAAATCAGAACCCACTCTAACTCAGCAGGCCAATTTAGCAGATTCCCTCTTTAAAAATCCTTTTACACCCAAATACAGAGGTGTTTATCTTGGAGGAAAGAAGGAAATTCACATCTAACATGATTTTGGCAAAAATCTCTACTGATAATATTCATAATAATGTAGATTAAACTTTAAGATGAGTCATGCTCTAACAGACTCTGGAGAGTCTGTTAAATGTTTGTCACCACACTATTACACGCACACGCACACGTACACACACGCAGCGTAAAATATATTATGTATTATATAACACAGTGGTGTCCTTCATTCTCAAAGAGGACTATGACATCTGGAAGATGATGCCATGACTTGCAAGTGAGTTGGATTTAAGTGAGGAAGGACTGTGCAAAGTCACCAGCCTCACCTTTTTCTTCAATCATCTGGGTCCAGTGGCCAGATGTAGATGAGTATAATATCATATATGTGTGTGTATACACATACAGAGAGAGAGAGGGAGAGAGAAAGAGAGAGAGAAAGAACCTGAACCTGAATCAGGTTCCCCCCTTAGCATCACTGCTAGTTCTACCTCCTCAAATCCCAACATTACTGGGGGGAGAGACAGGAGGAGAAAAAGGAGTTGGTCCAATGTCAAACTTGTAATTTCACTCCTATAGAGAATTCCCAGCTGGCAAACTTTCACTACCAACAGAAGTCAACAACTATTCTGAAATATGTAGTCTAACAGTTTCTGTGGGGCAAAGAGAGGTTAAGTGACTTGCCTTGACTGAGGCAGACCCAGGTCTTCCTAGGCAAAGTATGGCTCTCTATCTACTGTGTCACACTGCCTCTCAGCCTTTTGGTTCCTCATTTTCATGGAAGAAACAAGGGTAGAGATGAAATAACTTTATGTAAGGTAAGTATTAAAGTCATGAAGAAAGTTACAATGAATCTGGCATTGTGTTATCTGGTCACCTGTAATCTAGGTGACCAGAGAATGCTGAAACTGATAGATCTCTTAAATTCAGGAGTTCTGAACAGCAGTGGATTATGTTGCTTGTGTGAATACATGAAGTTCAGTCTCAATATGGTAAGCCATAGGGGCTACCAGGTTACCCTAAGTAGGGCAAACCAGTTGAGATCAGTAACAGAGCAAGTCAAACCTTGGACACATAGCTATAAATAGTGGAACTGGATTTATGAATAGTCCTTGTGCTTCCAGTCTAGGGAGACCCAGTCTCTTAAAAAAAATGACCTGGAGCCTGGCAAGCAATAATAATGAGACCAAAAAGAAAATGGCATAAATAGATTTCAAGGATTTTTTAAAAGATTTTTTGAGAGGCAGCTGGGTGGCAAAGTAGATTAAGAACTGCACTTGGAGTCAGGAAGATCTGCACAATATCATGACTAGGTCTATATACCAAAGAGATCAAAGAAAAAGGAAAAGGACCTATATGTACAAAAAATATTTATAGCAGCTCTTTTCGTGGTGGCAAAGAAATGGAAATTGAGAGGATGCGCGTCATTTGGGGAATAGCGAACCACGTGGCATATGATTGTGATAGAATATAATTATGCAACGAGAAATGAGGAGCAGGATGGTTTCAGAAAATCTGGGAAGTGAACCAGGACAACATTGTACACAGTAATAGCAATATTGTAATGATAATCAATTGTGAAAGACTTAGCTATTCTGATCAATACGACTATCCAAGGCAATTCCAAAAGAAATAGGATGAAAAATGCTATCTACTTCCAGAGGGAATGTGAGTGAACTCTAAGTACAGACTGAAGAGTAATTTTTCTCACTTTGTTTTTCTTGCTTTTTTTTTTTGCAAAGTGGCTAAAACAGAAATATGTTTTGCATGACTTCACATATGTAATGGGTATCATATTGATTTAAGGAAGAGAATTTGGAACTCTAATTTAAAAAGAAAAAAAGTCCTTTAGTTGTTCCCTATTACTTATGAAGTTCAAAAGTCTAGTTTGGTATTCAAGGCTTAGCACAATCTGTCAACACCTTACCTCTCCATTGTATTTCTTACTTCACACTACATGCCTTCCTATGTTCTACTCTCCAGCCCAAATGGATTATTAGCTATTTCCCATAAACATCAACTCAGAATTGCCTTCCTCCATGCCTGTACTCATCTATTCTCTATATGTGGAATGCCTTTCCTCTAGCAATCAATAAACAGTTATTGAGTACCTACCATATGCTTGGCATTGTACTCCAGGTATATGGAATTAAAAAAAACAAAATATAACAATCATTACAGCTGAAGAAATTTATATCCTATCAGGGGAAGGTAAGTGTTCCCATAAGTATATAAAGAATAAGTGCAAACTAAACACAAGCTAGTTTAGGGAGAGATGGTACTAGTAGTTGGATGGTCAGGAAAGACTACATGTAGAAGGTAGTGCTCAAAACAAATCTGGAAGGAAGGAAGGGGTTCCACCAGGTAGAAATGACAAGAAAATGCAATCTCAGAATGGAGGACATAAACATAAAGGCACAGAGAGGGCAAGACAGTGCTGTTTAGAACAACAAAAGACCAGTTTGTCAGAACCAAAGAGTTCAGGGAAAGGAATAATGTATGAGTCCGGAAAAGTAGGTGGGGGACAAGTTATAAATGAGGTATTAAACCAGAAAACTTTGTATTTTATTCAATTCCAGTATATTAAGTGGCAGAGGAGTATTGTGGTCAGACTTATGCATGAGGAAAATCACTTTGGCAGCTGAGTGGAGGATAGATGGGAGCTGAGAGAGACTTAAGGCAAGGAGACCAGTTAGAAGGCCATTGAGACAATCCAGGCAAGAGGTGATAAGGGACTGAATTAAAGCAGTAACTGTGTGAGTAGAGTGAAGGCAGCAGCCCAAGAGGTGATGTGGATGAAGAGATAGTAAGATCTGTCAACTGACTGGGCAGGTAGGGTTCAGAGGGAGAGAAGATTAGAGGACAGCACCAATGCTGTAAACCTGTAAGACTGAAAGAAGAGTGGCAGGTTTGAAAGAGGTAGAGAGGTTCAGAAGTGGGTGGGTTTGGTGGGAAAGATCATGGGATCTATGTTGGACATACTGAATCTGAGATGCCTATGATACATCCAGATTTGAAATGTCCACCATGCAGTTGGGAATAAGAGACCAGAGGTTGAGAGATCCTGCTAAGGCTGGATATATAGATCATCATACCACCTATTAAATTTCAATCACCCTTTAAAATTCATTTCAAATGCTGCCTCTTCTAGGAAAAATTCCTGGCACCTCATTTCCCCCAAAGAAATGATCCTTTCCTCCTCAGATCTCAACTACAACTCATTTTTAAAAACAGTTACCATGTGCTATTATTTGTGTTTGTATTATATCCCCCTAGGTAACTATAAGCTCTGTAAGGATTGGACCATCATGTTCCAACATAAATTTTGAAGTTCTCCCTTCCCAATCCCTTTAAAAAAAAAACAAACAACAACAATTAGAGAGTAATATATGATTGATGACTTTTGACATTTCATTATCTTTACCTAATTCTGGATTTAAAGATCAACAGAAAATAAACGTTATAGATACAGATTCATTTGGGGAAGAAATTGCTTTCTCACTTCCTCAAAAACTTATCAAAATGAAATTATTTTAGCTTCTGGCATGTTATGGTTTGTTGTTTCATTTCCCCCAAAATGGTATTGGTGTTTATTTTTATAGGACAAATATGTGTCTATATGGAAAGCAGCACATTATAGGACATTATTAGGACATGATAATCATCTTCATACCATCTTATAATTTAAAACAAGTTGAATTGCATCTCAAAAGATAGACTCAATGTGTTGGTTCCTCAGGGGCAAGGTATGACTCAGATAAAAGAGAAGTAAACATGACCATGAACTCGGCATATTGGGTCTGTGGTATGTGTAAAGAAGGAATTTCTCAGAAAAAAAATCCAACTCTCAAACTATAACAAAATTAATCCTGCAATCTCATAAAAATTTTAGAAATATTTCCTCCCCCCGCCAAGTCACCCTCTTTGCCTTGACACAATTTATAATATACTACTTTATTGTTATTTTGGGAAGAACTTCTTCTCTCCCCGCCTCCCCAGATTATAATGACTCCAAGAAAGACTTTTAAAAGATAATTTTAAAAGGTTTCAGTTCACTTTGTGGGTCTTAACACCCAGAACTATGCCTTGTAAGAATTTGGTTCCACATAAATAATATTTTTAACTGAATTGAGAAGGGAAAAAAATATTGTAGGAAAATCCTTTGCTTTTTCCCTAAGATTACTTGTCATTCTCAAATCAGTGAAAATGTAATGAAAAGAAAGATTGTCAATTTACTATAGGTGAGAAAAGGAAACAATTATTCCATTAAAGGTCACTCTCACTTGTTAATGATTGCTGGAGCCAGCAACAGTCTAAAAGCTACAGAAAATGTGGAATTTTACACATTCCCTTTCCAGTGGGTTGATGATCTAATTTGGCAGATAGAATAGACTCAGATGCTCAAAATAACTTTGAGGGGGAGGACAGGTAGTAATGACAGTGCAGGGATCATCAATCCTACAGATGACATATAGCTTTCACTCTAGGTTGCATAGAGCTTTAGAGTTAGTACTATTTAGCAATCCAGGAAATTCAGAGTCAAATGTGTCACCATAATTTTTTTTGCCCATCAGCCCTTCTGACCCTGAACAAGCTTGTTTATGTCATACACTCTATGAATAAGTTTAATTCCATCTTTGCTTAATCATTCTTTATGACCATCCTTCAATTAAATACCATTGGAAAGTCCAGGGGAGGAAGTGTTGCAATTTCAAATGAGGAAATGTTGCTTAAGTTCAATATACTCAACCTTTGTGAAAAAAAAAATTGATAGAAAAGAACTTTCAACACTAACCCTGGTAAAATGGAGAAGCTAAATTTTTCTTTTTTAATGACTACAAAATCACTGCTTATATAAGATAGACACTAGTGAACATTCCCTGTTCTGTGTGCTGCTTGTACCCAAGTCTAAACACAAAGTGATACCATTTGAGGGAAAGTAAGAAATGACCTAACTTTTTTTTTAATTCTTAGAGACAAAAAATACTTCTTGCACTCCAAATGATTAAAAAGGGGCAAACCACACCCCCCCAAACCAAGTGCCTAGAACAATGCTTTGTATGGAGCAGACATTCAATAATTAATGAATTGAGATAAAAGCATCACTTTCCTCCCTCCTCCCCAACAGGGGAAAGCTGACTCAATTCTCAATGTTGTACATGATTTTCCCTAGGTCCATATTTGATTTCTATTTTGAGAGCCTATATAAATATTTTTTTAAACCATCCCCACATAGTCTAAGGGCTCATCATTCTCCAAGAGCACTCTTTCCAAACCAATAGAAAATGAACATCATTAAGTGAGTAGCATTTTCTAGGCAAAATGGGCTTTTAAGAAAAGGCTTTTCTTAGGTCAGGAAACCAGAAAAGAATACGCAGTAGAGAAAGCATCTGAATGAGTAAGGAGAATGGTATAAAATGAATGGGGGAAAATGAAACTCTGAACTGAAAGTTAAAGGGATAAAGCCAATACTACAGAAGAGGAAGATTGTAGAATTCAGAATTAGGCAACCTTTAAATCAAGATGCTATCATATTAGTGCCAAAAACTGTGATAAGGAAATTTTCTTTCAAATCAGCCCCAAATAATGTCTTTAATGTACGTTTTAGCCCAAAATCTAAGATATACTCCAAGTATGATCTAATGCCTGAAAAATTTTGCTAGTAATGACCACATTTCATGGTTATAACATCAATTGGAATCATTTTAGAAATTTTAAACTGCATTTTTGTCCAATACATTTATAAGACTGTATGGTTATCTATTCCAAATTCCTCTTTTTACAAAAAAGTAAACTGAGTCACTGAGAAATTAGGAAATTATGTAATTGTAAAATATACTCCCACTAAGAAATCTTGTAAAGAGGTAGTACCATACTGGTACCACTGATTCATAGTATTAATTCATAGATTAAAGAAAAAACTGGAGCTAACAGAAAGGTCATTCTATAAATCAAGTTTACAAAAAACCAATGAAATAGAAATAGGAGAGGAGAAGTGGAATGGAATAAGCATTTGAACTGCCTACTATGTACCAGGCATTTTGCTCACTACTTTATAAATATTGTCTAACTGATCCCCACAATCCTGTGAGGTAGGTACTATTTTTATCCCCATTCTACAGATGAGGAAAATGAGGATAAACAGTTAAATGACTTGTTGCAGGTCACACAGTTAGTAAGCATCTGAGGCCTTTGAACTTAGGTCTTCCTAAGACCTACGGACTAGACCCAGGACTCTATCAACTGAGCCATCTGGCTGCCATAATGCCATGATTCATTCATTCAACACTGTGCTAGGAGCTAGAGGGGGAAGCAAAGTTGAGATATGAATATCCTCCTGAAGCTAACAGTCCAGAAGTAGATAAGACACACACACAAATTAGAGTACAAGAATTCTAGCATGAAATAGAAGGACTGAGCTTGGAATCAGATGATGGCTTCAATTATTGCCTCTGCAACTTACTAGCTGTGTGAACTTTAGCAGATAGTTTTAAAACTCTTATGTTGGAGAATCTCTCAAAATAAAGAACTGTGGGCAATCCACTGTTCTTTCCACAAATTGTATATCAAATGTAACAATTTTCTTCAACAAAATAGCAATGCTTCTAGTGACTATGGAAAAAGTTGCATGGCAAGGACAAAATGTTATATTTACCAATTTCCCCCAAATATCATAATTTCTACTAGATTCACCCAATTCTTGAGATTCTAGTTTAGACTCTTCTCTGTCTGTCATAAACCTTACACACACACACACACACACACTCACACTGACCAAGTCTTATTGATTTGTCACCTGCCATTTTTTTCTATCTACCCCCTCCTTACCATTCCCACAGCCACCATACTAGATATCTCAAAGAATAGAGTTGGAATAGAATAGAAAAGCTATAAAGTTCTACACATATCTCAAAAGGAAACACAACACAACACAACACACACACACACACACACACACACACACACCAAGTGGTCATCCAGCCCTCACTTAAAGATGTGAAGTTACCTTTTGAGGCAGCAGATTCCACTTTAGCATTGCTCTGCTTGCTAGAAAATTTTCCTTACTTCAATCTGACTCTGCAATTTCTTCTAGTTCTGTCTTTGGGGGCGAAGCTGAACAAGTCTGATCTCTAAACTATGTGACAGTCCCACAAATAATTTAGGGCAGCTATCATGTTTCTGTTAAGTACCTTCTTCTCAAGGCTGAAGTTCCCCGTTCCTTTAGTAGATCCATCCATCAAAAGATAGAAAGAAGGATCCAGCATAGTCTCCACTGTAGGATGTGCTCCAGACTGCCAATAGCCTTCCTAAAAGGTGCCCAAAACTAAAAGCAAAATTGTCTACGTGATCTGGTGAAAGCAGAAAACAGAAGAACTAGTAAGTCCTGTACTCTGGACCCTCGTCCACTATTACCGATGCTTAAAATTGCATGCTTTTTTGGCTACCATGTTGCTATGCTATTTATTCATATGGACCCTGTCGTCCACTAAAAGCACCAACTCTTTTTCACAAGAACATTTATAAGCAGATATTTGGAATAATTAAGGATATTTTCAGTTACTCCTTGTGTTTAAATGATTTGTAATTCTTTTATGATGATAACATAGAGGAGGTCCTCCTTACCAGAGGACATATAAAAGGAATGCGCTTAAAATGGGAAACAATGTTTCATAGCAAATATTGAAAAAAAATGTTTTCTTGGGACTTTATCTTGAGAAATGTAACTAAAAGTTATTTTAAATGAATTCATTGTGTCATACTTAATAACATGTAGCCTACAACTGTGTCTAGTTGTTAATTCTTGGAATGAACAAAGATTAAATCAAATAGTGATTTTTTCGACATAATTTTTCTGATAATATTGTCCAACAGTATGATATACATATCCTTTGCTTCAAGTTTTATTTAAACAACAAGTATATTGCAAAAATATTTAAGGGATTCATCAATTTTCTCAAGAAACTCTCTTAATCTTTTGATATCCAAAGCATTCTTTTAAAAATCCCACCAATAAAATATGGAAAAGATAAAGATGCTAGTGTTCCAAGAGGAAAGATGTGCCTATATGAATAGGAGCTAATTTGATTGCTCATTTCTTTAGTGAATATTTTAAAATTATGATGATTTTTGCTTGTCTATCCAACCTTGTTGAGAAGCAGCTTGACAGAGTAGCTATAGGCCTCAAGTCAGAAACACTAGGGATCAAATCCCACCTTTAACACATACTGACCATTTGAGCAAGTCACTTTAGTATCCCAGAAAAACCTAAGAATATAAGCTACAGAGCAGTTGATGATCTACACTGATAAAGTGAGCTTTCTCTCTGGGAATTCATTACACAAATGAAATTATCAGCAATACAAAAAAAAAAGAATTACCAGTTATAGGAACTTGGATAATGAAGTCAGATAACAAGAACCCCTAACATACTCTATTATTAAAACCCAGTCAACTAATGAATGGAAGTCATTAAACAGGGAAACATGAGGTGTTGGTGGAGGTTGCTTCTGAGTTTGACTGAAAAAACAAGCAGACTAGCAATGTAATTCAAAAATATTTTAACCCATTGAAATGGGCTGACATGGTACCAACATACCAGATGCCCAACATAAATTGATCAAAGGACTCATGGGAACAGAGGCCTGTAAAGCAGATTTACAAAAAAAAATTATATACAAAGATCACTCTGAATAAGAGAACTTTTCATAATAACTAGAGGACAGGCACCATTTGCCCCTCCCCACCTCTTTTTTAACCATCTCTATTTAATGGGCAATATTAAACTCTAGATCTTGTTGACAGGATACAACTCTCTTTTTTTAGCCTTTTCTTTTTGGATTGAACTAAATTTGTTCCAATCCTTCACTCTTATCATGTCCCCATTTCTGACTATGCTTGCTTCCATACTCCCAAACTAACACCAGCCACTGCCATAACTCTGTCAGCTCTATGACTTTCCACTTCCATGCTCCTAATCCTCAGACCTAGGCATAAATGAAATCCATATCACCCAAGTTCTCTGCTCCTACTCCCAGAATGCTAAATCTCAACAGAGAAAACAATGGCTAATTTCATTATTATAAACACCTGTTACATAATTTCAGCTGGGTCCTCACAGTTCAGCAATCCTTATCTAAACCAGTCCATATTGCCAAGGTCCTCCACAATCTGGCTCCCATTTTAAGAAAAGATCTCCTCCCTGTATGTTCCACATTCCAGCCAAATTGGATTTCGATATCACCCAAACACATCCCACATTTTTCTACCCCTAATCCTTTATTCACACAATTCCCTATGCCTTTGATGGCCACCCCATTCTCATCTCTACCTATTGAAATTATCTTTAAAGGTTCAGTTCAGTTCCAAAGCCATCTGTTTCCATTAAGCCTTACCTGATTAACTAGGTAGGCTAGAAGCAAATTCACTCTTCCTAGAACTCTCAAGGCATCTTGTTGGTAACTTTCTATGGTACATACCAAATTATTATATTTTGGTTACTGTATTATAGTTATTTTGTTATAATTATTTGTATGATCTCTCCTATGAGATTATATAAACTTGAGGGCAGGGACCTTATCTTATCTCTTTACCTCTCCCAGAATTTAGCAAAGCTCCTTTCTTAACAAACTTCTAAAATAAATGAACAATAAAAATGAAGAGTATTTATATAGCACTTTAAAGTTTGCAAAGCACTTTATTATCTCATTTAATCCTTCAAACAATCCTGTGAAATAGGTGCTGTTATGAGCCCCATTTTACAGATTAGGAAACTCAAGACTGAGAGGTTAAGTGATTTGTCCATAGTGATAAAGCTATAATGCCCAAGTAGAAAATTCTTTTAGTCATGGAATATTTAACAAAGCCAAGAATTTAACAGGGTCATACATAGCTTTTCAATCACTGCATTCGTTATTGAAATGTGTGGCATTTCACATGTCCTGTAACTTTTAATTAGCAGTCACCTGTCACTTGGCCATCTAGGCTACATGCTAAAACTAAGTGTTACTTTGTGCTTAAAAATAGGTAGACCTTAGATCCTTATTTAATTTTCAAAATGTATTGCCTGAAAAATATTTTGAGTGGACAAATAAAATGAAACAAGTTTTCTATGTAAAAGTTTATATTTGAACAAGCCACAAGAGATATTACAGATTATTAGCATGTCAAACTACCTCCTCAGATGAACATAGGTTAAGTAATTTCATAAGCAGTTTATATTGCTATTCTAAAGATTTGTTTCATTCTCTTCCCCCATCCTCTAAAGAAGTTTTATCCAAGAATGATGCACTTGGTAAACAAATTAAGCCTTAGACTAAGCAAACTTACATTATTGCTGTATTTATTGGAAGCAAATCCACAAAAGAATGCAATACATAAACATAAATCTACAATTTCCTGCCATAAAATATACTGGCTACAGAGGGAATAACCCTACTATATAATGAGATGCACCCCTAGAAGTCATTGTAGTCAAGTATTTTCAAGAGAACAAGGAAGAATTGGGGAAAACAGGGAGAAGGGTGATAGAAAACTAAATAAAACAGTTTGGGTCTAAGACAGACAGAATGGGGAGGAGCAGTGGTGCACTGAGAGACACTCTGATCACATCACTCCCATATATAAAACCTTCAGGGGCTCCTCACAGCCTTGAGAATAAACACCAACTCCTACCTTGGTCCAACCAATGAGGCACCACTGTGATAGGACTCCACCCTATCTTCACCACACTCTTCCCCTTCACACAATCTCCTTCCAACCTAACTGGCCAACTATTACCTGATTTCTCTCTTGTTTCCCACCTCCATGAATTTGTCCATTCAAAAGCAATTTTCTCCACCTCTCTACCTCTTGAAATTACTACCTTTCTTCAAGGACTTCCCTATAAGAAGACTTCCTTGAACCTCCTAAGAAAAGACGCTTCCCTCCCCCTTAACTGTCTCCTTATTTGACTTGTTCTATACACTTATCTCATTCTAACTTGTATTATAGTTATCTATTTATAGGTTGTACTCCCCTGTAAGATTTCAAGCTCCCTGAGGTTAGGGAATGTAATTTTTTTCATCTGGGGATATGACTCAAGGCCTAGAGCACAGCAGATGCTTACTAAATGTTTAGGACTTAAGATTAACAGCTTAGCTGGAATGGTAAGTTCCAAGAGTACCATTAAATGAAAGGGACCTTATAAAAATGTAAAGAGAGGGGAAATAATTCAGCAATACCATCCAATAACTTTTGGAGTGGAAACCAAGTCAGTCAAAATCTCCATCATGAAGAGGAAATAGATTCATGGCAGAAGAGGCTTAGAAATTCACCTTTCCCTTCTCTCTTACAGTCTGAGACATTTTTTTTGTTCCAGTTGAAAACTAAAGCCTCATTTGTCTATAATCTGTGCCATTACTTCTTGGAGAAAAAAAATAAGGCTGCAGGCATCTTATTGTTACCTACTTCTCAATCAGCACAGACAGAATGGAAGCTGCCAGACAGCAGAGATTGTTTCATTCTTTGTAGTGATATCTCCAGCCTAACACTGTCTGGCACATAGTAAGTTCTTAATAAATGCTTGTTCATTGATTGATAAATGGAGTTCTCAGGTTGGTAGTTTTGGTCATGGATGAATATTTAATCCACATCCAAAATGTTCTAGCCTCTATACACAACATCTCCTCTAAAGACTTTCGCTGCCCTCCTAGAAACTCTATTCTAAGGCAGGATGTCGGGCACATCATCCACACACCTCTGATTTACATCATTACACCCAAATACCTGAGTGTAAATTGTGCAGCTAGAGAAAGACGTATTTCTTTCAAGGGTATATTTTTACTTTTTTTCTCCACATTGTGTGGGCTGCTTTATTTGGCAGCGTCCTGTAAGGTAGTTTCTTGCAGCTGCCTAGAGAAGATTCCCAGTAGGAAACACACAACTCTGACGTCTGTCAGAGGAACCTGACCTCCTCTGACCTCCACTAGGTGCCAGCGGGAGTCAGGACAGGAGGACTGCGCCACCCCTAAATTCTAGGAAGTAAGGACTTCAACCTTAATCTCCAAGAGGATGAGGTTTGGGAGAAACAGAGGTCCATGATGCTCGCCCTTCTCCCTACATCGGTCAGCAGCACTCCCACCCCCACGCCGCAATTGACCCACAGCTGGACACTAAAGTTGCAAACCGTCTGGAGACCCTACCACAACAAGCTTCCAGCCGCGCTTTCTGTCCTCTCACCTAAGTCTGCCCTCGGGCCAGCCACGGGAGCAGCTGCCTCCGCAGACAAACGCTCGGCTAGCCAAGGGACCACGTCCTGCTGGAGATCAAAAGCTGCGCTCAGCTGGAGCAGCATAGTGCCAGGCTAGGCTGCCGCAGCTGCGGGGAGCCTGGACCTGCTCCAGCCCCACGCGCCAGGCTCATTCCCGGCCACGGTGTGCGCCGCCCTTCGCTTTAGCAGCTCTCTGCCCGATCCTCTCCCTCCGGGGCGCCCTGCGCCCTGCTCTCGCGCTTCCCAAGACAGCACGCTGACTCCAGGCCGCAGCTTTCGGTTTTGTTCTGCTTAGGGTACTGTCTCCTCCCACTGGCGCCCGCGCCCGTCAGTCCTGAGCTCTGGGTAGGGCGCTAGCCACACCAGGGAAGCACCTGGGCCCCAGGAGAAGGGAAGGGAGGGCAGAGAAGGGACCTGTGTGAGGAGGCGGGTAGACGATGAGCGTCCCACTTGCCCGCACTATGCCACATTAGCCTGGCAGGGGGAGATTTGTTTTATTATCACTTCTTCTTTAAAAGGTCCTGAAGAAGATGTGGTAAATTGGGAGGGGGGAGTCATTGATGGTGTTCGGTGTCGTGTGCGACAGAGTAGAGCAGAGTCCAGAAGTAAAATAAACTAATAATAAATGAAAAGAAAATGAAGTGCAGCCCTCAGCCTCTAAGAAGTTTAAGGTATGTTGCTTTTGATTTTTAAGTGCGAGGTGAGGAGGGACATCGTAGGTTTTTCTTTAGAGAATTCTCTTATTTCAAAAGCACTTCAAATACTAAAGCTTTATCAATCAACAAGCAATTATCAGGTGCTCACTATTTGCTAAGTGACGTAGCTAGATAGTTCTGTGGATAGAGCTCTCCTCTGGTCCTGGTGCTGGGAAGACCTGAGTTCAAATTTGACCTCAGATACTATCTGTGTGACCCTGGCCAATTTAACCTCTGTTTGCCTTAATCCACTGGAGAAGGAAACTGGCAAGCCACTCCAGTATCTTTGTTAAGAAAACCCCATACAAGTAGGACCCAGGAGAACAACAAATTAGTTAGGCATGAAGTATGTAAAAAGATGAAAGTCCCCAACACTAAGGGGAGGCACCTTACATTAGGGAAACAGAATATCTATCTATGTAGCATGCTCTTTGGGCTACCTCTCTAAACTCACATTTACATTCCTAGGTCTACTTTTTTACCTTGGGTTCTAGGTAGGAATAACTCTTATGGATATTCAGTCCAAACACTATAGCTCAAGAGCTCCCACTGGCTTACTCCCATTAATAATGAGTTGGTAGACTCAATTAGGTCTTAATGAAGTCATTTATATACTCAAAAGAATAATTGTTACAAAACATCCCTCCATAAACCTGGGGCACATTCTCCCACAAATACCCACAGTGTCCGTCCGTAAGGGGACTACATCCTATAACTGCATCAACTGAACTTGTGGAGAAGAAACCCATTATACCCTCCATCACACTCTCGCTAAGTAAAACATTTACTGTCTCCAGGGAATCAACTGAAGCTTTTTGACATAGTCCATGTGGCACAGTTGACAGTTTGAAATTAACATTGTTGAGTATAGATAAATGTCTACCAGAGTGCCAGTGGGTCTGTCTTCTGTGCAAGCACTGAAACAAATTAGTTTGGGTACTCATCCAAAGGTGAGGGGGTAACTTTTCATCACCTTCAGGTCTCTCATCCCTATCAGTAGAGCCACATATGTTCCAAAAGTTTTGTTAGTGCCAAGCTTGTACACTGGGAGATGGTAGGGTGGAGGTAGAACTTGATTTTCGTTTTCATCTTAGTCTCTTTATTGTCTTTGGGTCTTCATAAGCACCAAAGCAAGTGGTAACCTATAAAAATATTTTGAAATTATATCTGCTTCTTAAAATTGTTTAGCATTTCATTTGTTGGATCAATCAAGATATAAGCATTTATCAAGCACCTGCCATATGTCAGGCACTGTGATAAGGCAATAGGCATACAGAGACAAAAATATTGTTATCAGTTTTGTCTTGGTATCTCTAACACCTAACACAGAGCTGGTGTTTGTTGTCTATTGAATTGAATTGCTAAATTAAAACCATCTTCCTCTATGCAGATGACATTTTGTTGATTTTAATAAAGCCCAGAATGTCAGATAGCCTACATAACCTCAAGAAAGATAAGCCTAGCCATCCATATAAGGAAAACAAAGTGGATGAAGAATTTTTATTACCCAGATTATAACATTCAGTTGAATGGCTACCCATTGATTCAGCATGTCAGTGCATAGATCTTGGATGGATGCTAAACTGGGCCCAGGATTGAATAAGAAGAGAATAGACTTAATTGATCTTAGGATACTGTGTAATCTGTTCATTGATCCCATGCTACTCCTTGTCACAAAACACCATCATTTTAACACATATCTTTTTCTAGGGCTGCTATGTAAATGTGAATCACAGAACACTTCACTCTTAGGAAAATCACAGTGACATGATCTAAATGTCAATGGAAAGAAACATGGTGAGCATAAGTAGATAGAAGCCATTACCAATGACAATTTTGTGCTTGAAGAATGGAGGGAAAGATATCATCAATGTTATGCATGACCAACGAAAGAGGTTGGGACAGTCATTTAAGAAGAGTGAGAAACACAGATGGACAAACCAGAGTGTTACACTATTATCCTATATAAAATATATATATATAATCATATATATATAT
>CM053770.1:120186260-120202683 GCA_028658325.1 Potorous gilbertii | reverse complement strand
GTACTACCTGTGGAACTGGTAAAAATACGTAGATTCAGATCTTTGGATAACATTTCTTGGTTTTGAGAGTCTTCACACCCAAAATTCACAAGCCTAAAAGCAAAAAAAAGGAACAGAAAATATTGCAAACAGTTTTACAAAATACACTGTGTTCCTTTCTGCAAGTTATAGATAGTCACTAAAATATAACAGAGATAGGTACAGCAGAAATTAAGGGCCTTGGGTGCCAGTCCCAGTTCAGCCAGGAATAATCTCTGTGACCATTGTGGGAAAATCACTTAGCAGCTCTGAGCCTCAGGTTTCCCACACTCACCTATGAAATAACGAATTTGGATCATCCATCAGCTCTCTTCTAACTCTAGCACTCACTCATTCTAGCTTTATCACTTCCTTTATCCTAAACATCCCTGAAGAACAACAGGAAACTGCTCTGATTAACCTATTTATGCATGAGAAGGAAGGATGGAAGAAAACAAGCATTTATTAAGTGCTTCTATATGCCATGTACTACACTAAGCACTTTACAAAGATGATCTCTTGATCCTCACAACAATCTGGGAGGTAAGTGCTATTTTTTATAGTTGAGGAAACTGAGGCAACAGAGACAAGTGACTTGCCCAAGGTCACATAGCTAAGTAAGTGTCTGAGGCCACATTTGACCTCAGGTCATCCTGACCTCCAACCAGCACTATTCAGTGAGCCATGTAGCTGTCTCATAAGAACCAGAGGAAATGGTTTTATTTTAGAACTTAAAGATATCCAGTGACAATTTCTTCATAGCATGCCAGTGAAAACATTCATGCTAAATTACCTCAAATGCTTTTTAAAAATACATCACTCCTTTCCAGACTCCTTTTTTTAAAAGTATACCTATCTTCAATTATTCAGAAACAGGAATACAACCTTATTACTTCATGATGAAAATGAAGGGTTGGTTTTTCCCTTTTGATGTTTTTTTTATCTCTTATTTATCTTTGTTCAAACATTAACAAAAAAAAATTTCCCAAAAGACAATGATAACATTATGAAATTTATAACAAGGGGAAGAAGTACCATAAAAGGTTTCCCAGTAGTTTCACAAGACTCCTAACTCAATCTGTCTTTTCTTTATTCCCTAAAATCTGGCTCAATGATAGTGGATGGGTGGGAATGTTGACTTTTAGAATGAAATCATTTCATTTGCATAGAACTTCCTTTTATTAACAATAGGCAATTGTCAGTGAGTTCACACTCTATGACATCTCAAAAAAAATGAATTTTACAGAGGAAGTAGCATACCTAAAAGCTTGAAAAGATGAGACTAATTAATTCCACAGAAAAAAAGCACATTATTTCCAAATGGAGAAATCTAAGCCCCAAAATATTTAGATTACCATTTTTTTCTGTAAAGGCAAAAGTACTCTAGTGATTCCTGTTTCTAGCGGGTGCTGCTAAATACAAGTGATTGTGATATTTCACTTCTCCCTCTAAAATGCAAACTGGACATGGCAATAACATGCAACGAGGTCAGCATGCCAAGAAAAAAGGACAGTGAAATTCTTTTCATATTCTGACTGAAGCAGAATTGAAAATTCTCATATGGTTTAAAAAAAACCCAACTCTACTACTAGCAAACTATAATGCAGCTTAGATTTATCCTGATTCTAATTCAGAGTGATGGTTCTAGTATGTGTAGGTACCCTTGTGTAAATTCTTTCAGATGCCTATCATATCTCCTTCCATCACATGTACATTCATGCCATTCTACCTTCTGGGCAAAAGAGAAGCTAAATGAATATAACGAATAAGAGCTAGGAGAGGTCCTTCTGCGCTTTAGGCTAGTTTGGAAAATTGTACGCACATAAGCACACAGTATTGGTGCCTAAAGGAATAGTTCAGCCTTCACTGTGATACATGCAACTTGACTTTTTACAAAATTAATACCTATATGATGAGTGGCAATCCTGACATTAAAAACATGGCATTTATAAGAAAAAAAATGTGAAAAAAGTATTCTCTGCTGTGTCTTCTGCATACTACATTTGCCCCACACTATCCCAGCTCTGCTCAGAAGCTAAAGTCGGATGACCTGCATCATGCTCTTGGAGAGTTAGGGAGGGTAGAGCTTTGTTCCTTTGTTTTAAATATGACTTCTTCCTTAATTGAAAACCAAAAATAGTTCTGCAGAACAAAGAATGAAATCTGTGTGTCTTCTTAAAGCAGAGACAGGGGACACAATATGGTACTTTTGCTTAATTGATTTTCTTGATTAGAAAGTCAATCAGAAGGGGAAGATTTAAAGAAACTGTTGTACAAAAAATCAAAAGTAATCAATAAAACAAACAAAAAGAAATATAGCTTACTTCTAACCATTTGGTGATCAGGATGGATATGAAGTTTTTTCCTCAATCACAGGGGAAAAAAGAAACCTCCATAGATGAAAATGCATGGAAATACTTCATAGAATCAGAAGGACCCTATAAATTAGCATGTCTAACTTTACAATTATGAACTCTGAGATTCCTTCTTAGATAAAGAGATTAGTTTAACTATGATCATTCATCAAAAGTAATAGAGAAGTAGATTTTTCCCACAAAAGAAACTTTTGTCTTCTCTACTGTTCCACAGATATGCTTCAGGAAAGTCCTGTGTCTGTGAAAAGATACAATTCAACACTTGCCACGTCAGTTGGGTGTCATGGAACAACACTAAGCATCACAGGGACAAAATAAAACATAATTTCTGTCCTTAAGTATCCTTCAATCTAGAGGGAAGGTGGGAACATGAATCATTTTGTCCACTTATCTATTAAAAATTCAAAAGTAATCCATGAACTGCTTACGTTAATCCAGTGTCATCAAACGAAATGTCCAAGAGAACTTCAAACTTGAAAATCAGGGGTGGGGGTTAGAAGGAAGCAACAAAAGAAGAATATTAACAAAAGAAAAGGGAAGCATAGTATCTTCAGATAACTGAGGCTACCTTGCTATACACCTGAGCAATTCTGGCTTAGTCACCATTATCACTTGGGATCATTCAAAAAAGTTCAATCACAAAAAGCCCGCTGAACTTTTAAAAATTATAATTTCTTTGTAATCAAAGCCTAATGCATTTTTTATAATGGGTTCATTTCTACCTTATAACTAACCATTTAAGGTCAGGCTTGACAAACCTTTTCTAGGAATCTTTTAAAGGGAATCCCTTTAAAGAATCCAAGAAAAGCTGTGGCCATATAAGACGCATAATAGGCCACTGGAGGAAAAGGTAGTAGCTGTAATAGTATACTTCTGTGGCAATGTCAGCATGACTTTAGAAATTGAATGCAACAATAAAGTACATTTTTAGCAAGGCAATATACCAAGATCAACTACTATACCACTATAACACCTATGGAATACAATCTCAATTGACAGCTCAACTATTATTCCCCAGCTATAATGTTAACCAAGCATTTGCTTCATGAGAAATGACATTTGAGCTAGTGATGATTTTTTTCTGATTCACCTATACATGTTTACATGATTTCCCATCACTATGCAAATGTCCCCAGTTTATTCTGAGGGCAAATATATAGATACTTAACCACTTAAGACTACCAACCATAACCTAATTTTTTCTAATCCTACTTTTAGACCTAAGATACTCTGACTTCTCAAAGTACATTTTAGTACTAATCTTTTCAATTCCTTTCTTTATCTAATACATAACCCCACCTGGAAAGTTCTCTAGCTGTCTGACTGGTGCCTGAATACTTAAATACTGTTTTACAATATCCCTGGTAGTTCAGAAATGCAATTTACTATACAAGTTCACTTAGAAGGAAAATATATAGGTAAAGACTGGACTTACTATTAAGTTAAAATTCTTATCAGCATAAAACTGGATACACTTTAAGATACTTTCTGATTTCTAAAAGAAAAGCCAATTTATGATAAAAATTAATAGATATACAACAAGAAAGGTCATCATTGAAAACTAAAGAGGCAGACAGACACAACTAGGAAGAGAACATTTTTACCACTTTTTGACAGAACTTCATCTCTAAATAATGTAGCTTAAAAGCAATAAACATAAGGAATATAAACTTTTATAGGATAAAAAAAATGCCAACTGGATTCTTGTTTTTACCTTCAGGACGAAATAGTATAATCTCTGTTCTGACATATCCCATTGGGCCCAAACAAAGTCCTCAACAACTCTGTCTCTTGGAAGGTGACCAGAATTTCGAATCACCTGATGGTGTAAAAGGTTTTTTTTAGACCTAATATAACTATTTTTAAAAAGAAGCAATAACTGGCATCAGCAATCAAGACTCTCATAGATAAAAACTGCTCTTAAATATTTCATTAATAATTCTTTCCAACTATTCTTTCAGGTAGGACTTCATCATCATTTCCATTTTACAGAGAACATCTAGTCCAGGGCATACCCACTGCAAGTCAGCAGGTGATTCAGAGCTCCTATACAACCTAATGAAGACATTTCAGAAGGCAAAGGAGAGGCAAGCATGCCCACAACTACAGTCAAATACTTATCTGAAATGGTACAGAGTTATATCACAGGAAAGTACCGGAGGGGTCATCTAGTTCAATCTCTTCCTCTTATAGACAAAGAAACCGAGGTGAAGTGATTTCTCCAAACTATTCAGGGGGTCAGATGGGGAAGTAAGCCTCAAACTCGGGTCTCCTTATTAACAATCCAGGGTTCTTTCTACTATACCAGTTGTTTTCCAAGTGTAATCTTGGTATGCCAAGCAGTCTTCCAGGTCAAAACAATTTTCATAATAATAGTGAGACATTTTAATTCCTGATATGATAATCCTTAATAAATAAATCATATATATACAAACGCTCTTTGGGGGAAGTTTTTAAGAGTATAAAAAGGTTCTGAGACCAAAAAGTCAGAGGATCCCTGTATTATAGAGTGCTACCTCATAGTAATTGTAGCATTTCTATAATTGTTACCCTCCCCCCATCTCAATTCACCCATCTGGCTTCAGAATAAGCTACATGGTAGCAGGTACACTAAGAGCAGAAAATAGTCTAAAGGGACAACTAAGGTGGGGGAGCTTTAAAATAGCTATATTGTATTTTCACCTATATTTATACTTCAAATTTGGGGTGAATTTCTCTTCAGGGGCTGATATGGGGGATGTGGGTTTAAACCAAAGGTTTTGCCTATTTGAAGTCCAGTGCTCCATCCACTATAATGTGCCGCATTATTTAAGGAATATAGGAAACTAGTCTGGGATACCCACAGGCTGGAGACAGGTTGAATGGAGCAAGGATTGCCTCACTGACTTCCTCCCATCTCCTATGGATGGATCCTACCTAAAGAAGAAAGCAAGAGGCAAATAGATAACAGAGACATTTGCCTTCCAGTCTTGGACATCCCAGACTAATTTCCACCTCATCTGTAAATAATAGAGGTACCATAGTGGAGAAAGAATGCAATTTAGAGTCAGGAAGAAACCTGGGTTCAAATCTCCCTCCAACACTTCCTAACTGGGTGACCAATTTAACTTTTGGTGATTCCAATTCCTCCTATGTAAAATGTGTATAATAATATTTGCAGTTTATATTTCACAGGCCTGTTCTGATAATCAAATGAGATAATATGTGTAATGTACTTTGTAACCCTTGAAGTACTATGTAAACATTAGCTATTCTTCTCACTTCTTATATTATTAGTATCCTCATTTGATCAAACCTATGAGTTTGTAGCAAATTTAAGGGAAATCATGGAATCTTAGACTTAGTGGTAGAAAGGATCTAAAAAGTCATCTGGTCTAATCCCTTCTTTATTTTTTAACAGAAAAGAAAACTGAGGTCTGAAGAAGGTAGACAAGTGCCAAAGGCAGAACTCAAATCTATGCTCATTGACTAGCTCCAGCACCCTTTCCATAGTATCATGCTATTTCCCAACAGCTCATATCCCTTTCAGATGAAAGCTTTGGGATATGACTTTCCTTGGTAGCAAAATGAAGCTAAGTGGCATAGGTGAATAGAGCACTGGACCTAAAATCAGGAAAACCTGAGTTCAAATACTGTCTCAGATGCTTACAGCTATGTGACCCTGGGCAAGTCCCTTAAACTGCTATCTGCCTCAGTTTACTTATCTGGAAAATGGGGATATTACCTGCTTCTTAGAGGTATGTGAGGGGAAAAAATGAGAAATTATTTATAAAATAATTTGCAAATTTTGAAGCTTTATATAAAAGCCAGCAATTAATGTCACTACCATCATTAGCTATAGACTAACACTTTAAAGTATTTTTATATCCTAATAGTATAACTGTCTTTTTTTTATAATGATAGGAATGAATTGTTTATAAAAGAATTTCGAATTGCAGGGGTAGAAAAGGATTCAAGTACTTACCACCCTATTTTCATCTTCCCTGAAGACTTGGATATGAAATTGTTCAATATCTTAAAAAAAATTAAAAAGGAAGCAAAATTCAATATTTATGACAAATAGAACTAAGGCTTCCAGTTAATGGTTTGGCACAGAAGCAGTTATGAACAAAGCCCTGTGGGAATACAGATTAAATGACAGGACACAAAGCAGTCCAACTCCAGATGGTTCCTTCACAATAAATGCTCAATTAAAAACAGTGCCCTTTTCCGCTCCATGGTCTCTTTCAAGCCTTGCATTTACTCAGCGCTGAAATGTCCATAGTGCATAATGCTTTTAATGTTAGCTGTGCTCCTCACTGAAGTACTAACCAATTATTCACACATCAACCTTGAAAAAAAATACTACACAACACTATAGTTCCAGATTCAATATATTATATATACATAAAGACTACATAACACTATAGTTCCAGATTTTATAGATATATATGTATATATACATATATAAAGAATACATAACACTATGGTTTTACATTCAACATATGTATATAAAACATATATACACATACATATATATGTATATAAAAAAACTAAACCACTCAAATTAACATGCCTCAGGGGGAAAACCCCATTACACAAGATAATGTGGGAAAGAAGGAGGAAAAATCTAACCTGCGGCAGTCTCATCAGAATAAAACCTTCACATAGCTTTAAAATAACCTTATGGACAGTCACTTGTGTGTCAATGAACAAGTTAGATCACCACTACCACCCCTCTTTACAGACCACTATCATGCATGTGTGTATTCCTGGTCACCAAGGGACTGCTCCACACAAACCCAAGCCCATACTCTTCAGGAGAAAAACCTATATTGGCTAAATCCTGATGACAGCTTCTATTTCTGACAGTAGATTCAGTAAAGCTGATAGCATAAAATTCTCGAATATGTTTGCCTATTTTGCAGGAAGATCTCCAAAATTTCCTCTTCTCAGATGTGATCCAGTAGCTAACATCTCCATGTGAGAAAACTACAAAAGGATGAGGTAATCAAAAGTAATCAGGAAAAGTCACCTCTGCAGGAAATAGGTTCTACTATTAAATTTACAGGAGTGGGATGCTATCCCCAGTTGCATGAGCCATCCAGATGAGCTTGAAAAGCTCAACAAGTAGGTCATTTTTATCTGTAAGTCTTCCTTAATATATAGGTCTTGTATATGTGGGTTTTTTAACCATGATGTGATACTAAATGAAAACTAAAGAGACACTTACATTTCTCTTCTGAAATCAGTAACAGATGGCTCTCTGGGAAAGAATTTCTTTCATCAATTGGGTAGAGAAACTGTAAAAAGCAAATTATTCAAAACCATAAGCAACTGCCTTACTAGCATAGATATTCCAAAAGTAGCATCTGATCAGTGTTCTGCCAGATACAGAACTTATTTATGACCATGAAATATATTTAGAAGATATACACACAAAATATAATGACTGTACTGGGAAAAGGAGGAAGCCAAATATGGTACAATAGAAAAATAAAACATTGATTTTAAAAAACAAAATGAAACACCTGGGTTTAAGTCCCAGTACTGCTACTTATAAACTGAAAAAATGATCACTATTTAATTATTCCCAAAACATTTATTTCATTCACTTCTATTAGTCCCAAGTTTCCCAAGCTATAAAATAAGGAGACTAGACTAGATAATCCCTGGTTCCAACTAAGGTTCCTTCCAGTTCCAAATTCTAAGATCCTATATTTATGCTCAGTTAGGTTCTACTGATGGAGTCTGTAACCTCCAGTCAACCAAAAGGTGAATATTCTGAGGGGTAAGTGTTGGTTTTCTTGAAGACCAAACAAAATATATTTCTTAAAGAGCTAATTCTAGGACTTAATATCAGAGGAAAATATAGCTAGACCTACATTCTCACTCTGTCAGTCTATCTTTCTCCTTCCCCTCCCCTCTCTGTCTTCCTCTCTCCTCTCCTCTCTTCTTTTTTCTTCTCTCTCTCTGTGTCTCTCTCTGTGTCTCTGTCTCTGTCTCTCTCTCTCTGTCTCTCTCTTTCTGTCTCTCTCTCTTCCTCCCTCCCGCATTACTAATATAGTGGAAGCCACTGTACTTCTTCTGTTGGATAATGTACAAGACCAAAAGTGAGTATGAGTAAGACATATTAGTTTTCATATTGCATAAAGAATTAAACAAAAGAGGAATAGGGGTGGCACCCGTGCAAATGAAAAATCCGTCTTCGTGTCTTTTGGCTCACTTGCTCTCTCTGTATATAAATGTATGTCCCTCCATCTTTGGTCTTATTCTTATTCTTTCTCTCCTTTGACTCAGAAAGCAGATACACACACCCCATAATGTCTAACTATAAATACAAATTAGGAAGTCGGAAAAAAAAGAAAGAAGCAAAACAAAGAGACTTAGAAGAAGGAAAGGGGGCAGGTAGGTAGTGCAATGGATAGAGCACCAGGCCTGGAGTCAGGAAGACATGAGTTCAAATCTGACTTCAGACACTTCCTATGGCTGTGTGACTCTGGCTAAGTCACTTAATCCTGTTTGTCTCAGTTTCCTCATCTCTAAAATGAGCTGGAGAGAGAGGATTATGGGGAGACGATGGAATAAGTCAGAAAATTCCAAGTTCTACAGATTTCCCCCCACAGACAAGATAAACTAGAACCTCGGGGCAAATATAGAGCAATAAAAATAAACAAGAATTGGGGCAGAACAGTGGTCCTCCTGGGACAACTGCAGAAGATAGGAAGAAAAATCCCAGGACTGAGGTTGGTCTCAGTGAGGAGTAAACATCGCTGGGCTAGCTCCTCTGAAACAAGAGGCAAGCCCTGGAGTTAGCTGGGTGGGGTGGTAACCTCCACCTTAGACACAGGAACTTTCACTTCCAGGACAGTGTCCAGAGTTCACGTATGAAACAGGGAAGATTAAGGGAACATCTACTGATAAGGAATTCCAGATCTATTTGTGCTGCTGACACACGGCTCTGGATGAGAAGGAACCAGCACACTCCTGGTGAATGCACAGGACACCATTGGCTGTGAGCACTTAGAGGGCAGAGGTTTTGGTTTCAGTTCCAAGCTGTAGGGGAGAACTAAAGGTGGACCCAAGGCCAGAGGCTCCATCCCCCATACCCAGGGATTGGAGGTGATTACAAAAAATAAGCTGTTACAAATCAAAAAAAAAATGAGCAGGTAAAGGAGGAAGAATCCAACCTTGGGAAGTTACTATGGAAATAGAGAAGACAGGGGTTCAAATTAAAAGAGGATATTAAGGCCAAAAAAGCCTCTCCTCCCCCAGAAAGTAGAGTGAAATGGTCACCTGACCAAAAATAATTCATGGAAGAACTGTAAAAATCAAATGAGAGAGATTAAGGAAAAATTTAAAAAATAATAAGGACAATCCAAGAAAAACAAGAAGACTATGAAAAAAATCAATCAATTAGAAAAAGAGATCCAGAATCTTAAGGAAGAAAATGACTCTTTGAAAATTAAAATTGGGCAAGAAGAAGTCAGCAAAGTTATAAGAGACCAACAATTAATAAAACAAAATATAAAGAACGAAAAAATAGAAGAGAATGTGAAGCATCTTATAATAAAAACAATTCATTTAGAGAATAGATCAAGAAGTAAAAACATAAGAATAAACAGACTCCTGGAAAGCTATCATTAAAAAAAAGAATCTTGAACCAGTAATACAAGAAAATGAAGAAAACTGTCTTGCACCATAGAAATAAAAAAAAATTCACTGCTCACCACTTGAAAGAGATTCCATGAGGGAAAATCTACAGGAATATTCTAGTAAAATTCCAAAAGCCCCAGCTTAAGGATAAAATATTACAAGCAGCAAGAAAAAACAATTTAAATATGGCAGTGCCACAATTAGAATCACACAAGACCTAGCAACAGTGACACCAAAAGACTACAGGTCTTGGAACACTATATAATGAAAAGCAAAAAAAGTTGGTTTGTGGCCAAAAGTGTCATAGTCAGAAAAGTTAAGCAAAAGCTGGAATGAAAAAAAATGGACAGTTAATGAATTTTCAGGTTTTCAAGATTTTGTTAAAAAAAAAACAATAAATCTGAATTTAATAGAATATTTGACATATAAGATGCAAGAAAAATAAGGTACATATCAAAGATTAATAACAAGGGACTCTATAAGGGCAAAACATTTACCTTTTATATAAGAAAATATAAAATGTATATGAAGATTGTTATTAATAACTGGGTAGTCCATAAGAAAGACTTGAGTATGATAGGATTTTAAAAAGTAAAATTATTTAGGAACAGGTAAAAAGAGTAATTATTTTATACAAATTATATACAAGTGGAAGAACTAAGACAAAGGAGTTAGATGAGGGATGAGGACTAATAGTTCTAGAACCCTACTTTCATCAGCAGTGGGTTTAAGAGAGATCTAGAATGGTATAAAAGTCTTCTAAATTCAGAAAGAAATTAAAGGCTGAGGGGATAGGGAGGATAAAGAGAATAAAGGAGGGATTGTTAGAGGAGAGGGTGAAGAAATAGGATGGGGAAGTAATAGAAGGCTCTTTAGATTAATGGGAATGGGAAGATAAGGGAGGGATCCTTAGAGGGGGGGAGGGCAAGGTAGCAGGTAGAAGTAAAGTAGCACAGTCAAGAGGGATAGGAAATAAGAGCTACACACAAACATCAAGATCAGGAGTAGAATTTACTAGGGAAAAAAGCAGGGGTAGTAATTATGAACTCAGACAAAGTTAAAGGTAAAGCAGATTTAATCAAAAGAAAAATAGGGAAACTACACTGTCCACTATATTAATCAATACTGTTTCAGATAATTTAAAATAATTATAAGTTATAAGGTTAGAATATTGCTGTGGTGTAGGAAATGATGAGTTGGTGGACTTAGAAAACTATGGAAAGACTCACACTTATGAAGGAAGAGGTTATCCACTCTCGGAGAAACAGAGGACAAATGAGTATAGTACAGTCTTATATAGATACAGATGAATGTATATGTCTATATATGAGTATGACAATAGAGATCTAAGTATATGTACATGTATATAAGTGTACCTGTGTGTGTACATGTGTATATGTATATATCTTTGTGTATATACACATGTATATGTATATATATTTGTATGCATGTGTATATATGAATAGATTGTGTGTATATATTACACATACACACATAAATATATCCATGCTTAGTTATACTTTCTGGGGAGGGGAGGAAGGGGGGAAAAACAAAATAAGAAGTATACAGCAGAGAATAAAAGAAAACATACAAGGAAGCAAAGAAAAGATAGCTCTGAATACAATATGTATTATTTATTATATAGGCATTCCTGAAATAGAAATTTATTAAGGAAATATATTTTTAATCCTCTCTTATATTCTGCTGTGCACATGGCAATGATTTTTTTCTTATTTTGTATTTAAATTTTAATATTTAAGCTTATATTATATTTCTTTTTCTTTTCTTATTGTAAAGTTTTTTTTAATTTAAGTTTGAAAATTTGCTTTAAAAGTAAAGGAAAAAATAGAAATAAAATGAACTGGAGAAGAAAATGGCAAACCATTCCCATATCTTGGCCCAGAAAATTCTAAATGAGGTCATGATGAGTCAGACATGACCAAACAACAACAAAAGTAGGAAAAGAGTGTTACTTCATCCTCAAGTATTTTTTTAAGTTCAAATAATCAAAAATGAAGAGAATTTGTTATTAATGTATCATGTGATGATTTCAATGATCTAAATAATTCTTTCATCATTCTTTCAAAAGTCAGAGAAACCAAACCATCAATAATCACTCATTAAACATACTAAATATCAGATACCATGCTAGGTGCTGGTGATACAAAGACAAAAATGAAACAGACCCTGACCTCAAGGAGTTTACATTCTATCAAAGAAAACAGCATATACACATATAAGTAAATATAAAATATTTTTTAGACTATAAAGTGATTTTGGAAAGGAGGGCAATGACAGCTGGGCGGCCAGAAATCAGGAAAGGCTTCCCATCAAAGGTAATCCTTTAAAGGAATTTTGAAGGAAACAAGATTCTATGAGTTAGAAATGAGAAAGAAATGCATTCTTGGAACAGGAAATGACTAGTGGAAAGGTACAGAGATGAGAGATGTTATGGTATACATGAAGAACCATGAATACAAGAAAGCCAGCTTGATTTGTTGTAGAAACAACAGGAGGAAAGGTAATGGATAATACTATTAGTTAATGCCATTAGAAAAATAGTACTTTAAAAAAATAAACAAGAATATGTATATACATATATATTACATATATATGTATATACATATAATACTATATTATCTGAAGCAAGCTAGGTCTGGGGCCTAAACTAAAAAGGTGTTCTTTTCCTCAAATTATTCTCCTTCCCACTACTCTAACTTTTGAAGAAATATGGTAGAACTAGTAGAGTAAACTAATCTTTCTTACGGAATATTTGTACCCAGATTGGTCTATTAGAACAAACACGAGAGTATCAGCAGCTCAAAGCTGCTATTATTAGGACCAACAACTTAAAAGTTTTTTTTCAATAATATATAAGTGGTAATTGCAGATTTAATTCAGGATTCATGATAAGCATATGTTATAATAGAAAGAAAGGTGATTATATGGGGGGGCCAAGGGAAGGAAAGGATTGCAGTATTTCTGGGAAGACCAAAAGAAATTAAGCTTGTACCCTAGGTACAAGTTTGAACTGTACTCAGAAATAGTCATGGGCACAGGAAACGTACATGTGTATATGGTGGCTTATAAAGGTGTAGCAGGGGTCAAATGAGATACCCTTCCTTCTTCTGGAGAGCTATGTGTGTGACTTATTAGAGAGAGGGCTTTATTCTTTGACATGTCAAGGCACTTTCCTTACTGGCCACAGAGCAGAAAGAGCTGTGTGTTCGTCCTTCGTTGCCGAAGAAGACCATGCCATCAGAGAAATAATGACATGACTTGCACTTGACTTTATTTTTGAGTGAGGGAGGACTGTGCAGGTCACCAGCCTCACTTCTCTTCCAGAGCCATCTGAATCCAGTGACCAGATATTCATCAAGATGACTGGAGATGACCCAGGATGAGGCAATTGGGGTTAAGTGCCTTGCCCAAGGTCACACAGCTAGTGAGTGTCAAGTGTCTGAGGTGATATTTGAACTCAGGTCCTCTTGACTCCTGCACTGGTGTTCTATCCACTGCACCACCTAGCTGCCCCCACAGAAAGAGTTGATGAACTACTGAACCTTTAAATGATAGGGAGTGACCCCACCCCTCCTGTTCTTTTTCCTCTACTCTCCCTTCATGACAAGTAACATACTCTTTCAAGAGACTTTCCATAACAGAAAGTGACAGTTTCCTTCTCCCCATCCCAGCTTGACCACTCCCATGTGGCACCTAAAGAAAGGGGACTCCTCTAGTGGCCCTTGATACTTTCTCCACTTTGTGTTTCCCTTATTGAGTAGGTGACAGAACATTGTTCTGGCGATGGCTATGTTAAGGGATGGAGGCACCCTTATGATTTTGAAAGAGCCTGCGTCCGGCAAGTGGAAGTTCCCAGTAATAAGGTGATTTTCTTTGGAGGAAAAAGGGATCATTGAAAATGGTTTATTCCTAAACCCCAGCCTGGATTTGTGAAAGGTATGGACTGGAATCTGTTTGGATAATGCACAGATGAGGTAACATTTGGAATGTCTATTCAGAAGTCTCACCAACTATTGCATGTCTCAATGGTTATGACCCTAACTTAGACAAAATTTAACTGGGGCTTCAAAGATCATGACTTGGTCTCAATTTTCTGATCTCTGCCCTTGAGCCACCTACATTCCACTGAAGGGATATAATATATATACAAATAGGTAAATATAAAATCAGTCAATCAACAAGTAATTATTAAACACATACTACATGCCAGTCACTGAGCTAAGTGCTGATGATATAAAGAAAAGTAAACCTGCTTTAAAAGAGCTTAGAATCTAACAAGGTAAAAATATATACAAAGTAATAGAGAAATTTTCAGGAGAGAGGACAAAGAAGTAGAAAGAATTAGGAACTGACCCCATTAGGAGCTGATGTCTGAACTGTGCATTCAAGAAGGCTAAGAATTTCTAAAACATGGCCAGGAGAAGAAAGTAAATTCCAGATATGGGAGACGACCTATATAAAGGCTCAGGCAGAAGACAGAATGGCATGTATAGGGAACAAGGAGGAGGCCAATTTGAATGGAAGAGAGATGCCACCAACTGCAAGTTTAACCTTTTCACTTTTTGAGTACCTAACAGAAGCATTGCATGTCAAAAAATCCCATTAAGGGAATGCATTAATATCTTTGATGCTATATAAAAATATTTTTCATCAGAAAAAACTACAGCCTTACTTGGAGTTTTATGACTTTGAATTAAGGTGATTAGTGACAAATTAACTTACCTGGACCCAGATGCAGCTATCGACAGCTTTCAGAACCTTCACATTGTTGACTGGATGAATTTCAACCAACAAAGTCAAGCATTTAGAGGCTACAAAAAAATTAAGAAATTAGGTGATTAAAATTTTTGCAAAGAAATATTGTGTCTTTTCCAAAAGCAAATAGAAAAGAGAAATTGCTACAAGCTCCTTTGAACTGAATACAGGCTAAGAGAAATTTGGACATTAATGTGAATCAAATTTTTCTCCTACCCTTAATCTACATTAGTAAAAATGAGTCAAAAAAGCCCCTGAAAAACCATTTTCAGAAAAATACATGGGTACATTGGTTTCATATTACACAAACACAATTCATTTCCTTTTGTGGACAGGAGCTGATAAGTTCCTTCCCATAACCCAAATGAATTTTCCATAATCCAGGAGTATCCAACAATGACAAAGGCCCAGAGGAATAGAAGCCCAGGCTTCAAAACCACCTGACAGCTCCCCAAAAGGTGGCATGTCAATATGTAACCTACACACCCCAGAATACACAAGTAGTTTTTCAAGAGAGGCAAGTGCAAACAAAGACGTCCTTGATCTGTCTCAATCACAGGACCCTGCAGGGGAGGAGGGATGGCAGTGGACAAATGCCCAGTTTTGCAAGACTTGTTTAGATTGTGATAAAGAATTACATTTGAAACAGAAGTTGCTTCTCTGACAAAAGTCAGCTAGTTATCAGTCTTCACATTTCACCTGCTAGATGAACAGACTTGATTAGTAACATTAGGTCACTGGAAGCATGATAAATCAACTGAATTAGCAGGTAGAGAGTTTCAAAAATAAGATCCCCAAAAACATTAAGCTGGAAATTAGCATACTTTAATAGCCCAAATGGATTTAAAATATGGCAGGAAAGGGATTTACACATCGATGGGAAGTCAAAAGTCTCAGAACAGCCATTTTCAGAGAAATGCACAAGGATTTTGGCTTCATATGACACAAACAGAACTCCACTCTGTGTCTGGCCAGCAGTTAAACTGCTTCACACATAGTTTAGTTCCATGGCAAATACTATCGATATACAAGGATAACATGATTTTGGGGGGTGGGTATGTGAGATATCATACAATCTGGAATGTGCTCCAAATTATTTTTCTCTAATAATGAAATCATATTTGCATTAACTGAGTCACTCTCTCTCTCTCTTCCAGCTGCCCTGCTCCTCTCCAAGTGCCATACAAGCATTATGCTATGTTTGTCCTTCATTTTCAAAAAAGATCATGACATCAGAGAAATGATGACATGACTTTCACTGGACTTTGTTTTGAGTGAGGGAGAGCTGGATCCAGTAACCAAATATTCATCAGGATGACTGGAGAAGTCCCAGGATGCACTGGGAGACCTTGGCCTATTCAGGAACTCACTTAGAGAGGCCATTCAGTGAATGGCACTGAGAGGAGCGAGCAGACCCAAGCAGGCGTCAGGGACCTGAATCTCCGGCGGCCGCGAAGGAGAGCGAGCAAATCTGAGCAGGCTTCAGGGACGGAATCTCCGGGGCTGTGAAGGTCCCTCCATCCACAGACTCACAGGTCAGTGAGAGACACTTCTGGGCTGGCCAAGAGGGGAGCAGGGTGTCTCCACAACTCAGGCCTCCTCGGGAGGCAGTGGCAGAG
>CM053770.1:120084871-120185760 GCA_028658325.1 Potorous gilbertii | reverse complement strand
GTCTCCTTTAGCAAGGTATTGACCTGTTTTTCATGCTTTTCTTGCATCTCTCTCATTTCTTTTCCCAGTTTTTCCTCCACCTGTCTAACTTGATTTTCAAAATCTTTTTTGAGCTCTTCCATGGCCTGAGCCCATTGAATACCTATTTCAGATGTTTGGGATACAGAGGCCTTGACTCCTATGTCTTTCCCTGATGTTAAGCATTGTTCTTCCTCATCAGAAAGGAAGGGAGGAAACCACTATGGTCTTAATTTTTTTTCCCTTTTCCCAGCCAGTTACTTGACTTCTGAGATTCCTCTCCACCCCCACCCAGATCCACCCAGCTAGTGTTTGATTCAAATGCTTCTCCCCAGCCTTAGGGCTTTTGGTGGCAGGCCTAGCTGCTGTTCAATGGGAGCTTAATTTCTGGTGCTCAGGTAGGGGCAGGGCCGCCTCCCAGGCTCAGTTGTCTCAGGGGCTTTATGCAGAGACTTTCCATAATGGAGCTGCTGCTGAGCTCCTGCCTTCTCCGGAAGCCTCTGACCACTCGCTGCCTCAGGCCCCGAGGGGGCCTGAGTTATGGAGACACCCCGCTCTCCTCTCAGCCAGTCCAAAAGTCTCTCTCACTGACTTGTAGCTCCTGTGGGTGGAGGGACCTTCATGGCCACTGGAGATTCCATCCCTGAAGCCTGCTCGGATCTGCTCTTCTCTCTGCCACATGATCAGGGCAGGGCTGGGCTCTGCTCTCATCCACTGCACAACAGACCTTTGGGATCGGTTTCTCAGGGCTTTCTGGAATGGAAATCTCCTTCACTCCATTGCTGCGTGGCTTCCACTGATCCAGAATTTGTTGGGAGTTCTTTTTACAAGAAATCCATGGGCTGTGATTTGGAGCTAGCATAGGTGAATCTTTCTACTCCACCATCTTGGCTCCTCCCTCAACTCATTATTCTTTAAGAACACAGTGCTCTTAGTGATCCATTAGCAAAAGATTTGCTATAACAACCTTACTTGTGGCTAAGATGGTAACACATGGATCTGGAAATAGAGATGAATGCCAGGCCCTAAAGAAGAATCATTAGGGATTCAGCGTCAGCTTTCAAGGTCTCTAGTGGAGTACCTTGGGCTCTTTGTTGTTTACCATTCTTATCAGTGGCAGAGGAAAAGCCATAAATAAGATACTCATTTGTTTTGCAGATGGCTCAAAGCTTAGGGAGGTATCTAGCATGTTGAATGACAGACTCAGGAACTACAAAGAACTGCAAAGGTTAGGATGTTGGGCTGAATCTAACAAGATGAAATCTAATAGGAGGAAATGTAAAGTCTTAAATTTATAGAATTACAATTACAAGAAGGAGGAGCTTTGACACAACATTACTTCTTAAGAAAAACTAAGTGTTTTAGTGGGCTACCCATTTGATATGAGTCAAAGGTATAATGTGACAGCCAAAAAAGCTAATATAATGGTAGGCCCCCTTAAGGAAGGCATACTGTTTAGGATCAAGGAGGTGATTATTCTGTTGTATTTTACCTATCTCAAGTCACAGTTGTGTTTATTTCTGGGGGCCAACATTTTAGAAAGAGATAGTTTGGAAAGCATCTTGAGATGCACTCAACTAGAATAGTGAAGAGCCTTGAAACCTTGCCACGTGAAGTTTGGTGACAGAACTGAGGATCTTAAGCCTGAAGAAAACATAGTTTGCAGGAAACATAATAATTGTTTCCAAATAATGGACGGTCTGACATGAGGAAAAAGGATTTGATGAATTCAGCTTGGACAGAACTAGAGACAAAGAGAAGCCGCAAAAAGAAATATTTAGGTTTGACACAAGGAAACATTCTCAAAAATCAGAGCTGTCCAAATGTAGAGTGGGCTCCTCCACAAGATACTTCTTCTTCATGAAAGGACATTGAATAGGAGCCCAGTGGCCACTTGTCAGTGACATTGTAGATGAATACACTAGTAAATAGAAGCTAACACTTTTGTGACACTATTAAATTTTGGAAAGCACCTTAGTTTTATTATTTCATAGATTCTTGCTCAGATGAAGTTACATTAGATGGCCTCTGAGATCCAACTCTGAAAGTCTATCATGCTATATTATCCCTTTATCCTGATGTCAGTGTTATGTGGAAGTGCCTATATTTAATAAATAATGCTCTAAAACTTTTTGAGATATTTCTTCAATCTTTAAGGATCTGAAATTTTATCAGTATGGGTTTTCCCTCCAGTGATATCAATTTCAGAATTCCTCTATAACTTTATAAATAGCCTTTGAGAATTTCTGTTGCACCCCCCAAAAATGTCCTTGTAACTGACCCATTGATGAACCCCTCAAAATTTATCTAGGTTGATCCTCTGACAACAGATATGCACTCTTTCTCCAGGTTTCTCTTGTTGCCTTTTCATCCTGGCAGGGTATTCCAGAGTTGATATTTCACTGGCTTCAAGGACATATACATAATATGATGAGCCAATGGAGTAAGACTTAAATGAAGGTTCTAAAACAATTACTACTGCAAATTGTTAGCAGTATTAGAAACATTGCCCCCTCTCCCCACTTTCTTTCCCTAAAGACAGTAGGAATGAATCTAGGCAAGCTTCTGTAGGCATTATCCAGGGAAACAACCCTGTAGAGAAGGGCATCAGCTGGTGACCAGAATCAACTGGTAACTAACTGCCACTAATGAGCTGGCAAACCCAAGAGCCCTGGCAATAGTAGCCCCAGGTTGCCTGCCCTATTTTTGTACCAATCCTTCCAGTCGTTGTCCAGGGGAACAGCCCTTATAGAAATGAGACCTGGACACTGCCTCTCTGAAAGCTGTCACTCTCACCTACTCAGCAGCCATGCCTATTAAAGACTCAGAAAGGAAAAAGATCTTGACACTGTCAGGTGGCTTATCATCTGAAAAAAGTATGGTTTTACCAATGGAAGTAACACTGCAGAAGATTCATTACAATTGCTTTGCCAACATACCACTGGACCTTTACTTCTGCCTTGTAATTAAAACCTTCTCTCCGTATTGTCTTTCCCTGTTAGTACGTGAGGTCTCCAGTAGCATAGTCAATGTCTATTAAATTTTTTTCATTAATTTGTTCCTTGTAAGGTGTTAGATATTTAATTCATCTGTTAGAAACTGCTACATAGTTTTTCAAAAGAGTATGAAAGATAGTTGCATTTTGGGAAGTATCCTTGTTGTGGTGCAACTTATTTCAACCTTTACACACGCCATAATGGAAACCCAATGTATGACTGATGTCAAATATGTTGCACATTCTTTTCCTGTGATCATGGCATGGTATTGGAATAGTCATTGTTAAATTTTTCCAGCCTTATGTTGGAAAGCTAAAGAATGTTTCTTTGTGTATATGTAAGTAATAAGGAAGATGAGAGACTATTGTAAAGGCATCTGCCTAAAAGCTGTATTTTTAAAGAGTAAATAATTAAGTCCCTTAGCTGTCCTCAACATTCCTTATTTGGATGACTAATTTGCCACTTGCCTTTAAACTGCTTTCTATGATTCTTTTAAAAATAACCTCTGTGATGTGTTTGTTCTATCTTTCTTGAGTTCTGAGATGGCACTTTCCTGATTCACTTTTTCTATTTTCATTGTTTACCACATGATTTTATAAATGGGCTACTACATGCCGTGTCATATTGAATAAAATGCTTGATAAGTTTAGATGGCACGAGTTGTGAATGAGTCTGCTTTTTCCTCTCTCAGTGTCTGTGAGAAAAGAAAATGTGCCCTGTTCTCCACAGCCAATCCTGGAGACAGAATGCCGCCTATGTCAAATGGGATGCTTCCACATTGGCTAAGATCAGGCACTTCTGAGAATCCACTTTTGTTTTCCTACCAAGGGAATTAAATGATGAGTTGTCAGTTCAGAGGTTCACAGAAGGCCTTTTCAAATGACCTATTTTGTGTATGTGGTTAAAGAATCACTTCCTGAGAGATGGCAAATTGGAGAAGGATGGAATAAAACAGGTGGTCTGGTCCATCATGTTCAAGTCCAGTGTAGTTAGCTACAAAATAATAACCTTAATTCTTCTCTGCATGCACATGAATGAATATAAATTCCCTCGTCACAGAAAGGAGAAAACTCTCATTCCTTTCCTCTAAAGTATTTAGTTCTAAAATGAAATTTAGCTAAGGACTGAGTCTATTTTAATAGCCAATAATCTGCTGCCTAAATAAATCCCTCTTGAGGTACCTTCTGCTGGAGAGAAAAGGACTCCAATCCTATATTACTTCCACAAAATTCAAATGGCTGCCTTTTATTAATTCTCATAAAAGTGGTTCTCTGTTTCCTGAGTAAAAAATTACATTTATGTTTTGATGTTTTATGCAACTTGTTATAATTATTCCAAATGGTAATATCCTATGAAAAATTAATATTGTAAGTTCTTATTATCAAAAACATTATTCCCTGATAACTGGTTTTGATATTCTTTCATGATACCCTTCCTCAAAGGAAATTTATAGCACATTTACAAGGTATAAGGGATTCATCAAGGAGCTTTGCCTCTCAAATTATGACTTCTCTCTCTGCCTTAGTTTTTTCATGAACAGCAAATTTATGGTAGATTAACATAACTGACCATGCTGGGTCACCCCGAGGTAGCCACCATTTTGCGATTTGGGGTGTCCAAATACCATTTCCTTTAGTCATCAACTAAGTACAGATATTTGAGTCATGTTCCTGTTCACTGTATGATAATTACAACGTGTTACATTGGTTGTGGTGATGAGGAGGAGCAAGATTTCCCTGTAGTTGTTAATGTTCTTTTCCTCTCAAATTATCCTGGTAATACTTATCTGTGTACATGTTGTATCCTGAGTTGAATATATACTCCCTAGGAGCAGAAATTAGTTTTTATTTTGTCTTTATATCCCCAGTGGCTTGTATGTAGTTTAAAAGTTTATTGGGATGGATCACATGTGACCTACTCAATGGATCTAGATCTACTTAATATTAAAAATTAGCCTCAAGGAATTTTCAGTAGGCATATTTTCCTTCTGCCACATTTTAGCATCACTCCAAATTTCTGACCTGCTTCAGAATAGTGATGAGAGGAGTGACAGTTTTTGAGAATGATTTTTGAGAACTTTGCAAAAGGAAACATTACATAAATGCAGAATTAGTTGGTGATTCCTGATGATGTAATACATTGGTATAATTACCATACTGTAAACAGGAACATGACTCAAATATCTGTTTTGAAACAGTGATGAAGGGAAGGGTATTTGGACATCTTTTCTTGTTCTCTTTCTTTTACCTCAATGTAGTATATATGGTATGAGGACTTACTGTATATTATTGGTGAAGAATTAGAAGTGTTAAGCATCCACCTCTTTGAGTTCCTTGGATATCCTAGCAGCAAAAAAGGGATGGGGGTGGAGATGGGGAACCTTGCAGCAACTATTGGGAAGAATCTGGGGCAAAGCTCAAAAAATAGGTTTGTTGGTCACAAGTAATCAGTAGAATTTGTAAATCTGGATAAAAGTTGAATTCCTAAAATGATACAGGTTATGAAGAATAGAAAGGAGCAGGTAGCAAATTCATGGATTAGGGATTCAAAGGTAAAAGGTCTAACTTTAGCTTTCTACCACTACACTCTATGACTACCTTTTTTATGTTCTTATCACATTTGAAAATGACACAAAGCTAGTAAGGATAGTTCACACATTGGGTTTAGGGTAAGGATCCAGAAAGTTCTTGATAGCCTAGAACAGTAGACTAACTCTAATAAGATAAAATTCCCTAGAGGTGAATGCAAAGTCCTATTTTTGGGTTAAAAAACCAAATTTCACAAGCATAGGATCTTGTGGCCAGATGACTGTTTATGTGAAAAAGTTCAGAAAGCTTTAGTGGTTTGTAAGCTTGATATGAGTCAACCAAGTGGCGTGACAGTAAAAACAAAACAAAACAAAAAACAAAAATAATTCTTAGATTGCATTGAGAGGCATAGTATTCAGGACACAGGAAGGGATAGTTTCATGATCCAACCATATCTGCAGCATTGTGTTCAGTTCTGGGAACTTTATTTTAGGAAGTGCATTAACAATCTGTAGGGTGTCCACAGGAAGGTTTATTAGGATGGTGAAGAGGCTTGAGACTATAAAAGGACTGATTAGATTGGATATTTAGCCTTGAGTAGAGATGAGGTATATTAAATTATTTGAAGGGTTGACATGTGGAAAATGGTGTAGACATCCTGCATGGTCCCAGAGGGTAGGATGAGGATGAACTTTCTAACAATTAGAGCTATAATGGATGACCTTGGGCAGTAATGAGGCCAGCCTTCTTTAGAGGGGTCTTCAAGCAAAGCCTGCTTGAGCCTTTGTCTGGCCTGTTGTCGAGACAGTTAGTTCCCTTTCAAGTATGGGTTGGATTAGGTAGCTTTTAAGGTCTCTTCCAACTAAGAAGTATATGATGCTTTGCCTTTGTCATCATATTACAGGTGAAGAAATTCCTTTACATATTTGTGAATGACTTTTAATAGAACTGATGGCAAATTTGTGTCTGTTATTTAACCATTTATGTAAATTATAAGGAGAACTTTAAAAATATTTTTAACAAGAACATATGGCATTTCTATGGTTCACTCTTCTGAAGGCATTTCTCTTTGTGTGAGGGTTTGGGGGCCTTTTAGTGACCAGGCTAGAGAGAATATAAGCACTTTATTGCTTTCTATTGCATAGGGTGTGTGAGGCAAATGTAACTTTAAAATACAGAATATAAACATAGAATTGTAAGTGTTCCAGTTAAACTGAAATACAGAAACATCACACAAGTCAAGTCTGCTTGTAAAGAGAGAACAAAGGTCTCAGTTGTTGGACAAGGCATTCGGTCTGTGGAATTTTTTCAAGAAGAAGAAAAAGCAGAAAAAACCTCCAATAAAATTAATGAATTATGATATAGGAAGAAGATAGTACAAATTCATCTTTTTTCCCTCAGACTTAGAATAGAATTATATCATTTTCAGGATTTGAAAAAAATCGTGTCAGTGTACAATATTTGTTGAGTTCGCTCTTTGTGTGAAGCTTTATTCAAGGCACTGTGAAAAGTTAGAGGAAATGAAAATATGAACTCAGTCATTATGTAGTCTAATGACAGATGCAGCACAAACATGAAAATAGAAAAATGAACCCAAGAGATAGAGTCATACATAAAGCTATAAATTATATTTAAAGCCCATAAACTACCTTAATATTCATTAAAATAATTGAATTTGTAGATTGTATGTATTGGTTTGCTGGTAAATGTTTTAAAAACTAGTCCTCAAAAAATACACACAGAACACATTTAAATTTAATCTGCTTTAATGTTTCCTTCACCACTTTCTTAAATCTAGAAATCAGCAAAACAAGAAATCATGCCTAGATTTGTAGCATCTAACTATTTCCAAGGTGTAAATGTTTACAATGGAAATTTAATAATCAGCTCTTACAGGCTGGTTCCAGTTGACTCCAACATACCATTGGTTGTATGTCTGTTTACTTCTTTCTGCTAAAGCTTATTTAACTGATGATTTCTGCCCAGATTAGAGATGCTCAGTGTAACAAAAGGGTATTTGTCTATAGAATGAGAGAACATCGAGAAAAGCATAGTTTCAAGTAGTTTTGATTAACTGTGTATTCTTTAGGATACAGATCTCTTTGTGATATCATTGTCTACTATTTCCTTTCTAGGAAGTTTGTGTGTATGTTACAACAAGAAATTGGAGGCTCAGGAGCAAGTTACATATTCTGTGTTTTATCTCCATAAAGGTACTTTATTGAATGTTTATTGAATAAATGAAATACCTACTGTGTGCAATGCATTGCCCAAGACTCTAAATGAGACACCAAGATAAATTAAATTACCTCAAGGGGTTAGTTTACAAATTAAATGGAAGGGAATACATTTGTTAAACATTTGCTATGTTCCAAGCACTGTGCTCATCACTTTACAAATATTATTTCATTTGATCCTTATGACAACCTTGGGAGGAGATACTATTATTACTCCAGTTTTACAGGTGAAGAAAATGAGGCAGACAGAGGCTAAATGACTTGCCTAAGGTCACACTGCTAGTAAGTGTTTGAGGCTGGATTTGTGTTTATTCTGACTCCAGACCCAGTGATCTGTCTTTTACACCTATCTACCTCACTTTGGTAGAAGGTGATAACATACACAAGGATAAATATAGCATCAGTTAGAGCATGTTAAATGTAAAAGAGGACACTGAACTTTGAGAAGTGAAGGAAAGATAATTCCCAGTTTCATGAGAGACTGGAAGGGATGATGGAAGAAGTAGTTATTCATGATGGGCCTTGCATAGCAAGTAAATATTTTAGTACTTTAGTAATATTTTAGTACTAAATATTTTAGTATTTTAGTAAATATTATTGTACTTATCTGCAAAGCTGCATTGAATCCAGTAATTCTGCAAGAGTTATATTATCATCTCAGCCTTGAAATAAATGCCAACAAACAAAAAATCATATTTGGAAAAGGAATAGGCATTTTGGGGTTTGGGGGGAAATGTGAGAAAAGGCTTGGAGGGAGGAAAACACAAAATAATAATTGATACTTGGGTAATATGTTAAAGTTTATTTCTTCACAACATCCCTGGGAGGTAGTTGTTTTCACTTTAAAGCTGAGAAAAGTGCTCATGGAATTAAAATGACTTTCCTATGTTTATGCAACTCGTTTCAGAGCTAGGTATAGTCTGGCAGACTGCAAGTTTGTTCTTGGCCTATATTTTACTTTTATTTGTCTATTTTTCCACAATGGTAGAAGGACCTTGAAGGCAGATTGAAAAAGTCTCATTATAACCATATTTTTTAGTCTTTCCAGTATTTTCTAGTTTCTCAGTATTGATGGTTTTTATAGTAATGAACAGTTCTCTGAAGTATAGTAAGAAAGAATATTCAATTACTAATAATCCTTTGACCTTGCATATTTTTTTGGACTGGAATGATGTTTCTTTAGATCCTAAGCCCATAAGTCATGCTAATAGTACTACTATTCTTCAGAAAGAGCGAATACATTTTAGTAATATTTATTCCCTTACAATTAAATGCTGAATGGGCAGCTAGGTGGCACCATGGATAGAGCAATGGGGTAATGAATAGACCATCTTCTTGAGCCTCAGACGCTTACTAGCTATGTGACTCAGGGCAAGTCACTTAACTCTGTTTGCCACAGTTTCTTATCTGTGAAATGAGAAAAAAATGGCAAAACACTCCAGTATCTTAGGGTACCTAGGTGGTACCATAGAGCACCTGGCCCTGGAATCAGGAAGACTTATCTTCCTGAGTTAAAATCTGGCTTCACACACTTACTAGCTGTGTGACCCTGGGAAAGTCATTTAACCCTGTTTTCCTTAGTTTCCTCATATGTAAAATGAGTTGGAGAAGAAAATGGCAAACTGCTCCAGTATCTTTGCCAAGAAAACCCCAAATGGGATCACAAAGAGTCCCCAACTGAACATCAAAAAGTTAAATGCCACCAACAGCCTCCAGTCGTGGATAAAGGCTGGTCTCGAGTTAGAAAGGTTCTGCCTCAAATCCCACGTCTGGTATTTTCTGACGGTGTGATTCTGGGCATTTTTCTCCATACACTTGGGTATAAGTTTCAGAGAAAGTGCTGACCTGCATTAGCAGAAGGAGTTTCCTCATCTGGGAGTTCTCTTTATCAATGAAATCACAGGTCTAGTTCCTATCTCTTATAATTGAAAATTGATTCTTTCATCATCCAGTATATAATAGGTGAATTGATCAGTTTATTCCATCTCACAGGTAGGAAATCTGTGACACAGAAGTCAGTAAATCAAGAAATTTTTGAAACCTAGTTGAAAAATATTTTCATTGGATTGATTTAGCAGATAAGTGTATATCTAGCTGTCAATTATCAATTTATAGGAAAATCAGTGCCAAAGAGTCTTACTAATTTATACATCCTGTACTTAGTACAGGTTATAGATAATTAATGTTGGATTGAATTAAAATAATTTCAGAGTAGATCTTAGTAAATATTTTTGTACTTATCTGCAAGGTTGCATTGGATCCAGTTGTTCAGCAAGAATTATATTATCATCTCAGCCTTGAAGTAAATGCCAACAAACAAAACATCATTCTCATTTTCCATGATAGAAAAATATTCCCATAATTGAAGAATAAAAGTAAATTGAGGCCCAATTGTATTTGTATGTTATTTAAAATACAAAATAAATTACTTTACTTTTTATAGTTTGGAACTATAGGAAAAGTTTTTGATAACTTAATTACATTTTAAAATTTAAAACCAATTAAGAGACCTGAAACAGGGTAAGGAAAATCTAATACACTCAGAATAGTTGTAATATGTGTGAATGGTATGCCACATTCTAACATTTTCTCAGACTAGAAGTGAGACCCTTCAGGGAAGAAGAGAGAAGTTTTTATAGGGTTTTATTGACCAAGAATCAGCTATAGATGGCAGTGAACAATGCCCTGCAGCTTATAAATATGTCCTAACAAGAAAATAATTCTTTTTACAAAACTTTGATAAAACTAATTTCCTTTTCTTAAAGAACTTTCTTGGAAAATGCCGGATTTATGATTGCCATAGGTATTGTGAATTAGTTACTTCTGTTCCCTGGGTTCTTCCTTCTGACCCCTCCCAAATTTATTCCCTAAGGTCTGGAGCAATGCTATGTAACAGATAAGAACTGTGAGACCCCCATAACTGTTTCCTTGTGGATATACTCAGGAGACAAGCTGAATGAAGGATGATATGTGATTGTAGACCTAAAATGCTGTTATTCAATCCAGTATTACATTTTACAAAATGCTTACAGTTTTTATGTAGCAGTAGCTTTCTTATGTAGAATTTTTAATGAACAGTTATATTGTCATCTATTTTGTATTGCATAAATAGGTCTCATATTTTGTTTCCTCAGGGTATAGCAAGACCTTCACGACTGATGTTGGGATACTGGGGAACCAATCAATGAAGAATATTACTTTTCTTAATCTAGGTAGGAGATTGGATTGTACCTTTCTTGTCATTTCCCCTCCTCCTGTCAAGTAGATGATATCTTTAGTCTTCCAGAGAACATTTTTTTCCTAAATTTTATAATTATATTGTCACTTTGGGACAGCTATTACTTCTACTGTAATCATTGACTTATGAAGTCTCAGCCAAATCCCTGAAGGAGGTTAACCATCTGGGAACATTTTAGGAAAAAGTTATTCTTTTTTACTTAGAAACTTGTCTGTATGACCTCCTGTGATTTTAGGGTAATACTGGGGAAACGGCCATACTATGAATGTTTCTGATTTATCAAAGCTAATGTAAAAATATTAGCAACAAATAAGGTGTTCTTCAGCAGCCTATAGGAAATAAGTGTAGAATCATATAGTCAGTACATATTATAATTGGGACCATATGACACTAATAGAAAATTTGTTCTTCTTGGGGCTTCTCATCACAGAAATTTGAGAAAAAGATATTTTTGGTATTAGGCTGAGTGTTTTTTAGAAGTGTAGGGATTGAATAGCAGTTAGATACTAGGTATTGTGGGGAGGGAGAGGATGGTAGATTGCTTGAACTGGGGGTTCTGAAATACCTAAAGCTGACTGTGTGTCCCCACAAGTCTGACATCAACATGATCAGTCTCCAGGAGCAGAAAGTCATTAGGCTACATAAAGAGTAACAAATCAGCTTAAGCTGGATACAGAGCCAGTCAAAGGTTCCATGCTGATCATGGCTAGTGAGTGAGCTGTCCTTGAACAAGTTAGGGAGGCCGTTGTGTGTGTGTGTGTGTGTGTGTGTGTGTGTGTGTGTGTGTATGAGAGAGAGAGAAACATACACAGACACAGGAAATACACACACATGTAGATATAGAGAGATAGAGAGGAGAGACAAAGATACACTGGACTTGTCATTTCATTGATAAAAGGAACTCTGAGATGAGGAAACTTCCTGGACCAATGCAGATTGGCACCTTCTCTACATCTTACAGACTTAGAGAGTTGCCTGAAACATTTAAGAGGTTAAGCAACTTGTCCAGGGTAGAAGTGTCTGAAGGAGAAAATAAAGGCAGAGGTGTCTAACATCTAGCTCTTTTCCATTCTTATTCCCTTACCTTACCCTAGAGAGGAGTAACTGTATTTATAAAATTAATCTGTCACATATGGGACATAGAAATTGTTTAAAAACTATGATTTCAGTCATGGTGCACTTGATAGGTACAATATGATTTTTTTTCACAATTTTCCTTCATATGAAAAAAATAATGTCTTCATTTTCACATCATTCCTTATATCATTCACCATTCAACCCCACTCTTTTACACTCCCTTGAAATAAGGATGGTCAAACACAAAACCATCCGGTGCAGCAAATATGTCTGTCCTCCATCTACCATATCTGGCTTATGTAGCCAGTCAGTCATCTGGTTTCAGTATCATTAATTGCATTAATTTTGAGTTCATTTGCCTTTTTTGTTGCTTTTATGTTATTCTAATCTATCTCTTTAGTTCTTATTTTCCTTTGTATCTGTTCATACAAGTCATCCCATGTTTCTCTTTTCATATTTGTTATTTTTTACAGTGCTATAATATTCCATTACATTCATATAACATAATTTGTTTATTTAACCCTCAAGTAATGGGTACCCATTTTGCTTCCAGTTTTTGCTACCGTAAAAATGTACCTACAAATATTTTAGTACATGTGAACCCTATCTTTTTTCCCTATGACTTCTTTGGGGTTCCTAACCACTTGTGAGATTATTAGTCAGCAAGAATTTATTGGTTGTTGTTCACCTTCTTTCTTGAAGAGGACCAATGCTTTCATGAGGTGCTGATGCACATGAGTTGGACTTGAAGTAGGGCAGAGCTGCACAAAGTTGTCAGCCTTACTCTCTCCTCAAGTCATAACCTCTTACTATGGGCCACTCATTGTGCCATGTGCTGGGCATAAAGAGGAGCTCACATTCTAGTGGGGGAACATTACATAGAAATAACTAGCAACAGTCAAGATATTTACAGTCATTGGAAGGCCCTAAACAGCTGGGGAGGAGGAGGTAGGGATGGGGAACACCAGGAAAGATCTCTTTCAGAAAGAGGGGTTTGAGTTGAATCTTGAAGCAAGCCTGGGAAACTGAGAGGCAGAGAGGAGGAGGAGGAGCATTCCAATTGCCAACAGTGTATATAGTGTGTTCCTGTCTTCCAATTTGCTGGGTGTGAGATGAAGTCTCCAAGTTGTTTGTTTTTCTTATTAGTGATTTGGAGAATATGTTAATATATTAATAATGTTAATAGAGTTAATAATGTTAATAGAGTTCAGTCCTTTTGAGAAGTGTTCAAGTTCTTTGACTACTTAGGCACTGAGGAGAGGAATGGATTTTTGTCATATATGTGTGTGCTAAATACCTATATATCATGAATATCAAATTCCTATTGGAGATATTTATTGCAAATATTTTTCCCCCAATCAAAAACAACTGCTTTCTTTCTTATTCTATATGTACTTACTTGAATAAAAACTTTCTAATATCATATAACCAAAATTAATTTCTCTTTTGTGTTTGCTTCTATTGTCTGGTTAAGAACTCTTTTTGGACCATAATGGTGAAAGGTACCCCATCTGGTTCTCTTTTAGTGTGTTGGTTTTGGAGGGTTTTTTTGACCTTTACCATTAAGGTCATGGATCCATTTGGAGTTTCTTGTGGTATATGGTGTAAGATGTTAAAAGGCAGCATGGTACAGGGGAAAGACCACTGATTCTGGAGTTCAAATTTCACCTCTGTGTATACTGTCTGTGTAACCTGGACAAGTACCCTAGCATCCTTGGGCCTTACTTTCCTTGTATCTAAAATGAGAGGGTTGAACCAAATAGTCTCTGAAGTCTCTTTCATCTTTAGATCTGTGTTTCTTTGTTGGTCCAAATCTAATTTGTGCTAAATTGCTTTGCAGCTCTCCCAGAAATTCTTATAAAATAGAGCTTCTTCCTAAAGTAATTTAAAATTTGGGGCTTTATCAAACACTAGGCAGATTCACTTGTTTATTATTTTAATCTCATTTAATCTCATCTATTGATCTATTTCTCTGTCTCTCTCTCTCTCTCTCTCTCTCTCTCTCTCTCTCTCTCTCTCTCTCTCTCTGTATGTGTGTATATAGTTTAAATCAGTACCAAGTAGAGTTGACTTGCTTTTTAAAATATTTTGATGTCTGGAAGTTCTCATTTATTTCTGCTTTTTTATTGTATCCCATGAGATTCTAGATATTTTGTTCTTCCAAATTAATTTTATTTTTGTTTGGTTCCACAATCCTTGTTTTGCAACTGAGGAAATTGAGGCAAGAAACTAGCTATTGGCAATCAGTTCTATTTTCAGCCACTGAGAAGATTCACCTAAATTTTTCAGAAGAAACAACAACAACAAACATGACAGAAAAAAGAACCTAAAAGAGATGTTAATTTGGAAGAAATTGTTACTGGACAAACCATATTTGGAGTCAGAAGGGACCTGACTCAAGGGCCTCTGGTGCTTTTGACTTACCTGTCAAAAAGGCACATAAATATGACCCTTGATTTCATCATCTGTAAAATGGAGCTCATAACACTTGTGTAGTAATTACCTTGCAGTTTCAAATGAGGTTAGAGCTTTGCAAATTCTAAAGCACTGTATAATTATCTGTCATTATTATTGCTTCCTTTATCTTCATCAAGTGGTTGGCTCTAATTTGATAAGATGAGCTGAAAGAGAGGTCTGTGGTTTTGTGATAGTGATTAAAAAAATAATGGTGTCTACTGGGGTTAATGCCAGGTTCCTGAATTGATTTTCATCTGAAAAGCCCTGAATTCTGGTTGCGGAAAACAAAGATAGTGTCTTTCTTTTTGACAGACTATTATGTGGCTGTTTACCTGCCTGGCCATTTCTTTCATCTTCTTAACACTCAGCATCCTGATTTGATGTGCCACAGTCTGTTTCTCACAGGTACAGCGGTAATTTTTTTAAATGAATACCTCATGTTCAACAGAGTGGTGGTGGGGTGGTGGTAGTTGTGGTTGTGGTTTCCTGTTCTTGTTGATTCAATTTTTTTCCTGCCTTCCTCCCTAGGAGAGAATGAAAAGATGGATGTGTTTCCTGATGGCCCATTACAGTCATTCTCAGGGGCCTTGGCTTGGGACTGGTGCTCTAGAAAACTCTTTAGAGTGAGCTTTAACCAATCATCTTTACTACATTTCCTATGGAGCACCCCACTGGACTATGAGAGGTTGGCTGTGTTGCACTGCATGCTTGCACGGGGCAGGAATCCAAGAGTTCTAGAAGTCCAGGTTAGAATGCAGCTTATACTTTAAAACCTAGATATGGACTAGCAAACCCATGTGAATTTTTTTAGTAATTGAAAATATACTTGCTATTTTTATTTGCCAGATGCTAGTTATGTTTCACTGCCTCCTCCCCTCACCACAGTCCTCCTCTTTGTTCTCAAGTACCCCAATTATAACACCTCCAGACAACTTCTTTGAGCAATAGAACCACGAAGATGTGCCTACCTTGTAGATTTCCCTTTTCCTTAGTTAACTATCTATAAGTCTGTCACTGTCTGACACGCCCATATTCTACATATTCAATAAAATGATGAGGTTCTCAAACATCTGTGTCACCAACTGGGCATTTGCTCTGTGTAAGAAGTATACTAGAGTCATAGACATAGTTCATATAAATGTAACAAGGCCCATCATGACATGGAATTCAGTTTAAGGCAAGTCTACCTTAGAGCTCATCTAAGGGGATTTATTAGATAGATATGTCAGAAGTACCTTATTGTCCTGGTAGATTATAAGCTTATTGAGAGCAAGGACTGTTTTTGTCTTTCTCATGATATTCTGAGAGTGCCTAATAGGATAAATACAGTTTTACCTCTAACAGAATCTTGCATTATGTGCCTTTGAAGACAGCAAAGAAATGTGCTTATTTTTTAAAGTTCTAAATGGAAATATGAATTAAAATTGTACATATAGCAATGACTTACCTTTAAAAATAGCAACAGATATTTTTAACTTTTTAATTTTTTAAAGATTATTCGATGGATTTTTGAGAACATGTGGACCTGTCATGCATTTGACCCTATTCAGGAATTTTTAATTGGTAGGTGTGACTGATACTGCAGTTTAAATATTGTTTTGCTTTCAAGGACACAGTAAAATGATGATGCCTCAGTCTGTTGTATTAATAATACTTAGGAGTGTTTTTACTTTGGCTGTTGTAGTCAGTGGCTAATTAAATTTCATTCTTCCATGACTAGATGGGAATCAATAGCTATTCAGAGATCGATGAAACGTGTTTCTAGTCCCAGTGTCAATGATTTTTTATAAGGTGTAATCTTCTTAGAATAGCCATGAGCTGCTTTCATAAAGCTAGCATAAAATTCCTCCATTATGTTGTTTTATGTGCACATCTAGTTATTTGCAAATATATATTTATTGTATATATATATATTTTTAAAATTTATTTTATTTTCAATTCCCAGAACAAAACAAGGATTAAAAATATATTAATTATATATTTTTATAGATAGCTTATACTTAAGAAGTGACCTAAAAGATCACAGTTTTCAAAATATAAGTAACTAAAATCAACATGCTGGACAGTTTTTAGAGGTGGGGGAAAAAGCCATGGAAAATATGTCTTTCTGATGATTTGCATCTTCCTCTGTACTGTTGTTAATATTAAACACTGTTTTTATCCATCCAGCCTCCTTATACTGGAAATTCTGTCTGGATATAAGTAGCATGGATAAACTTCTTCCACATTCCTCATTATGTTCCTGGAATACAGTAAGTCAGTATAGTTTCTAATGGCCAAGATATTAAGACATTTTTATAATACACTTAGTGTTACAGCAATGGGACTTGAGTTCATGTAGTTGCTGAAGAACTATAGCAATGGCAGCTTCTTCCACTCTGCCATTCACCAGTTGTGCCAGCAACATTATTGTTTTGTGTCTTTCGTCCCATAAGGCAATCTTGAAACCTAAAAAAGACTTAATACGTGCATTCATTCCGAAAGTTCCCAAAGCTTCAGTTTGATAAGGCCCAAATGAATAAAGCTCAGTTATTATAAAAATGCATTCATTGGTGGAGTGTTGAAATGTGAGACAAGGTAACTTCTATAAGGCAAATTCAATCCAACAAAATATTTTTCTCCTGCCTGTCAGGATACTCTTCAGGAAATCTAAATGAAAAGTTGTATCTTTCTTTTTGGGACACTGGAGATTTGTGATACTAGGGAAGTAAAGACAATGTGGCTGAAAGCTTCCTATTGAATTTACATGTCAAGACTGAACCATTAGTTTTTGAGGCAGAAGTTGATGCGAGGAAGGTGAAGCCCATTTGAGGTAACTAAGGTGTTGAGAATACTGTAGTGACTTAAATGTTAACCCTTCACATTTAATATTCTTAGAATTAGTACTAGGAGGACTTCAAAGTTCATGTAATCCAATACTCATTTTACAAAAGAGGAAACTAAGGCATGGGGAAGTTATAAGGGTCACACTGGTAATGACAGGGATGGCATCTGAACCTAGGTACTCTAAATCAAAATACAGCACTCTTTCCATACCAGGTAGCAATTCCATTCAACATTTATTATGCATCTCCTATAGAGAGAGTACTGTTCTAGGTCCTGGAGTTGGGGAAGTTACAAAGATTAGAAAGCACACATTGTGTTGAAGGTTTACAAAGCTCTCTTCACCCTCAAACAGCCCTGAGATGTACATAACACAAATATTCCCATTTTACAGATGTAGCATCTAAAGCTTAGAGAGCTTAGAGAGCTGGTAAATGCCATAGCCAGGATTCAAACTCATGTGCCATTTCTAAGCCTAAGTCTTTCTCTTACATGAGAATATCTGCAGTGAAAACAGTGGATTAAATTTGTATAACCCTTTAAAAAGGGCTTTATGTTCATTATCTCATTTGAACATTTTCTTCCATTTTACAATTGATTAGTAACTTATTAGTAACACAAGACACTAACCATGTTCTCATGAAGTTTACCACCTGGTAGGGTGATAGGACATATTCACAGATAACTATGATACAAAATGATACATGATAATTAAACAAGACCTGCAAATAATATATTATTATTTAAGGTCTGATGGAAGAAAGAGATTCCTGAGGGAAGCAAAGTTTCATGGAAAGAGTAGATTTAGGATGCGTAGGATTTCAGCAAGTAGAAAAAGAAGGGAGGGCACAAAAGGAAAAATGTGAACAAAGATAAAAAAGCATGGTACCTGAATGGGAGACAGTGAGTTGTTTAGTTTGGCTGAGATATAAAGTGTATAGAGAGGAATTGTAAGAGAAAATGCCCATGAAATAGAGATATGGGAGCAGGTGGGTGGGTGCAGTGGATAGAGTGCCAGTCCTGGAGTCAGGAGGACCTGAGTTCAAATACAGCTTCAGACACTTCTAGCTGTGGGACCTTGGGCCAATCACTTAACCCTTATTGCCTTGAAAAGACATAGACATCTTGAGAGCAGGGAGTGGTTTTCGTTTTTTTTGGTGTCCTCAGGGCTTTATACAAAGTAGGTTCCTAAGAGTAGGTTCATAGAATCATAGACTTAGATCTTGAAGCAACTGTAGAGGCCATCTGTTCCAACACTTCATTACATATAAGGAAAGTGAGGTACAAAGAAATTGACTTGCTCAAACATTACGTCTGTGGCTGGATTTCAACCCAGATCTTCCTGACCACAAATCCCAGCCCTCTGTTCATTACTAAACACTGCTTCTAACTGAATTAGACTTGTTGGTTGACTTTGTGCCCAGATGGGGAAGAGTCTCAAATGCCAGGTTAAGTAGCTTAAACTTAATTCATGAGGCAAGGAGTCAGTCTGAGCAGAGAAGATTGCATATATGAAAATAGTCCCTGAAAAGTAAATTCTAGCTATGTTTGAAGCAAAATGGAAAATAAGTTAATCTCTAAACTATTGAAACTTTTGTGGAAGCCTAATGTTTACACATTTCTGAAAGTCTTTCTCAATTGAGGCTGTATTTATACAGTCACCAACCTCTCAATCTACGTGGTGCAGTGTTTTCCCCTACCACTCTGTCCTTTCATCCTTTTTATATAACTACAGTCTCAAAATAAATGCAGAATCTGTATCAATGTAAAAGGAAGTTTACAGGTTAAACCACATCGAAACTAGGAAATGTATAATCTTTGTGCTTCCCCAACCACCCTACTTATTCCCCCTATGTTGTTGTTAGTTAGAACGGATTTTTTGAAAGTACTTCATTATCAGTGCCAGGGATGCAGAGAAATAGGAGAGACTAACATACCCACATAATTTCATGTACACATGTTTTAGTTGGATGTCATCTGAATGAATTGCCTTAAGAAAAAGAGCCTTTAACTTGTGTCTACAAAGGAAAATGGTGGTTTATAGTTAATGTCTCCCTCTGTCAGGGTCTGGGTCCCTTGTTCTTGGAAAAATGAGAAACTGCATTATAATAGACATTTAAATAATGTGACCAGTATTTGCATATGCTAAGAAATTTGCTTAGAAAACCACTTATAACGACTTTCCAGATTAAGGGCTAATATATTACTTTAAATGGCTTCTCTTTAGCAATTGCAGACATTGGTTAACCTTTTATTTCCTCAATTTGTAAACATGTGTAGTGCTATTTGGGCACTTGGTAAGTATGCAATAAATAAAGATTGTTGGTTTATGGTCACAGCAGAAGTAATAGGTTCACCTTGCCTCTGTGTGGCAAAGTAAAAAAGAATACTATAATACTGTGTTTGTAAGGATGCCAAAGAATATGGTGCCTTTTGTGCTCCCAGAAGAAAGATAATGCTGCAGTTTGGTGGCATTGAAGATTGAATGTTGAACTTGATGTCAGGAAGACCTGAGTTCAAATGTGACCTCAGACACATACTAGTTGGGCAAGTCACAACCTCTTGCAACATCAGTTTCCTCATCTGTAAAATGGGAATTATCACCTACCTCTCAGGGTTGTTGTGAGACAACACACAGATAATTGTGAAATGCTTTGCAGCTTTAAGTGCTGCATAAATGCTAATTACCACTATTGTTTTATTTTTCAACAGTCTTAGAGATAATAAGTTTTGCTATCCTTAGGTTTTCATTTTTGTTTAGTTGATTAAGTTGTGTCTGGCTCTTTGTGATTGCATTTGGGGTTTTCTTGGCAAAGATACTAGAGTGGACTGCCATTCCCTTCTCCATCTTATTTTACAGATGGGGAAACTGAGGCACACAGGATTCAGTGACTTACCCAGGGTCACCCAGCTGGTCAGTGTCTGAGACCAGATTTGAACCCAGGGAGCTGGATCTTTCTGACTCTAGGTCTATCCACATGCTACCTGGCTGTTTCTGTCCTTAAGTAGGAATATTATAAATAATTTGAAGCCACCAGGAGATTTGAATACCTTTTTTAATGTATCCCCCAAATAGCTCTGGTAGTGATAGATCAATTTCTGTTGCAATTCTTTTACCTGACTTTGGTATCTTAAGCTACTGGAACGTTTTGTGTAATTGTTTGCTTTACTTGTATCCCTAGTATATAATACAGTGCCTGAAACATTGGTTCTTAAATTTCTATTGATTGATCAGTTAACTGACTTATAAACAGGGATGTATTGCTTCTCCAGAATGTTATGGACCAGTAATATTAGTTGTGGGTATTTAATTCTAAGGGACAGCTATTATTGGTAGTATATAATGTTTACTTCCAAACTGATTGTTTTTTGTCTTTCACAAAATCATTTTTTAAACAAATGCGCTAAAAATAAATTTATGACATGTAATTAAAAATAAAGCATACTTTTGGGGGAAATTTGAAATGAAGTACATTTTTATAGTAAACCTTTGATTGTAATTTTTGTTTTAATTCCATTGAACAGAATTCTATCATTTACTGTCCCTAGGATTAACTTGCATGGTATGTTTGCTGTGATACTGAGGTATTAGCTATGTCTGAACAGCTTTTTACTTCAGGTTTTATAGTACAGGATGCTTTAACATGAAAAGTCTTACCCCTAAGGACAGAGGGAACATGTGGTAGCATGACTGGGAGAGAATGTGGGTTAAAAATCCTCTCTTTGCCTCTTACTATCTGTATGATCTTGAAGAAGTCACCTAACCTCTCTAGGCCTCTCGGGAACTCATTTTTCTTCTGTGTCAAATATAAGTTTTGAAGTAGGTGCTCTTTAAGGTACTTAAGGCATTTGGGTGGCCCAGTGAGTAAACTCTAGGGCTGGAGTGAAGAGGCTTTAGTTTCCATCCTCAAACACTTACCAGCTGCGTGACTCAGGGTAAGTCACTTCACTTCTGTCTGCCTCAGTTTCCTCATCTGTCCAATGGGGATAATTATAGTACCTATTTCCCAGAGTTGTTGTGAGGAGCAAATGAGACAGTTCATTATAAAGCTCTTGGCAGAGTGCCAGTCCCTGGCACATGGTAAGATATACATTGTTGTTGTTTAGTTATTTTAGTCTTATCCAGCTTTTTGTAACCCAATTTGGGGTTTTCTTGGCAAAGATCCATTTCATTTTACAGATGAAGAAACTAAGACAAACAGGGTTAAGTGGCCTGCCCAGGATCTGAGGCTGGATTTGAACACAGACCCCTTACAAGCTTTATAAATGTTAGCTATTGTTGCTTCCGCTACTAGTACTACTACTACTACTACTATACTAGTATTTACTACTGCTATACTGCTGCTACTATACTACTGCTATACTACTACTACTACCACTACTGCTACTACTACTACTACTACTACTACTACCACTACTGCTACTACTACTACTACTACTACTACTACTACTACTACTACTTCTACTTCTACTACTACTACAACTCTACTGCTTTCCAGGTCTAAATATTTTCCATTGAAGATTACCCAGTAAGTGATGTTCCTTAGAACATAGGCATGGGAAATTTTTAATGAATGTGAGATAGCATAAACTAGAACAGAGAAGAAATAGTGAGAATCTGTAGAGATAGAAAATACTTTCTTGGGGTGTACATGGCACAGTGAATAAATAGAACACCAGCCCTGGAGTCAGGAGGATCTGAGTTCTATCCCTCCTCAGACATTTAGTACTTACTAGTTGTGTGACCTTGGGCAAGTCACTTAACCCCAGTTGTCTTGAGTTCCCCCCAAAATACAAAAAGAAAAATTCTTTCTCTTGATTTTTATATCTGCGTTTCCTATTTGCACAGTTCCTAAACCATTTGATGGAGAAAATATAATGCCTCATTTGTTTGCAAAATGGATGAATTAAAAAAATTTGTATATGACACCATGTTAAAAACAGACTGTTATGTCTTTTTTTCATATATGTACACAGGTACATATATATATATATATATATATATAAATATATATATATATTTAAGCAGTCTAGAGTCTATCACTTATTTTAATCCTGGCTTGGGAGAACATTTCCTTGTCTGACCTCAAAGATAAAACTATTTTCAGCTTTTTCTTGGTAGTGATTAGAAAATTACATGATGCTTAGCCTGAGCTCTGCTCAAAGCAAATGGTTCAGTCTCTCGTCTATGTCTAAGTATGAAAAGCACTTCTGTGAGTTGGTGTTAATGGAAACTTAACAATTTTCTCTGACTATAGGAAATTCCAGGAGTAACCTTGGTGACAGAAGAGATCTTGTTGCCTCTAATGAAGGTAAGACCCTGGTGGTGATCTGCAATGCAAAGTGAGTGATCTTGTCTCTTTTCAAGGTTGATAATTAAAGGTTATGAGAAGCCTAACAGGTATGGTAGAGGGTGGAACAAGGGAGAACCTGATGCCCAGTCTGAACTGATGAATGCCTACTCTTTGTGGCACCGTAATCTTATTTTTTAGGCTATAAATAGTAATATCCTTTCCCACAATTACATGGAAAAACAATCTTTAACATTCATTTTTTTAAGTTTTGAGATCCAAATTCTATACTTCCCTCCTTCCTCTGACCCCTCCCTGAGATAGAAAGCAATCAGGTATAGATTATACAAGCACCATAATCTTTTCTAAGTTACTGTATTAAGTAGAGTTTCCTAAAGACAGAAGAGAACATCCAGCTTAATTCAAACCATCAGACTTACTATGTCCCCGGCGCTGTGTTTTTACACCCTTTACAATTACTGTTTCATTCAAATCTCACAAAAAACTCTGGGAGGTTGCTGCTATTTTTAGCCCCATTTTACAGATGAGAAAACTGAAGTTAAGTGACTTGCCTAGAGTCAAATACCTAGTAAGTGTCAGAGGTCAAATTTGAACTCAGGTTTTCCTGACATCAGACCTGGCACTGTATTCACCCCACCACCTAACTGCTGCTCTTACTTTCGTGAACTCGTAGGTCTTGCCAAAATGGTATGTTTGTGAGCTTAACTCATGGGGGCTCTTCATCAGCTTAGCTCTTCTGGCCATTTGCCTCTTTTCCCACATTTGGCTGCCCCTTTTTCTGATCTTTGCATCCAGCCAGCTCATAGGAGTCACTAGAAGAGAAAGACTGATGCTCCAATAAAATTAAACCTGATGTCGACTTCGTGCGTATTTCTCCTCTCTCTGCCCCCTTCTATACCATTTCCCATGAGCCCATCTTAGCCACCTTACAAACGATCCCACACACCACAGTTAGGACCTCCCAGCTCCCCCCCATCACCAGAGCTGCCTGTCAATGCCTTCAGCAATTGTAAATCTTGGCTTAAGATCTGGACCTAGTCATCTTACATACCCCTTTCTGCCCATGAACTCCATCTATTCATGTCTTTGGAATCCAGCGGTTTCAGAAGGATTGTCAAGCACAATAGATAGAAGGAGGGAGTAGAGAAGGATATGTATGTAATTAAAAACTAGGGAGTATTGGAGCAGAGTTTCCTTGAAGATCCTTTGTTGTTTTTGGCAGTGCTTCCTGTTAATTATAGGCTGGCGTGTACTGGGAAATCTCAATTTCTGGCAGTAAGCAGCGCATGTCAGCTTACTGTGCTTTCTTCCGTTATTGACTTTTGATTCTTTTGGACACACTAATATTAGACCAGGACCTAGACAGCTGGCGGGAAAGCTGGGAAGTGTTTGAGGTCACTGTGATGCAGTGGGGTGGGAAAACAGCAGCTGGGGGAAGGGTTTGGCAGTTAGAATTCTGGGTTCCCAAGAGGAATTTAAACATAGACAGAAAAGCTGTGCTGCTGGGCAGAAGTGTGGATAACTGGTATCCTACTGTGGAAGGGGCTGGGATGGGGGGCAGGGAAAGAAGAGGAGGAATGAAAATTTGGTTGACAGTTTCCCACCCATCAATATATTCTGTAGCAAATGACATTAGCCCTGCCTGGAGGGAAAAAACGTGAATATTTTTACCTTGTCTGTCCTGTTCTCTTGCCCCTCCCTGCTTTTCCTTCCACTTTTCCCATCTCTTTCTTTTTTCTCTCTTCCTTTTCAGTCATCCTCAAAAACAAAGACTTTTAACAATATAGCTCTAAGTATTTTTATACATTATTATTTCCCAACTATTTTTATTTCTAAGATAGATGTGCTGCTAGCCATTCTTGTAGCTGGGGAAGATTTTAAGAGCTACGCCCTCCCTTTCCTCTCCTCTCCTCATTTTAACAGTCAAGAACAAAATGGGAATTGGTACAGAAACTGGCCCCAGAGTCAGGACTGGTTGGATGCCTTCTCCTTTAAAGTTGTCTGTTGTTCAGTATCTGAGACTTAAATTGGTAGTATGGAGGTCCGAAGTCCTTGGGATCTGGTGATGAAACTGTATGATACATTAAAAAAGTGCTGGCTTTGGAGTTAGAAGATTTGTATTCAAATCCTAGCTTTGTCCTTTACTGTTTATAAGTTCTGTGATGGCAAGGGGGACAATCTTTTGCCTCTTTTATATCCCTAGCACTTAGTTTGTGCTAGCTTGGCACATTTTTTTTTGGTTATTCAGTCATTTTCAACCATGTCTGACTCTTTGTGACCCCATTTGGGATTTTCTTGGCAAAGATAGTTGGTTTGCTGTTTCTTTATCCAGTTCATTTTACAGATGAGGAAACTGAAGCATTAAGGATAAAGTGAACTGCCCAGGGTCACACAGCTAGTACATGTCTGAAGTCAGATTTAAACTCATGAAGATGAATCTTCTGACTCCAGGCCTGCCACCGTATCCACCTAGCTGTGCCCCTGTCTGGCACGTAATAGGTGCTTCATAAATGTCTATTGACTTTACTGTCTGTGTGACCTTAAGCAAATCACTTTACCTCTCTGATCCTTTAGTGTCCTAACCTGTAAAATAAGAAGCTTGGACTAGGTGACCTGTAAGGTGTTTTCCAATTCATTTCTGAGGTCTGTTGGTTCATTAGTTCCACAGGACTGAGTGGGGACAAATTTCTTTTGGAAAGAGTTTAACTAGGTAAAGTCAAATAAACAGACAAAAAAGATGAAGTAAAGAATTGATGAGTGTATAGAGCATTTATCTTATTCTGCATTGACAAGACCAAAGTGGAAGGAGTGTTGGTGCATGGTTTTCTATTTGCAGATGATTGTGCACTCAATGCAGCCTCTAAAACTGAGATGCAACAAAGTGTGGATCGATTCTCTGCTGCTTGTGCTAATTTTGGCCTAACAATTAACACCAAGAAAACATAGGTAACCCTATCAGCCACCACCGTACCATCCATACGTGGAACTATCAGTTGCAGCAAATGGAGATGTTTTGAATGCTGTGGATAAGATCGCTTACTTGGAGAAGTTTTGAATGCTGTGGATAAGTTCACTTACTTTGGTAGTGTACTTTCCATTCGTCAGGATGACTGGAGATGGCCCAGGCATGGGAGAGAAGAGGTATTAGACTGACTACCAAACTGAAGGTCTACAGAGATGTTGTGCTGAATTCATTTTTGTATGCCTGGGATATCTGGACAGTATACCAGCTCCATGCCAGGAAACTGAGTCACTTCCAACTATAGTGGGCTGGCCATGTTGTTTGAAAGCAAAACATACACTTGCCAAAGAGATTATTTTATGGAGAATTCACACAGGGCAAGTGTTCACATGGTGGTCAGAAGAAGCCATCCAAAGATACTTTCAAGGTCTCTCTTAAGAACTTTGGAATTGATTGTGTGACATGGGACACTGGCAGAGGAAAGCAGAATTGAAATTGCTCAAGAGAAACACGAGATGTGCAAATTTAGAGAATTCACTCCAAATGTTCACATGGACTATTTGTGTCTGACCTGTGGTAGAGTCTTCTGAGCTCATGTTGGTCTGATCAGCCACAGCCGGACAAACTGAACTTGACTCTAGCACAGTGATGTCATTTTGGACTTTTCTAAAATGGACAGCAACCATACTGAGAGTATTCTACTCATAGATAGGCTGGCATAGTGTTAAAAAAGGCAGCCTTTTTCTTCTTTCTATTCCTTGATTCAGCTGCGTCTTAGAAACTCTGGTTGAGGAGGACACTTCCCTTTTTTAGGGAAATATTCTAAAGATTCCTTGCCAGCTAGATTTTCCTTTGCTGATTTTGTAGAGACCTCTACTGGTCTTGTGCTGACATCTCTGTGGGTATTTTTCTGAAAGTTCTTTCTCCATCTCATTTCTACATCTAGGTTGTTAGCCTCAGGCATAGCTAATTTACCATCTTTTTGTTAAGCTAGTAAAATTTATGACCCTTTGGCCTTGTATTGAATTTCTAACTTTCTCTTTCTAAACACTTTCACTCTCAGCCCATTCATTAAGCTTTGATGGTAGTCACACCTTGGGACTAATAAGTAACCACACTTTTATTAGACCAAATTGCAAGATCTGCCAACTTTTCAGGTTAATTTTTGATGAGTTATTTCTCAGATGTTTTTCCTTAAGAACAACTTTTCCATAATCTCACTTTACATTTTAGGCAGCAGCTTTTTGTGTGACTTCATCATAAGAGTGAACCCTCCATAACTACACGTCACAGCACATCACATGTAAACCTTGTTCATTTCCCCCCATGAATCCTCCATCAGAGTTAAAACAAACACAGAGAGATTGATGCTGAGACTTAAGGCAAAAGAGAAGGAAGATTGCAGTTCTTTATTTTTTAAGATCTTCTTGCACCATCCATTAAATCTTGGCTGAAGAAGTAACATGTGCATTGAGAACCAAGATAGGCAAACACCGCTGTGTTATATCTCTGAAAGCACCAGATAATAGCTCGCATTTCTGTAGTTCCTCAGTGTTCGCAGAGTGCTTTCCATGTTATTTCATTTGATCCTTACCACCACCCTGTGAAGCAGGTGCATTATTGTCCTTACTTCATAGATGAGGATATTGAGATCGAGAGAAACTAAGTGATTTGCCCAGGGGTACACACACATCCTCATCTGAAGTGCAACATTCTACTTACTGGGCCTCCTAGGTGCTCTAGATCTGTAATAATCAATTGCAAACTGAACTTTAAAAAAATAGGGTATAGTGGGATATGCCTGTAATCCTTGCCACCATGGGAGGGTAAGGCTGATGTATCACTTGAGTTTAGGAGCTTTGAGCTGCAGTAGACTTAAAGTCAATGGAGCATTTGCATTAAGTCTGGCACAATATGGTGAACTTCTGGAATTAAGTGACTACCAGGCCATCTAAGGAGGGGTAAACAGGCCCGGGTCTGAAAAAACGAAGCAGGTCAAAGATTCTGTCCTGATCAGCAAAGGGGATAGTGTCTGTGAGTGACCTCTGCTCTTCTATCCTGAGTAAAATAGGGAGACCCATCTCCAAAAGATCCCAATAGTGTCAGGATATTTAATTTGTTTTAGCATTCTGAAGCTCTCTGGTTAAGCGGTTGGGTGCTTAAAGTGGCTTTTTTTGAATGCTGTGGAGGTGCTCTTTATGTATAAATCATAAACTGTCACCCTTGTTCCAATCACTGCAAGCAGGACTGACACAACATAACCTCTGAATCATCAAGACCCTACAGAGGACCAGGTTGTCTCTGTAAAAGATGGATGCTCCTGTGCAGAGGAGATCAGATTAATATGGTGTGCTTCTTTTAGATGATACATACTTTAAAAAATGTTTTCCCTTTTTCTTTAATCTACCTGTATTGGAGAAAAGTTAACCTGTTTATAAATGTCACAGGTAAAAGCTGCTCCTGAGACAACTGGTGCCTTTAAAGTCCACTGACTAGCACGACTGGATCAGTGTTTCAACTTTGCCAACCGTCTCTTTGGGCACAGAATAAAGCCGTTCTTTCTAGGCAGGCTCCCTTCTCCACAGGAGAATTCTGGTTAATTAGCAGACATTTTTGCTGCCAACATGCCTCTTAGAGATGAAAGGTAAATGTTTTCTCCTGGCACTAATTAGAAATGAGCACTGTGTAAAAAAAAAATTGTAAAGGGGATCTGGCAATCCAATTTCTCCAAAAGAATCAAGACTTTAACTCTTAGACTTAATTAATATCTGAGACTGCATTATGTATTGATTAGGTATTGACAGCTAGGTCACGCAGATAAAGCGTGGAATTAGGAAGACCTGAGTTCAACTCTGGTCTGGGCAAGTAACTTAATCCTGATTGATTCAGTTTCATCATCTGTAAAGTGATCTGGAAAAGAAAATGGCAAACCATTCCGGGATCTTTGCCGAGAAAACCCCAAATTGGGTCACAAAGAGTCATTCACAACTGAAAAACAACTCAACAGCAGCAGCAACAAATAGGTATTGATATGTTGCTCATATAATTTTTTTTGGTAGGAGGAAAAGGGGCTGACCTATACCTTCACTGGTATAAGGAATCTTTAGTGAGGAAAGTCCATCTACCAATGCAGATGAGCACTTGTTTGGCAACTTTCAGTCTTAATTTCCTGGGGCACAAGAGATGTTGACTTGCCCTGGGTCACACAGCCGGTCTGTGTAACAGATTTGTTTAGAATTCATGGAGTCCAAAAAGGAAGATGCAAAGGAAGGACCCAATCCAGTGCATCCTGATTCTGAGGCCACCTCCTTATCCACTGCACCATATAATTTATCTACATACATCTATAGGACAAGATTGAGATTTTTTTAATAAGCAGAGAGACTTAGAATTCCTCCCCTTCTTCGTTTCATACCTGATACAAAATTCCCTGAATTTAGTAAGTTTTTCCTAATTTTATCTCCACCATGCTCTGGTCACTTCTTGCCCACTTTTTTCCCCTCACATTTGAGGTATTCAATTGGCATATTCCCTTCTAATACATCATTTAAGTTTTTTTTTTATAAAGGTGGTAAGTTTGCATAGTCAATAAGACAGCAAGTTTCATTTAACCAGGGAATATATCTTCTTTTTCTATGGTGTCCCTGATTTTAAAAAAAGGTGGTCATGGATTGATTAACATTTTGAGTTTTATGTGGATTCAGGATTGACCTAAGTGGGATATGGTGATTTCTTCTACTGGATGGCATATGCACAATTTCTTTCTGCCCCCAAATCTTCCTCAGTGAAGTATCATAGCACCTGACATTTTGTTGGTGGGTTAATTCCATTTCTTTCTGTCAAGAAGAACCCTGGCATTAGCTGGGCATTCAAGATCCTCCATCCATTATCTTGCTCAAACCAGTTTTCAGTGTTATCTTTCATTGCTTCACGTTTGTAACTCCATTCTCCAGTCCATCTGGTTTCTTTTTCTTCTCGTCTCTGAGTATCTTGTTTCTGAACCTGTCTTCAAAATAGATTTTCCCTTCCTTGCCATAAGCTAGGATGCCCTTTCCTCTCTTTTTTTACTCATTCTCCAAAGTGCAGATCAAGTATATCTCCCATGAAGTCTTTCCTGATCTCCTCTCCTCTCCCCCCTCTCTCTCTCTCCCTCCCTCCCTCCCTCCCTCTCTCTCTCTCTCTCTCTCTCTCTCTCTCTCTCTCTCGCTCAGCTGTTGATGTTTAACGTCTCCTATTATCTACCACTCATTCACACCTCTGTATGATTTATTTCATTCTAATCACCCTCTACCTTTTTTTTCTAGTTGAGAATAGTACCCTATGAAAATGGGAGTTTGGGATAGAGAGGAACTAGAGAAAGGTTGATATTTTGGAGCATGAGGTACTTTCTGGATGTGCACCATTACTGGGGAGCTTTGTGCAGTTAGAGGCAGGATGAAGTCGTTAGGCCTGGCAGGCAAGAGTCACGTGACAGGGGCCCCAAAATGAAGACGCAACACACTAAATGTGATGTAGGAGAAAGAATACTTCATTTGAAGTCAGCAATCCTGGATTTCCATTGACTTACATGTGTGACTTTGGGCAAACACTTTTATCTCTCTAGGCCTTAGTTTCTTCATCATAAAATGAGATGGATGAAGTATATGATGCATAAGATCTCTTCCTCCAAATATGGTCAGTACTATTTAAATTACCTTTAATAGATTTAATAATTTACTCTATGAATTTTCAGAAGATTTACCCTAACTGACCACTAGATGTCAGGTCATTACCATTTGATTATTTTATATACTATATTTTATATTATTATTTATATTATATTATTTTATATTTGATTATTTTAAATTCCCTTCCACCCCCTAACCCTCATCCCCCAGAGGGGCTGCTTTTCATAGCAAAAGAGGCCCCACCACTGATGAGTTACAATTTTTCCCTATTAGTGCAATACTACAGTTCAACAAACATTTAGTCAACTCTCACTCTGTGAGAAGCACTGTTTTAATTATTTGTGCCTTGGAAAGGAAGTGGGGAAATGAGGAAATACAGAGTGAATCCTAATAAATTTATTTAGAATTCATGGGCAAGAAAAATGAATGAACGATGATGTGTAGAATCATGGTGAGAATCAGATGTTCCAGTTTCCCATGTTGGATTATACCTTGTTTTCTCTGCTAGATGTTTGCCACCGGAGTGTATGTCAGGGTTCTGAAACTACAGGTTGCAATAGTATGGTTCTAAGTGTTCTACGGAGGCTCCGTTGTGATTCAAAGAACTCCCGGTCTCTGGGTCGAGATCAGGTTTAAATCTTTGCTCTAACTCTTGGTGGCTTGTCATTTAGCCTTTCTGAGCCTCATATAATACTGGGACTATATTTCACAGACTTGTGAAGAAAATGCTTTTCAAACCTTAAAGCAGTTTAAAATGTGAATTAGAATGATGACTAGAGTTGTTTCTTTACTAAAAGTATGTATCAGGACACTCTCAAGGAATTCTTGATTCCTCTCAAGACTCAGCTCAAATGCCACCTTCTTTGAGTCTCTTCTTGATGTCTCCTCTTCTACCTCTATCACATGCATCCTCTTCCCCACTACCACACTATTTTTGCATTTACTGTGGCATATTTTGCATCTGCTGTTTCCCATCAGTATCACATAAGCTTCTTGAGGATAGGAACAGTTCTGCTTTTGACTGTAATCCCATCACACACAGTACCTGGCACATGAGAGCCACTCAATAAATTTTATTTAATCGTATGATTTTTAGCCGATTATAAACTCTCCAGTAAAAGAGATTTTGCCTTGTGCTATTTTGATTTACATTATTTATGCGCTCTACTCTGTCCTAAAATGAAGCCAGAAGTGTGAGTTCAATGCCCACAAGGAGCAATTATCTTCAGTCATTTTCATGGTCACAGATTGGATGGACTGAGCATCAGCCAGAAAGTTCATAAATGCAAGCTAACAGTCAGGAGGGAGTCTGGGCAAGGGAGTGTGAATAGAATGCAAATCTTCACTATGAACAGAAAAAAATACCCTATTGTCATTGTGTTAGCATTGGAGTACAACATGTACTTTCATAATTCTGTCATATCCCTTGAATTATTAAGTGAATATTTCCTTGCTCCAATAATTTACTTCTTAAAATATCCAGAATTTAAGTACCAGCATAGTAGATGATTAAATGTTAATGGAATTTAGAGTATGGAAAGAACTCTAGAGATCATTTAGTCCATTACTTTAAAGACATAAATTTAATGATTTTAAAGTCCATTTTAAAGATGAAAAAAATGGAGCTCCTCCCAAAGTTAAGGGACTTGTTCAAGTAACAGCTGGAATATCAACCTGAGTCCACTAATTTAAAATCAATTTTCTTTCCCACTAGACAATATAGCCCCCAAAATGCATTTGTAATTTTATTTTTCCATTTCCCTTTGATGTTATTATTTGATGACTAAAAGGCTAGTTTAATTTACTTTTTCTCTGTTGTTTTTTGAGAATGTAAATAAGTTTAATGGATAAATAAATCCATCTAAGAAGCCACAACTTTAGTTAATATTCTTTTGTGACTCTGAAAAGGGTGATGAGGTAAATCAGGAGACACAGAAGTTTACAGTGAGCCTGCATGGGGTGGTGTAAAAAAGAGCGATAAAATTTAGAAAATTTAAGTCTTAGGTCTGACATGGGCCATTGTGACCTTAGGCAAAGTGTGGTACCTCTTCAAGTCTCAGTTTCCTTGTCTGTAAAATGGAGATGATAATTGAATACCACCTACCTCATTGGGGAATGGTGCTTTGTAAATTAAAAATTGCTATTTAAATATGAACCCCTACCGTTATGACCTCTGGAATGGAAACAACAGAGTAGTGCTTTAATTTAGGTTTCTCCTGCTTAGCCAAAATCATTAAACTATGATTCAGCTTATTCACTGTGTGTAAAAGTGAGTATTCTTGGTTGAAAGATGGAGAGAAAATGAAGAAGGTTCTTTCCTAGCTAGACTAAGTCATGTTTTTTAGTTATTTTCTTTTAAATTTGGGGGTGATTATTCAGGTCAGAGCTACCCTGTTAGTTCAGACATTAAAAGAACTAGCAGTTCTGGGAGCTTTGATTCCCTTAGGTTTGAGAGTTTGGGTTAGATGACAGGTTCTTAACCTGTTTTTTATATTGTGCCTCCCTTTGTCAGTCTGATAAAGCTTATGGACCCCTTCTTAGAATAATGTTTTTTTAATGCATAAAATAAGCCATACAGGATTATAAAGGAAACCAACTTGATTAAATGTAGTTATCACATTTTTAAAAAAAGTTAATGGACCTTAGGTTAAAAATTTTAACAGCCCTTTCCAACTCTAAAATTTTAGGATCACATATTCTTACAAGACTTTTTAAGTGGACATGATATGGAGAATTTTGCAAAAGATATGGGCAAGAATAGTACAGGGGCTGAATTGGTGAAAAGAGTATCTCTACTAATAAATCAAGTACCAGCAAAATGGCAGAGTAGCAAAATATTCCAACCAAGAGTATTATCATGTGTTGAGTAAAGAATACATTTACTTCCTTCTGTATGTGTGTTCACTATATATCTGGTCCATCACAGGCACTTAATAAATGCTGGTTAATGGATTGGCCAGTTGATACTTTTATGTTTTAGTTTTTATCTCTGTTCCCTTCTTATGAAGGAGCAGCCTCAATTGCTTAACTTTATTTTTTATTTATTAGCACTGGGGAGAATCTGGGCCTAGTTTTGAGCTATGTTCATGGTGTGTCTTTATATTTTACAGGTGCAGAACTTTAACGGCTACTGGGAAAAACTGAACTCCAATTTGGAATACGTCAAATATGCTAAACCACACCCACAGTACAGCAACAATGTGGTTAGGAGAGAGTGGAGAAATTTAATTTCTGAAGAGGTATGTAAAAGGCTGATAAGATTTTTAGGTAAGAATCCTATATTAACGCAAAACAGAAGGCGAAAATATATTTTTAGAGTTAGAAGAGCATTTTTTCAACATCTTACCTTGCCCATTCTATTTGCTGATGAGGAAGCTGTAGCCCAGACAGTATTAATGATTATGTTACCCAAGATCGTCAATGGCAGACCTGGGATTAGAACTCAGTCCAAGTCTTCTGTTTCTCCGTTGAGTATTTTTTTTTCCATTAGTCCATGCTGCTCGCCATGGCTGAGGGATATGGGACTCTGGGATGCTATGTGTATTATTAGTTGAGATTTTAAAAATTGCAATTCCCATATTAGTAGGAGGTAATGGAACTCCCCATCTTTGGTGGGGCACCTCGGTGAAGCAATGGATAGAGCACTGGGCCTGAAGTCAGGAAGACCTGAGTTCAAATGAAGCCTTGGACGCTTACTGGTTGTGTGACTCTAGGCAGGTCACTTCACTTCTACTTGCTTCAGTTTCCTCAACTGTAAAATGGGGATAGTAATAGCACCTCTCTCCCAGAATTGTTATGAATCTCAACTGAGATAGGATTTGTAAAACATTTGGCAAGCACCATGCACTATGTAAATACTTATTCCCTGCTACCCTCCCTTATTCTCAAGCTCACTGTTCCAGCTTTGGGGGACTAAACAAATAGTCATTTCCCCACTTTTTGGAGATCTGACCTTTGGGACATCATATTATAAATATGAGAGGTAGTGCTTATCCACATGGCTTTTATGTTTTACATCTTTAACATATTGCATTCTAGAAAAAAGGAAAAAGAAGATCCACTGTATATTTCAGGAACATTCTTGAGAATGCTGGAAAGTAAGTTAACCCTGAGTATTATCATTTATATTAATAAACTAGGTATCATTCTTTGAAAAAACTTCACTTAACCAAGCTAATGATAGATGATTGAGGTGGCTCTTCCTTCAGTTGTGCCTACTCAGCACAATAGAACAGTCAGTTTATTGCATTTCCAGATTTGTAAAGCAAAAGCAGGTAATTTTGGGTGGGAAGGAGGTAGCTATAATGAGGAGAATGCTAAGAAATTATTTCTATATTGAGCCTTGTTAACCTTCACTTGTCCCCCACGAGTAATAGGTAGGCTGGTTAAAAAGTTTTAGAGTGCGAGCAAGCTTGGCCTTACTGTGAAGGTTTAATTAATATAATTGCTGCCAACTGAGTCATCTGCTAGGGGTAGAGACGTGGGCCAAGTTCTGACCTCTGTTCTGTCTTTTGTTTCTACTGTCTCCAGTAACTGAGAAGTACAATTGCTGTAATTGCTACAGAGGCTTAAGATGAAAAATGTTAGGTGATTTTATAATTGTTTAATGTCACTTTTTTTGCCAAGTTAATTTAAATCGTGAAGCTCTCAGCAGATAACAATTTCTGCCAGACTCTTTAGTATTTGAGGTGTTTAAGTAGTAATTGCTTTTTGTGATATTATAGCCTTCCTTTTTTTCCTCTTAGTGCTCATATTTGTGAATAACAAATCATTTTTTTCTCCGTAGGGTGATTTCCAATCTGGAAGTATGGACAATAGGTAAGAAAAGATCTGAAGGAAAACCTCACTTTTAGCCAGTGAGAAACGTTGTCTAGAGCCCTTGCTTTCCTCTGTGCTCACCAGTGGAGAGTAGGGCTGTTTATTCTGGACCTTCCTATGTGTATCTCTCAGCGGGATCTTTGTGAATCTAAGGGAGGACCATCTGGCTGTTTGTCTAAATAATGAAATTACTCCTAATTTTGTGGATTATTTCTGTAGGACACCATGTTAGATTAAATGACTTTACAATGGGCAGGTAATTCCTTTTTAAAAATTAAAAAATTTTCCAGTTAATTCCATAGGAACTTATACTTAGCTAGATCTGTGATCTGTTCTGGGAGAGTAAGTATTCACAATGATGAGATAGCATCCTCTTCACACCCCCTCTTTTTATGCAATTCTTAGATAAATAGATAAAGATTAAGTACTTGTCAGGCAGGGTACTAAGTGCTGGGGATACAAACACAATAAAAACAAGTTGATCCAGGATTTCAAGAAGCGTAAATTTCAGTATGATAAGACTACATATAAGGGGAAGGTGGGTAGCGGAGGAGAGGAAACGGAGTACTCATACAGGAAGTTATAAAAGTATGCAGGTGAAGTGGACCAGAGAGTGAGCCCAGGAGGAATGTAAATAGGATGGTTGGGACTTTCGAAGAAACTGAGATACTGGGCAAGAACTCATTCATCATCAAGTTAGCCTCTAGATTATATCTTGTCAATGTCCTTCCACACATCCTCCATAGAAGTTCCATCCAAAATGCTGGATAAGTATTAGAATAATTAATCATTAATTAATGATTCTATTCCTTTGATTCTTTGGAACCTTAGGGGTTCCATTTCTTTTCCCTTACTCTTGCTCTATGACTGGTCCCGCTTCTTATTCAGTCATGAGTTCCTTGAGAATATATTTTATACAACTTCTTGCCCATAAATCAAGATTGATAATACCTTATAGCCAACCTTAATTCATGTACTCACTATGAATGAAGAAATAAAGCATTTATTAAGCCCTTATGTTATGTTATGAGAAAAGCAAGATGATCTCTACCCTCAAGGAACTCACATTCTAATGTATTTTCCCTTTAGCTTTTGGGTCAGATCATAGTGTTCTATAGTTTACAACTATTTAGCAGCACTGGGAAAACAGCAATATTGAAGAGATAGATTTTTGTACCAGTGAGGATCTTGAGAGCATTGAAAGTATTACAGTTTTCCAAACACAGTTCAATCTCTTCTATTCAGTTCTGGGTCCAGTTTTTCTGTCTGTCTGCAGGATCTATGTAGGATATATACATGTTACTGTACTCACTCAATGGAGTTGCCTACCTAATTGCAAGATAAGATTTTTATCCTTTTTGATTTTCCACTGTGGATCATTGGATCACTCTCTGATTTTTATAGATTTTGCTAAGAAGGCTTTGTGTCATTCAGGGCATTAATCCCGTTAGTACAATGCCAAACACGGATGAAATGTTTGCTCATGTCAATTAGGCAAATAATTTTATAGCAGGGTTTTATGATTTTAAGGTGATGTTTGGCTATATTATATTAATATTACTAGTCTGAAACTGGCAGGTAGCTAGGTGGTACAGTGGATAGAGTGTCAAGTCTGAAATCAGGAAGACTCATCTTCATGAGTTCAAATCTGACTTCAGACACTTACTAGCTAGGTGACCCCAGGTAAGTCACTTAACTCTGTTTCCTTCAGTTTGTTGACCTGTAAAATGAGGAGAAGGAAATGGCAAACTACTCCCGTATCTTTGCCAAACAAACTCCAAATAGGGTCATAAAGAGTCTGACACAATTGAAATGACTGAATAACAACATGTGAAACTGGTTGACTGGGCCAATCTCGTAGAGGTCTGCTTAAGGAAGTCACTTGCTTCTGCACACTTATTTCTCTAACTATATAAAGTTTAACTTCCCTTCTTTATTCAGCATCAATTAGCATACAGTCTTCCCATCTTTTCTGCTTTCTTCGTATTTATCGTTTCTCGTGGTACAATATATTTTTGGTACATTATATTTTTGTACCACAATTTGTTTAGCCATTTGTCATCCACTGGGCATCCACTTTGTTTTTCACACTTTGCTGCTATAAAAGTTCTGTTATAAATATTTCAATATGTTTGGTGTGAATGGTATCTTTCTTTTTATCTTTGACCTAGTTGAAGTATATACTGAATATTGGGATGACCAGATGGCACAGACATTTTAGCCTCTTGGTTTATATTTCTGTTGTCAGTGATTCAAAGAAGTCTTTTGTATCCTTTCTTATAGTTGCACTTCTTCTTTTAAGAATTGTTTTAAAACTTCGTCAGATACATTATTGCTAAGAATCGCAGCCATCGTAATCGCAGTTCACAAAAATTGTCAGGGTGAACTTATCTCCAACTACAGGCTGACGGTGCCCAGGTTTATTCAATAGTACCCACAGAGGGGTGACATCTTTTGTTAATTTCCCTGGGTGATTTAAAACTTCTTTCTCTAGAGGCTTCCCCCCACTGGCACTAAACAGAGGTTGTCAGTGCCTTTAACTAGAAACATAAGGTTGATGTGACATCAGCTGACCCTAGTCCTGTTGGAAATGGGTTTCACAATCTCTGAAATGTTTCCAGATGGACTGAAATTCTTATGTGTGCCAGCCCCATCCCTTTGCCTCTCTCCTGCCTCCTCACTGACATCACTTGTTCTGTGTGTGGATTTCTGGTCATCCTCTCTTACTGTGCTTAAGGAAACCTTGTGTTGGTTTCATGTGCTATGGTTGAACTAATTGCTGGAAACAGAATGTGCTAATGCTTTTGTACCCTTCTATTTCTTCATCAACTTAAGTACTGGACAAGATGGAAGCAAAATGTGGCTGAAATGTGTCCATCTTTGCTGAAAAATGTGACCATTTCTTTGGTGAAAGGAACCTTATGTTGTAGGATCACATCATGTATGTGCTTGACCAGTGCTTCTTAGCCAATACCCTAAGTGAGTACTTGCAGAGACCTTGGCCTAAAGAGCCCAAGGTCTCACAGTTCATCCTGGGTCATCTCCAGTCATCCTGATGAATATCTAGTCATTGGATTCAGATGACTCTGGAGGAGAAGTGAGGCCGGTGACCTTGCATAGCCCTCCCTCACTCAAAACAAAGTCAAGTACAAATCCTGTTATCATTTCTCTGATGGCATGGCCTTCTTTGGCAAAGAAGGATGAACACAATCACTTGACCAATCTATCACTCAGCTTTAACCGTTTTCCTTTGCGCTCAGTTACCTGAATCCATGTAGGAAGTGAAGGTAGGGATATCACAGCAAGTAGATATTTTTTCTTTGTAAAGAATTTTTTTTTCCATTGAAGGAAAACACACCTTTTCTCTTTTCTACTACTGAAAAAGAAAGAAAAGCAAAACTTTTGTTAGAAACATTTATAGTCAAGCAAAAGAAATTCCCGTATTGGTCATATTGTAAAATATGTCTCAGTTTACTTACTGAGTCCATCACTCCTTTCTTAGGAAGTGGGTAGTATGTTTCATCTTGAGTCCTCTGGAATTGTGGTTGGTTATTGTGTTGATCAGATCTCTTAAGTTTTTCGGTTATTTTCCTTTACAATATTATTGTTATAGTATACATTGTTTTCCTATGTAAATCAACTTTAGCATCAGTTCATACAAATCTTCCCAGGTTTCTCTGAAAATACTCCCCCTTGTTATTTCTCATATCACAATGGTATTCCATCACATTCATACTACTATATCATGTTCAGCAATTTCCAAGTTAATGGCACCCCCCAGGTCCTGTTCTTTGCAAATGCAAAAGGAGCACAGCAAATAATTTTTATAGTAAATCCATAGTCCCTACCCCCTCAGCTTGTCTGGTGCAAAATGTCAACTTGGAAGTGGAAAATCTTTTTAACATCACATACTACATGTTTCACTCTGATCAAGTTACTTTCTAAGCTAAGTAACTCATGTTTAGATGGGTTAAGATGATAATCCAGAACACATTCTTCCAAACTAAAGTTAGTAATCATAGTGCCAGCATACTCTCTGAGAGGGAGAGGAGATGGAGGAGGATCAAGCCTTTTCCTGTCCTGGCTTATCGTCTTCTTCGTAAATAAAATATCTCTATCCTTCTGATTCTAATTACCAACCCTGTCTTAAGGAATGGAATCTGGTTTCATTTTTCCACTCAGACACTAGTTTTAGTGTCTGAGAGGGAAAATGAAACTAGACCCTATCAGGATTGGGCATCTTTCTTTTTCACCTTTCCATCCTTTCATTCTTCCTCTCACAGAAGACTTGGTGTCTCTTCTGAATTTGTGGTACAGCCAGTCTGGCATCTTTAAAATCTTCCATCCTGCAAGCATCCCCCAGTGAGGCGGGGAGAAAAATCTAGTTTATAGTTTATGATGCCTCTTATTTTGTGGGGTTGGAGGTAGGGAGGGAGTTGGTGTTGAAGGATGGAAAACATATAGTAACCATGCAAATATTTGTTGTCTAAATAGTGCTCTGTTTTATTTCAGAGCCAAGGTTAGCTCCCCTCTTCCAAGAGGAAGATAATCAACAGAGACTGCTCATGGGGCTGGTATGTATTCTATGGGCTGTTAGTATGCCAGGGAACTCTGTACCCCAAGGGAAACAAAAGTCCATTTTTGTTGTTTTGTTTGTCATCCTTTTATTGAAAGACAGGGAAAGAGGGAATCTTGTAATTTTTTGGTTGGTTTCAAATTCAACAAAACAGAACCCAATGTTACTAAATTACAGAATTCCAGGTTTCCTAGAATAAATGAATAAAGAAGCATTTATCACTGTGCTAAGCACTGGAGATACAAATTCAAGAATGAACCAAAACAAGCCCTCAAGGAACTGATATTCCAGTCTGTGAGACAATACATGTATGGGAGCAGAGGCTAGAGAAAAGAGTTTCTGGAAGATTACAGGGGTGGGGAGTGGATCCATAGAGAATTCAACAGATACCCTTTTTAGGAGTCATGCTAATATGGTGGGATTGTTTTGATTTACTAGCCCAGTGGAAGAGGTAGAAAAAAGGGGCATGTAGAGGTAGATTTTGGGGAGGGAGGTTATGTCAAAAATCTGTTCATCTATGGATCTGTCCAATATTGGTGCTTATACAGTGTAGTCTAAAGAACTTAACTATACATTTCTTTAGGATTTCATTTGGGCTTTAGAGCCCATGCTTTCATGCAAACATGAATCTGCTGAATTCTAACTTAATTATTTAGTGAGTATACTGCTGCAGGTGTGCGTGTGTGTGTGTGTGTGTGTGTGTGTGTGTGTGTGTGTGTGTGTGTGTGTGTGTCTTTCTGTCCCCTCAGCCTGGCTCGTACAACTTGGGGGAGAAAGATCTATTTGATTTAACTTTTGATACAATCGTCTTCCACTTAAGCTGTTTTATTAGTTTAGTAACTCATGAAGATGAGGTGCAATTGTCACCTAGAACATACACCTACATATCTTTCTGCCCCTTCTAGCTTGGTTAGTTCTCAGTGACAATATCCACATACCACTACTCTGTATAACAATTCCCCACCTTCCTTCTCAACTTCCGTTCTCCCCCGTGATAGGCAATGACAGAGATTTATAAAAGAAAGTCAGGTAATCTGACAAGGGCTGACTTGAAGCAACATATCATAATGGAGTGGCATATATGATAATGCCTTAGATGCTTTTTGACTTGTGATCAAATACCTTAAATACTCAGAGCCTCATCTACATCTATAAAATCTTATCTATAAGATATATCTGTATCTTAATTATAAAATGGGGATCATCAAGATTTCTCTGCCTACCTCATGGGGCAACAGTGAGATTCACTAAACTTCAAGTATTGTATAAATATAAACCTTTCTTATTTCATGTCTTATTTGACCTTGGGGGATTTAGATGGGATTATCTCTTGTAACATTTTCTAGAAGGGCAGGCCGATGATTTTGGAATTTACATGGGGATATTAGGGAAAGAAATAAGGTCCAAATTTTCTACAGCGTAAAAACACAGAACTTGGTTTGGGATCTAGGGATGATTTTTATAAGAATGTCTGTGTGTTTTTCCTTTATTGATGAAGAAGACCATGCCATCAGAGAAATGATGACATGACTTGCACTTGACTGTGTTTTGAGTGAGGGAGGGCTATGCAAGGTCACCAGCCTCACTTCTCCTTCAGAGCCATCTGAATCCAGCGACCAGATATTCATCAGGATGACTGGAGATGACCCAGGATGAGGCAGTTGGGGTTAAGTGACTTGCCCAAGGTCACACAGCTAGTGAGTGTCAAGTGTCTGAGGTGAGATCTGAATTCAGGTCCTCCTGACTCCTGCACTGGTGCTCTATCCCACTGCACCACCTAGCTGCCCCATTAGAATGTCTACTGTTAGGGGAGCTGAGAGCCTTTTTAACCAGTCATCCTGCTGAGCGAGGACAATGAAAACTATGAATAGTTTATCCCAGGCCTCATAGGGAATCAGATTTGTCTCATTCACTAGGTTCTATGCTTGGGACTGTTTAAACAACAGAAATGGAACTTGAATGTTTCAGGAACCTTGTTCCTGTTCAATGAGGATGAAAGAATGTCTTTATAGTGTAATTCTCATGCCTTGTCACTAGGGGTCAGAAGCCTCTTTTTGTTTAAAGTGCCACCAGTTAAATATTGCTTCCCAGTGCTATAGGAAGGACTTGGTCCACAGGAATGGGGAACCTGTGGCCTCGAGGCCATTTGTGACCTTCTAGGTCCTTGGGTGCATCCTTTTGACAGAGTTCAAGTTTTACGGAACAAAATTTTTTATATTAAATATACATATTAATATATCTATATATATATCTATATCTATCTATATCTATATCTATATCTATATCTATATATATATATAATTGTTTTATCATTAAAGGGATTTGTTTGGGGAAGTTTGGATTCAGTCAAAGGGCCACATCCGAGGACCTAGAGGGCTACATGTGGCCTTGAGGCTGCAGGTTCCCCACCCCTGGACTAGGAAATAGGCAAAAAAGGAGGAAAAAAGAAAAGAAAAAGAAAGAAGATGGAGGAGGAGAATAGCGTTAGCAGTGTTACAGGCTGCCTGTCCCCACAGGTTTGCAGAATATGGAAACAGGACTATTTGCGGGCAATGATTTAGATTTATTACCTTGTGTAATATGAGTTTGCTTTATTCAGTGTATCTGGTTTGGATTGGCAAGGAAATTTATCACTTTTATTTTCTCCTCTTAAGATCACTTGACCTGATCTTTGTGAAAACCAGTTTATTAAGCAGTTGTTCATACTGGACTGTCTGGAGAGGCAGAGAGATTCAGTAGGTAGAGTTGGAGTCAGGAAGACGTGGGTTTAAATTGCATCCTTGATACTTTGAACAAATCTTATAATCTTTCTTAGCCTCAATTTCCTGAGTAGAGATAGGGGGATTAGATGTAAGAGATGTGGAGGTAGAATCAATAAGACTTGACAACTGATTGGTGAAATTCAGACCCTCTTGGGAAAAGATGGTAAAATTGTTTTGTTTTTCAGGTATGAGAGATTAAGTTTTATCTTGTGTGTCTAACTCTTCTTTAAAAAAAAATTTTTAATAGATGGTCTCTGAGCTGAAAGAGCATCTCTTACGAAGTCTACCTGTACAGTTCATAGGAAAGAAGAAAATTGAGCAGTTAGTCCTGGACTATGTTTCAAAAATGGTTGGTTTTTCTGTTTTTATAATCTGTTCAGTGGATCTTATTATGTTTCTGTAATTTCCACATGCCTTTTTTTTAAAATCCTGCAATATGCCTAATATTTATTGGTTTAACAATGTTACCTTTCTTCATATCCCCAGTGATTAACACAGTGCTTGATACATAGTAGGGACTTAATAAATGTTTGTTGACCAACAATATTATAGAATTACAAGAAGTATATACAGGACATTTCTATTGCCTCAAGGAATTTACAGTGATAAAATAATAGAGAGAATATGTGCATACAGATTTATTAGATTCTGATAAATGATGAATCGCTTCTAAATCATATAAGGGTCCTGTAGTCAGATAGATACTGGAGTTTCCAGAATAATTGATAGTTATGTAACAATGTAGGCCCCCAGAGCTTTATGAATAACTGTAATGTTTCTGCATCCTGGTCTTTATGACTGTATTTTGATTAACTATTATCTGCATTACGATGATAATGTGAGTCACTGTTACTATTCTTGGTGCAGGTGGATAGTTTGCATTTTGAGACTGTCTTGCTCTTCCAAAATATAGGAAGTTGAAGCCTTTTTTAAAATTGGTGGTAGAATGGAAATAACATAGTTACATCTTTATTGGAAAATTTTTACATAGATGTGTTTGTGTCACAGTAGATAAGAGTGCTGGACTTGGAGTCAGGAAAACCTGAGTTCAAATCAATGGGCTAGTTCATCTTTTTCTGCCTCAATTTCACCATCTGCACCTACATCAAAGGTGGTTGTGAGTCTCAAACTAATTAGCATATGTAAAACACTTTGCAAAAGTACTATATAAATATCAGCTCCTATGTCATCCAGTCAGTCAGCAAGCATTTATAATCATCTACTATGAACCAATTGTGCTTCAGTTGTTTCAGTTGTGTTCGACTATAACCCCATTATGAGTCAGGCACTGTGCAAATTGCTGAGTTCAATATATATTAACTCATTAGATATGATAACCTTTTAAAGTAGGTTATGTATATAAAATATATACCCAATGCATATATATATATATATATATATTTATATAGCCAGCAACCATAAATATTTCTTCACATTAGGTCTAATTTGCAATTGACCAGTTTGTACATAGAATTTGTGATACACAGAGTATCCCAAAAGCTTCAGTAGCTTAAAATTGAACTAAACTTTTGAGATACCCCACCATATATTTAGCCTCCTGAATAAGCTAATGTCTGAAGTGCGAAAGAATAAGCAGTAAGTTCATTAATCTGTAAAATGGGGATAGTAAAACTTTTACCATCTATTTCATAGGATTGTTGTGAAGAAAGCCTTCTGAAAATCTGAAAGTGCTACATAAATTTAAGCAATTATTTTAAATAATTGTCATTCTTTTATGATAACTTAATCATCTCAGTCACTTATTGGTTTGAGCTAAATGCTTTTGCCATCTTTATAGTCAGTAGCGCTTACCAGTGGAAAAAAATGTTTTTATATTTGGATTTCATCCTTGAATTACTCAGTAGGGAATGGAGTCCCAGTTAGCATTTTTACTTACAACACTTGTTGACTGCGTCATATAGGAAGTAATTAACAGAGGGGTTGGAATGGAGAGGAAGTGGGAAAGTCTTCCTGTAAAAGATGGGATTTTAGCTGAGTTTTTGTTACATTCTCTTCTTAGACAGTTATGTTCATTTTCAGTTTTTCCATTTTTGGATGCTGATACCAAAGAAGTGGCTTCAGAGGGACTTTTTCTGTGTCCCAGCTACAACACCAATACCAACTGCAGTGAATAAGTTGGGCCAACACTTGGCGGGGCCTGTGTTGTTGAAATGGAACTCTGAGGGAAACTCCATTCGGGAGAGGGTTAATTACTTTCCTCCTCTGGCAGTCGGATCTCACATGTTTCCTCTTCTCTTGTACTGTAGCTGGACCTCCTTTGCCAGATGTTGGAAACTAACTGGAGGAAACACGGTCTTCATTCCTGGGTTTTCCACTTGTATGCAAGTATTTCTTGTTTCTGGTTGACCATGTGGTACAAAGGTTCAAAACAACTCTAGGCCACTGTGTATTGTGAAGGGATGTTTTGTACTTTACTTCCACTCACCCCCACTCCTAACCGCCCACTGCCCCAATCTCTTAACTCAAACCACCTAACACTGCCCTGATATCCATTTACAGCAGAACCTTGGTTTATGAATTTAATTCATTCTGAGTTTCTGTTCTTCATGTGATTTGTTTGTACTGCATAACAAATTTTCCCATAGGAAATAATGTAAAGTTGGATGATCAGTACCACATCCCCAAAAATATTCATATAAAAAATTATTTATAATTTTAAGTAAGTTTTTTTTGTCCCTAATGCACCTGAAATACAATAGCAATGATTAGTACACGACATAAACTGAAAATAAAATAAATTAACCTGTACTTTACTTTTGAGAAGAGTCTTGGCTTGTGTGAGGGGGACGAGAGGAAGGAAGAGGAGGAAAGGTTATTGCTTGGAAGGAGAATTTCCTTCTATGGAAACATCATAGATTTCAACATCGGGAGTATTCTCTCTTACGCTTCTTTCACTAAAAAGTGAGACTAATACTACTGCCTTCACTTATTTTTTGATTTTTATAGAATCATTTTCATGTTTTGATTCGATTTTTTTTTAACATTCACTTCCAACCAGGAATCTATCTAATGACACTTGTTTTTGACATTTTTAAAAATTATTTTGTTTTCAGTTTTCAACAATCACTTCCATAAGTTTTAAATTTTCTTCCCCTCTATTTCCCTTCCCTCCCCAAGGCGGCATGTGATCTTATATGTTTGGTTTTTTTTTAAAAGAAACATTTCCCTATTTAAGCATCATCCCTTCATGAGCCATTCAAGTCCAAACATGATGTTCGAACTGCGAACTTTTGTTCATCCTGCAAGACCAATTTTGGAAAAAATTTTTCCTTGGCCAGCAAAGCATACATAAACCAGGTTGCTTGTAAACTGAGGTTCTACTTTATATTAGTTTAGCAGTGTGGTATAGAGTATGGGGAACAGAACAGAAAGATTCACCGCCTGACATATGGGCTAGGTGACTATGTCACTTAACCTCTTACTGCTCTAGGCACCTGTCTGAGACTATGAGTTGCAGAGAATTTCTTGATCCTGAATTGGTCAAGAAAATTTCTTCACCTGAGAATTCCTTTTACCAGTGAAACCACAGCACCTTTGAAGATGCCTATCCCTGTTTCCCATCTCTCTTCCTTCTTTCCTGTCTTCTTCTTTCAGTGTGTTAACAAACATCCAAGTCCCAGAAAATCATGTAGATGATTTAACTAGGTGAATTAAAATTAAGGTAATTAATTAAGCTGAGGAGTTTACCAGTCTGATCACTTCTTAAAGCAGCTGAGGTTGGTGTGGTCATTAGTATAAAGCTAATTGCCTTCCATAAGGCAGAGTGTTAAATGATTACAATGGATTCCCCATTTGAAATGTTACATACATGATGTAAGATATGGTTGGTTTTGCTTAATTGTTTTTCTTGGTTACAAGGAGAAGCTCATTGAAAGGGTGAGAAGCAGGGGTAGGTGGAGGATATATTCAGAATTTTCTGTAATGTAACAATAAAATGAATCAATAAAACTTGTTCCCACTCAAATCCACAAGAGATAGGAAAAATTAATTCCCCAGTAGACATACTATATCCATTTAAATCTGTGGCACTGGCCAAATGGTTCTTCTGAAGGGATGTTAATTCTACATCTGACGTGTTGTTCTATAATTCATAGCAATGGTCGTGGCAGTGCGGGTGAATTTGCAGTCTTTCACACCATGACGCACATTTTGGATTCTGTGAACAGGATGTGTTTACCTCTTCCTCCTGGTAAGGGCTTTTGTCATCCATTCATTTGCATGAATTTGCATGACTCATTTACATGAGTCTTGTGACCCTTGGGCTTCACTTGCACGAACCTTATGACAGGGTCCCTTAATCCTTCCTTCAGTCTCTGCTTTTCCTTCAGATCTCAGCTCATGCCCTGTCTTTTAAGGAAATGTTTCCTGATCTCTGCTGCTGTGGTTGATGGTGTTGTTCAGTTATTTCAGTCATGTCCAATTCTTCATGACCCCATTTGGGGTTTTTTTGGTAAGACGACTGGAGTGGTTTGCCATTTCCTTCTCCAGCTCATTTTGCAGATGAGGAAATTGAGGCAAACAGGGTTAATTTACTTGCCCACCGTCACAGAGCTAGTAAGTGTCTGAGACCGGATTGGACTTATGAAGATGACTCTTCCTAACTCCAGGCTTGGCACTCTATCCACTGCGACACCTAGCTGTTTATTTAATGATTTTGTATTTGTTTGTCTTTATTCACTTTAAGTTTATTTTGCCCATATGTACACAGGTCCACATCTTCTCTCCTGTAAGAATTTAATCTCTTTTCTAATAGAGATTGTTTCATTCTTTGCACTTATATCTTTAGCACCTAGTACAGTATCTCTAACACAAAGAGACACCTAATAAATACTCAGTGATTGATTGCTTAACAACAGCGTAGAAGTAATAGGCCAAATTTAGAGGCTAAGCAAGCTTATTTCCATGTTCCTTGGAGCTTCTTTCAGGAGGGTGAAGGAATTGGTCTAGCTCAATTGTCAAGTCAGTTTCTGGGACATGTATAAATCCAGATCTTTGCGAATCTTTCTGACCCTAGCCTGCTTCTTCTAACATTTCTTGAACTTTAAAGCAAGAAGGGAGGCTGGAGGTTACTAAATTGGGTTTCTGTTGATATAAGCCATTCATACTCTTTTGTTGTTATCAGAAGACACCCAGTAAGGAAATAGGGTTGAGATTTTGACTTTGTCAAATACTAGATTCACAAAGTCCTAGAACCATAGATTTAGATCTGTAAGGGACCCCAGAGGCCATGTAATGTAATGTAATGTAATGAGGAAAGCAAAACCTTTGGAGAGATGCATTGTGGGGATGAACAGGATATAACACATTAAAAATGAGGAATTTATACTGGAGAAGTAGTGTGAATGTCATCTGAAAAATGTAAGAGCAGAAAAAAGAAATTCCAAATGCATCCAACGTTCTCCAGTCTCTCGGTCACAACCACCTCATCCTTTTCTTTCTCATCCCCTAGTATTCCAGTCTATCTGTGATCTTAGTGATGCAGAGACTCCTTCCAATAATGCAGAGCTCACCCCATTCATATCTGCCTGTACTGTATAGTCCCCATTCATGTCCCTGCATAAATCCACCCCAGAGGATAGATTTAACATGCTGGGGGAATTCTCAACAATCTCTTGAGATTATGTGGAAATCAGTGGAACACACAAGCTGTCCATTGGTCATCCTTTGGTCTTGCTACAAGACCAGTTCATATTTTTTTCTGCTTACATATTAGAACATAAAATGAACTGAGCAAAAACCTACGGAAATGCTTTTGAAACAAGCAGACATGACTTCACTGAGGAAGAGTGAAAGCCGATTACAAGAAAACAATATTAGAATTAGAATTATTTATCTCTGGATGGAGACACTGAAAAAACTAAGATCTGAGAATGGACTTAAAAGACCTTCCACGTGACATCTGCATGAACTCAGCCAACAGTATGTCAGCAAGGGAGGAATGAGCAAATGGCTGAATCCCATGGATTTCTCTGTGGAAAGAAAGAATTTATGATGGCCATTCAGGACCACATCATTGGTACCATAAATTATAGACAGATTATTTTTAAAAAGTTAGAATTAGTGAACAATATTGATTATACAAGAAAATGCAAGAAACTGTACAAAATATAAAATCAGACTATCAAAACTTATTATTTATCACATACCTAGCAATCAGTGACCTGGTTGCTGGAATCATACATCAGAAGTTTGCTTTATTTCATGGAAAAACAAATGAAAAATCTCCATACTACAAATGTCCTGTTGAAATAAACTAATGCACTGTATTAGAACCAGGCCAAGATTACAACTAAAATTTTTTGTCCATAGTTGCCCAGATATAGCATCATTCCATAAAGCTTTAAGAGAAGTATTTTTAATAGAAGCCACTATTACTCCACATACTCATTAGTCTCTAAGTCAGATGGAACAAAAGGTTTTCAAAATATGGAGACCTTGAAATATAGGGAAAAATGTAGGGAATATTATGTCTATCCTGTCTGCTGCTGCTCCCAAGGATGCTTTCAGTGAGCCTAAAAAATGGAAGATTTTGGTACTTCTATTCAACTATTAAAAGCAATTATTTTATCACCATGTGCACTAGTTCACAGAATATTAAATATAAAAGAAAAATAGAAGGATGCCTTGTCCTGGAACGCTATCTCTCTGGCCTCTATTAAAAATAAGAGTCTGAGGTCATAATCTATGTTGTATACGTTGTATTTTAAGATTTGAAAAGCTCTTTGCACAATATTGTATCATTTGCCAATCAAATCCAATCCTATAAGCATTTACTAGCGTCTAACTTTTAGAGACTGGATACATATGGATAGAGTGAAAATTACTATCAAAGAGCTTTGTATACTCTAAAAGTGCTATATAAATGTCAGTCATTGTAATTATTATAGAATTCTGGGTATCTAGGTGGGGCTGTGAATAGGTCTGGAGTCAGTCAGGAAGACCCATTGTCCTGAGTTCAAATCCAACTTTAGATACTTACAAGCTGTTCCACTCTGGCTAAGTCACTTAACCCTGTTTGCCTCAGTTCTTCATCTGTAAAATGAGCTGGAGAAGAAAATGACAGATCATGCAATATCTCTGACAAGAAAAGAGTCAGACATGACTGAAAAACGACCGAACAAATTAAAGAGCTTTGTACATTTAAAAGTGCTATGTAAATGTTAATTGTTATAATAAAATTCTACTAGATGAATACAACATGTAAAGATAAAAATATGGGCATGAAAATTTGCTTAATAACTGGAGGGATCATGACCTCTCTCACCTATGCCCATTTCTTTCCTCTGACACTGCCACCACCCTAGGATGTGCCCTAACTACTTCAAGCCTCACCCCTTGTCATAGTCTGCTAATGGGTCTCACTGCCTTCAAAAGTTGGCCCTCTCCCATCTTTTCAATTTTCTTATACCTTTCCCCAAGTATTTTGCAATCTAGTGATCCTGATCTCCTTGCTGTTCCTTGGATAAGGCATTCCATATGGAGTTCTCCATTTGGAGAGACTTGTCCATATCTCTTGACTAGCTGTCTCTTGTGCTTGGAATTCTCTCCCTGTTCTGGATTCATTCAAGTCTCAGCCACAGTGCCACCTTCTACAGGAAGCCTTTCTCATATCTCATAATTCTAGTGCCTTCCTTCTGTTAATTACCTCCATTTTATCTTGTACATAGCTTGTTTGCACACAGTTATGGGAATTATGGGAAATTCTCCTGGTCTTTTACCTCACTAGTCTTATGGATCAATGTGGAAGATACAGTTGACATGTTCCAAAGCCCTTTGTATATATTATCTTGATTAGGCCTCACAGTACCCCTATGGGATTTTCAGATGAGGAGACGAAGTCCCAAAGAGGTTAAATGCCTTACCTATGGTCACATAGCTTCTAAGTGTGAGGTGCAGGATGCTTAACTGGCTGACCCTAGTATTCTTGCCTCTAAGCCATGCTGCTTTTGTTAGAATGCTTTTCCTCTTGTGCTAATACCGGCCCACTATCATTTCCAGTTTCTTTTATTTGAACCACGCAGGGAAGACATTTTGAAGATGAACATATTTGGAATTTCCTTTACTTTCTCTTAGCAAGTTTATAAGGAATTTGCTGGATCCAGCAAGAGGTAAAAATGGAAGTTTGGCATTTGATGACTTTGTAATGTCATTACTGTGGGTTCTCCCACCCATACAGTTATCATGTCATCAAAGACTTCTTACACAGTGTGATACTTTTTCATTCCTTTCCATAACCCCTCCACAGAGGATCCACCCAATATGTGGTAGGCCATCCTCTCTTTCTTTTAATAGCTCTGTAACAGATTATAGCACTTGGGTAATCTGTCTGTCTTCTTTCCTTCTTGTTATGTGGCCAGTTCACACCCTTTTCTAATCATACATACTTTTATAATATCTTTTGTGCCAATTCTCATGTAAAAAGAGTTTCATCAACACTTTGTAGTCTACTTATTTCTACCATACTTTTACTTTTACCTTTTGGGGCATTTGCAACTTCAGCTTACAAGATGATGATATCCAGGCATAATTAATTACCATAATTTAATTAATTAATTACCATAAATTACCGGGAAAATAGTGGTGTTAAAAATGAACTTTTTGTGGCAATAGGCAGCCTGGGATCATTGACTGTACTATGGAATCTCCCATATGCCATCTACTCCAGTCTGCTCTCACTACTCAATTCTGGGCCCAGCTCATTACCCATTGGCATTGTCTGTCAAATATTGTCTGTAGATATTGATACAATAACAAAATGGGTAATATGGTTTTTTTTTTCTGTGTAGATTCTGGTGTAAGCATGTTTTATATTATTGAATTCAGTCCAAATTTTAGTCCTGCTAATAATGAAGTTAGACCCCAATTACTGCCAATGTTCTAGGACTACCCTCCTGGCCATGATTTGTTTGTTGTGAAGCTGGGTCCAGAATTCTCTGAAGCTCAGTCCTTACTGGTTAGTTAACAATACTCCACCATGAATTCCCAGGAGCTGATGAAAGGCAGTCCTTAAGACAATGTCTTCTAATGAGGACAACTGTGAAATAAGTTTCTAAAAAAGTCTCATATCTGACATATCTCTGATCTTCTCTGTTTTATCTTTCACTAAATTAGGGGAGTACCATGTGAGAGTTTTGAATATCAGATGCTCCTCCCATCTTTGCCGGACACCACACCAGCCTTGCTTTGCTATCAGCTTAACAATCTTTTATACAGTGAGACAGCGGAATTCTGTGTGTGATATCCCCAACCTGTGATGAAAGCAAATTGGCTTATTGACCATGAAATCATCTTTGACCTCTCAGTCTGCTATTTTTCTCTGTAAAGGATATTGATTCAGTTGTAGAGGTCGAGAAAGTTAGTCAACACTGCCTCAGTTCAAATCTTCCACTTTTTTTTCATTTGACTCTATGTTTCTGATATTTTTAGCCCTTTTGACCTCTTTTAATCTCTTGATAGTTTCTCTTTGTTCTTTTTTAATCTTATAGATCAATATTTCTCTGTATTTTAAAACCAATAACTGTGAATATGACAATTGATTTAATTATTTATTCTTTTGTTATTCATGGTACATGTTTGACTCTCTTGTGTGTCTGTTGTTTAGGGTGTTTGCAAGTCAAAGAATCTTCTCTTTTTTGATTCAGTGATAATTTGGGTCAGGTTTGCAGGATATGGCATTTTGAGCTACAGTTTGAACAGCTTTTCTTTTTGGAATATACTGTTCAATTTCCATTTCTCTCCTTGTAACTGCAGACTAATCCTATGATATTCAAATATCCATTTCTTTATATTTGGAGATCCTTTCTCTTATTGCATGTAACAATTATTGTTTGGCATTGAAATTGTTCAATTTAACTATTAAGCATCTTGGTGTTGAAAGTGCAGGACTATGTATGGAGGATATCTGTAGCCTTTCTTGATCAGTACTTTGTCAGTCTTATTAAAAAGTTCCACATGGTTTTCCCCATTGTGAAGCATTGTAGGGAAACCAATGGTTTTTAGTCCTCATTGTGATAATATAGGAGAAAGAGTATTGAATCTAGACCCAGAGGACTTGGGTTCATGTATCTTCTCTAACATTTTACTTGTGTGGCCTTGGTCAAGTTGCTTAACTTGTTTGGACCTCAGTTTCTTCATCTGTAAATAGTGATAATTGCTAATATTATAGTGCTTTAAGGTTTGCAAATTGTTTTATATATTTCATTTGATCTTTACAACAATCCTATGAGGTAGGTACTGTTATTATCACAGGATTATTGATGGGTTATTCAGTCTGTCATGAGGTTTTCCAAGGCCTTGCAGGGCTGTTCATCCACCTTTGGCTCCAAGGAGGTATAGCATGCATAGTGACTATACCCTGATGAAACTATCTCAGTAGACAGGCTTAAACCAGATTGAGGGTAACTGACAGGCCTCAAGTCTATTGGTGAGTTGCGGGGGTGTGGTGTCTAATCCAACCATGTGAAGATTTTCCCCAGTAGAATGGGCAGATGAGAACATTTTATTACAAAGGCCATGAAGGAGCTGAAGTTGACACTGTGAAGCGCTTGAATCTTGGTCAAACATCAAAGATGCCAAGGTCACCCACTGCATCCTGAGTCATTGATAGCCATTTTCATTTTTGGACTTTGCCATTGGACTTTGATGACTCTGGAAGAGATAGTGAGGTTGAGGACTTTGTGCAACTTTGCTTCACTTAAATCCAATTTACATGCAAGACATCATTTTGTGGTATCATTGGTCCTCTTTGAAAATAAAGGACAAACAACATTTTATAAATGAGAAAACCTAGGTTGAGAAGATTCATGAATTACTCTTGATCATATAGCTATGAAGCATTTCAGGTAGAATTTACCTAGGGTCTTCTGGATACTATGTTCAAAGATCTATTCACTATAACACTTAGTTGACTCATCTGTAAAGAAGAAGAGATTAGAATAGATATTATATGAGGTATTTTTCAGTTCTGGCTCTATGATCATACCTGCACAAGTCATCTTCAAGAACAGTCATTTTAGATTATATAGGATCCATATATTCTTTAACATTATTGTCTTGTCTCTTTTCTGTCAAACGTTCTTCTCCTTTTGTAAATATTTTATGTTTCAAAATTTTACTTCAGTCCTTATAACTTCTACTTCTTTAGAAAGATTTTCTCTATCATGTATACGTTTTTTTCTTTCTCTGCCATTTACTATTAAATTCTGCATTGAGAGTTCTAATTTCGTGGAGGGAGAAGTCTGATTTCTACCAAATTCATATCTTATTTTTTATTTTTCTTTTGAACAATTCTGGAATGACTTTATGTTGCTTTATTATCTCTGAGGATTCCAATGTGGTCTATCTTTCATCAGGAAGTATGGTTTTACTTTCCTTTATATTATAGTATTTGTTTTTCTGCATTTATTTGTGAGTTTTTTATGAAGTTATTGTTATTTTTTAAAGTAATTTTAGTTATGTCTGAATCTTTGTGTGAGCCCATTTTATGTTTGTGGTCTTTTTTTGAGGGGGGAAATATACTGTAGTGGTTTACCATTTCCATCTTCAGCTCATTTTTACAGATGAGGAACTGAGGCAAACAGGGTTAAGTGACTTGCCTAGGGTCATACATCTAGTAAGTGTCTAAAGCTGGATTTGAACTCATGAAGAAGAGTCTCCCTGATTTCCAGACCAGTGTTCTATCCATTCCACTACTTAGCTTCCCACTTATGCCTTTTTACATGGTCATTGTTTATAAAGGTGCCATAGAGAATTATCTATTTCCATTTAGTAATCACCAGAGGTCTATCACATCTAACTTTTCTAAAAGTCTATTCATGTTTTAAATTTTGTTCTTGTGGGGTTTTTTTGTTATATTTGTCTAGGTCTGAAATTAGTATCTTAAGGTCTCCCACCATTACAATTTAACTGTCTCCTCCCTATAATTAATTTAGTTTTTTCTTTATGTTTTAAGATGTTATGTCATTCTGGAATTGCATTATTAATCCTTCACTCACCCTCCTTTTATTACATAGTGAGATAACATATGTAAAATGCTTTGTAAACTCTAAGGCACCATATTAATGGGAGCTAGTTCAATATGGGACTACGGTAGGCTCTCTGATGAGTACTTTTGACCAATATTGCACCCAGAGAGTAGTCCAAACAGCTTCTCTCTTTCTACCTTGGCCAAGATTCAAATCCATGTTCTTTGACTCCAAATCCAAGACTCTTTCCATTGTACTTTGGTATCAAGTAGTTTTTTAGATACAATGTCATTGTGCCAATGGTATAATGGATAGAGTATTATGCTTGGAGTCAGTATTATGATGAATGATTAAAAAAAAGACTGGTGTTTTCAGCAGTAGAGACCCAGGGACTGTAGGGTGGTCTTTGATGGGAAGAGGAAGGGAGCAGTAGAATGAAATCTTAAATGGTACTCTCTCAGAAGGAAAGATTTAAACTGTGGTCACTTGACTTGGGGTAACTATTCCTGGGTGGCCACCTGTATATAAGTGAGGGGATATCCATAAATCAGAGGTTGTCTGAGTGTGACTTTTATGATTTTCCTTTTTTAGGGTTTCAGACTTTATTTTTCCATTTCATTACCTGTTTTCATGACATCCTTTTCATAGGTCACCCTTTCTTTTAAATCTTTCTAGAGATATGTTCCTTTCCCTACTAACTAGATGGCTCTGAAGCTTGCATACATCCCCAGTTGTTGTCATTGAAATATTGAACCTCATATGATAAAGTTTGTCTTCATTAACCATATCCCAGGTTCGTCTTCTGACCGTGTTATATTTAACTACCTGGATTTCCTTCATAGGCTTCCACACTCTGTACATGACCCTAGGAGTCCGATGTCTCCCCTTGCACAGCCTGCTGCGATACATTGATGATGGAGTACTACTTCTTACAGAAACAGGGGTTACGAACCTCCTGAAAGGTAAACACATTTGACCTAACTAAAGGAGTGGTTCCAGTCTCCATGTGTCTCATTTCTTGTAAGTAATTCTTTCTCCTAATTCACCCAAGTTAAACTGCTTTAGCTCTTGAAGAGACTCTAGGGGTTTCTCACTTGATTCTTGGCTATTTTTTCCCCTGCAGTTAGATTCCTTTACAGAACATAGAGGCACTTGAGGCTAGGAAGACTCTTAGCTTGTTGTCCAAGAATGTGTCATCAAATGGCTCACTTTCAGCTCTTCAACATTCCCATTTCAAAATCAGGCTGCTTCATGCTAGAAAAGCAAGCACAGGAGAGTTATATATAGATATATATTTTTTTCTTGTTTGAATTTCTTTTCAAATAAAATCAGCACAAGTAATGCTAGAGAGTTTATATTATAGAATTGGTCCCATATTAAGTTGAAGTGTTGCTTAGCTGAGGGGACAGTGTTAGTATACAACCAGGGTATCTTAAGTCAGGAACTTATGACTGTAGACATAACTATAAGGGATCTTAGAGCCCATCTAGTTCAACCCTCACATTTTATAGATGAGGAAACTGGGGCTCATCAAGGTTAAATGTCTGAGGTGACATAGGTGGTAATTGGCAGATCCAAGACTCAAATCCATGTCCTCTGACACCAAATCCAACAACTTTTCCATTATTCCTGGCTGTCCAGCAACTTATTGGATGAAATCTTATTGCCCAATTCTATAATGGACTGAGTATTGGACTTGGAATCAAGAAATTCTTGGTTCAAATTTCATCTCAAGCATTTAAATCATTTAGTCGGTAAGTATTTATTAAATGTTGAAAATGTGCTAGACCCTTCTCATATGATCCTAGACAAATCATTTAACCCCTTTGTTTGGTCTCCTTAACTATAAAACCAAGAACGTTGAACTAAATGGCTTCGGATATCTGTCCTTTCTAGCCCTATATCTTTGATCTTGTGATCCAGAGGAATCTGCTATGTGATTGCTATAAGGTTCTTTCCAGTTCTGTGATCTTTGTACATGTCCTCTTCAGGATCATTCAACAAATTTCTATGTTATGTAAACTCTTTTCTAGGAAAAGTTAATTAAAAAGTCTGTTTTCCCAGAAAGTCTCACACAGTGTGATTTATAAAGCTCCCAGATTGTGGGGACCACAGCAATGGTGGCATGTGTTATATAAAGAATACCATTAAAAAGTCTATGAATTTTCAAATTTTAGATACAAACTTAAGTAACAATTTATGATACCAAAAATGGAATGGTTTTAATTGTTTTCTGGCCTTTTTGCTTGTCTTGTAGATTTGGACAACACAGAGAAGAATGAAAAACTAAAATTGAGTATAGTTGCGCGTCTTCCTCCGGTAATCCTGAATTTTACTTAATTTTTTCATTATGTCTTGGAGTGATGCCTCCCTAATGCTGAAATCTGTTTCTGGAAAGAGAATATTTGCTCATTTCCAGCTAATCCATTGGATTGTTTTACTTTTCCAGTTCCTTTCTATGAAGTCACACTAATTCTTTTCCCTATTCATGATGGTATATCAAGATCCAGCACTCTCCTCTGACATATTCTCATGAATAAAACTCATTGGCATCACCCACGGGAATACTTGGGGGGGGGTTCCTTTCTTTTAAACTTAAATATTAGAATTCTTTAACTTAAATGCTAGAACTTAAGTTCACAAGAAGAAAAGAAACAGATTATAAACTTTTAAACTAAGGGAAATAAAGGGGGAAAAACATTGCACAGCAGAATGTAAGACAGGATTCAAGATATAAAACAAATTTCCATTTCAAAAAACCCTATATAATATATAGTACACATTGTGTTTAGTTTTTTTTCATAATTTAGGAAACTGCAATATTTACATCAGTGATTCCAAGAAGTGAGGGAAATGATTTTGTTTTGTGTCATTTAAATCCAGGTGACGTCAGGAGGTCATGGAACCTGTGTTTCCTCCCACAGCAATTCTTCTCACTGGGGAACAGTGTTCTCTGGTTTTAGGAAGAATGAAAGGCATGGGGGTGAAAGGGTTATAAAGGACGTTCCTTGTTTTTGTTGTAGAGATGAGCTAGTGAAGCCAGAAATAATGGGAAAATATGAAATTCCAGGGCAAGTTCTTTAGAAATGTGACCCTGTTTGGGGTGGAGATGGATGGGGAAAGCATACTTAGTCATCAAGATCCCAGCATACTTTGTACATCCTGTACACACACCCACACTGCCCCAGCACTCCCTCTAGCCCAGTTCTCCCCTGTAGGGAAGGTTCCTTACCTTTCCAAGCCTAATAAAGATTCTTTAAAGACTAAAGCAATGGTTGACAAGGAAAAAGCCCGTTACTGATTTCTATGTAGAAAAGTGAAAAATAGGAAATCATTTGTCTCAGAATTAAACCACTTTGGACTGGTGTGTGGATTTCCAAATTTCCAAAAGTATCAAGCACTAAGCGCTTGACATTGCATCTGCATGATCCCGTCTCTCTCAACTGCAATCTAATATTTTTGGGAGTATTTAGTCAGGATTCAACAGCATAGTTGTTGAATAGCATAGCTAAGAGGGTGATAGTGTCATCCCCAAGAGACTGTCAACCTTAATATTTCAGTACCTTTCTCTGAGTAACTTCACTTGAATAAAACAGTTAAGACTATGAATTTTTAGGAGGTAAATTTTTTTCTTTTACACTTTCTCCCCTGTAATAGTTTATTATGCAGAAGATAAGTCAACTGTGGGATCATCCTATCAATTCTCATATTATTTCAAGGAACTATGTGAAACGGCTGCTTCAGAATCATAAGAGACAGGTAAGGTTGTGTGTGAGATCTGATCACGTACATGTTTGTGGATAGATCGCTATATTTGGAGTAAGATGATCTGGGAATAAAGCCTGGCTCTATGATTTGCTGACTTCTGAGATCACTTTATCCCTTAGAGGTGAAGAGTGTCCACTGATAAAATGAAGTTAATAGTGTTTATGCAGCCTACCACATGGAGTTTTGATCATCTGAAAGGGCTATGTAACATCATCTATTGTTACTGATGCTTTCAAATTTTACTTTAAAATGTTTTTAGGACTTGTTTGTCTATAAAATGTCATTTCTTGGGATTTGGTCCTCTCATCTTGCAATTCAGGCAGCCAGGTGGTGCGGTGGATAGAATACTGGGTCTGGAGTCAGGGAGACCTGAGTTCAGACACCAGCTGTGTGACCCTGGGCAAGTCATTTTACCTCCCTCTGCCTCAATTTCCTCAACTGAAAAGTGGGAATGATAATAGTTGGCGTGAGGATCAAATGCAATAATATTTTGTGCACATTGGACTTAGCACATGGTAGGCAATGAATAAATGTTCTTTCTCTCCCTCATCCTTGCTCATCTATAAAAAGATTACCATAAAAACAATTTCAATTTAAGTGTAAACATCTGCTAAAGAGAATGAGGAAAAAGTGGGGCAATTCTATTAAGAACTCAAAAACCTCCGAATTATATCAACATAGAGTTTAATACTTGTTGACTTTCTTGAAAGCTGGGCACAGGGGAGGAGGAGGATGAAAAATATATGGAAAAACTATGGCTCAGGAATAAGAAAGTAGCCAGTGGGCCAGGAGACTATATACATATCTCATACCTAGATATCATAAGTATTTAAATAAATAATTCTATTTAGAAGAGAGTCAGGTAATGCTGGACATCATGTTCAATGAATGGCATCACAAAAATTTAAATTATTATATCTTAACAGATTGTTTCCAAGGCTAGCTCTTTATCTATCAAACCAATATGGAAGGTGGTGTGGTACAGTGGATAGAGAGCTGACTTCAGCTCCAGGAAGACATGGTCTTACCTCTGACACATACTGGCTCTATAATCTTGGGTATCACTTAACTTCTTGGTGACCCTGGGAAACTGAACATCTAAGTTGGCAGAGAAGGTATTGACCTGCATTGGTAGAGAGAGTTTTCTTACCTTGGACTTCTCTGTATCAGTGAAACAACATATCTAGACCATACCCCTTTCTTAATAGCTAGAGGTAGCTGAGTGGTACAGTCTAGGGAGTACCAGGAACACATGAGTTCAAATCTCGCCCTGGACACTTAATAGTTGGGTGATTTTGAGCAAGTCACTTAACCTCAGCCTCAATTTCCTCATCTGTAAAATGGGAATAATAGCACTTACCTCTCAGAGATGTTGTGAGGGATCAAATGAGATAACGATTGTAAAGTGTTAGCCAAGTGCCTGGCACATGGAAAGTGCTATGTAAATGTTACCTATTTACCGTTATTGTTATTAATTAAACAAAAATGATAGTCCTCTATATAAATCATTTATAAATCCAAGACCATCCACTTAAGAGAACAAAGGTCACATTCAATACCATATTTGAAAAAAGATGAAAATATATGGATAGCATGCAATTTAAAAAATTTCAACCTGATCTATTAAATGAGCTATTATGGATTGGGGTAGGAAAAGGGTCCTATCATTTCATTAACTCACAAAAGAGGAAACTCCCTTTATCAGCATATCTTTATCTGCAACTTACCTCCATGATCTCCTTTTATCTGTAATTTACCATCCTTGAGACTAGCTTAGAACAGAAGTGTAACTTACTACAGATTTAAATGTAATTGGGAAATGTTAAATAAAATAAATACAAATGTAATACAAGATAGCTAATATTTATTTGTGGTTTTCTGTGTCAGTATCCAACCAGTCAGGGATCTGTTTCTATTTGAGTTTGACACCATTGGCTCAGAGCACTGAGAGGTAAATGGTTCAGGATCATGAAGCCTATATGTTTCAGATGTGAAATTTGAACCCAGGACTTCTTGACTTCAAGACCACCTCTTTATCCACTATACCACATTTCCTCTTAAACAAGCTTTTAGCATAAAAAAAATGGGAAGTGAATTTTTTAAAAAGGCAGACTTCCAACACAGAGTATTTTTATATTCTATGGAAATATAACTGATATAAATCAGTTATTGCAACAAAGAGAGCAAAAGAACCTTGAAATGACTCCATTTAGCAAACAATCGATTTTCTTGCCAAGCAGAGATATGGAAGTCAAGTGCAATGCCAATCATGAATATAATTATTTTTGTAAAATCATAAGATTACAAGCATAATTGTCACAGGAAATAGCAAGAAATAACAGAATGGAAAATAAGTTACAAAAAATACAGTCAAAGACTATGAACCAGATTCTGAGAATGTAGAAAAATGAATCTTGAAGGATACCAAAAAGATGAAAAGCAGAATAAATCTGTCAAGATGAATTGTAACGAATTATTTTCTTCTTCGATGACAGTGGAAGTGCCATATACCCTCTGATGTACTTACTGCACAAGTAAATAGAAATGGCACTTAAGAAAACCAAGATAGGAAAAACACTGGATTGGACCAGACATATACACTGAGGTCTGTGCTACAGGGGACAAGTTTTAGGACCATGAGGAATCAAGTTTCAAGGTAGAGGGAGAATACTAAAGATTTACAGGAAAAAAAGATCAATGTTATTATTTAAAATGCTCAAATGAATTTGTAGTCTCACTAATGTGACCCCATGATGTAGATCCATCAATGCCTTACCACACTGTGCAATTTCTGTCAATGTCTTGTGGTAAGTTCACAACAGGAAGTACACCCATGGTTCTAAGTACCTTCCTCTCTTTTTCTTGACTTTGTGAAAATACCAGTGGGGCACACATCTATCCATTGATCATCTTTTGTTCCTATCTAGTAACCAGCAATTTGGTTATTTCACTTACATACTTTTTTGTTGACATCCATTACTCTGGTTCTTCATATTTCCTTTAGTATTATGTTTCATGGCCTACTCAAAACCACTGTGTGCTCCTCCATTGTCTTTGAATAATATTCCTTTTAACTTTTTTGAGATTGTAGTGTTTCATCATTCACAGTCATGGAATTTTTGTTGTTGTTCAGTCATTTCAGTCATGTCCAACTCTTCATGACCCCCGTTGGGAATTTCTTGGCAAAGATACTAGTTTGCCATTTTTTTCTCCAGCTCATTTTAGAAATGAGGAAACTGAGGCAAACACAGGTAAGTGACTTGCCCAGGGCCACATAGCTAGGACATTTCTTAGGCCAGATTTGAACTCAGAAAACTGAGTCTTCATGATTCCAAGGCTGGCACTCTATCCATTGCACTACCTAGCTCCCCTGTCATAGCATTAAAAAGATGACCTTTTTTCTTTATGAAGACATCTGGAATCATTAAAAAAAAAAACAGTTTAGCTGGTTTCCAGTTTGGCTGATTTTCCACCTCCCATTTAATTTTGTGCCTGAGACACAGAGCCTGATATTTGAGTTTTCTAAGTTGTTCATGATCTAGGCAACTAGTGTTTTTCCCTCCATTTGGTTTTCCCAGGTAGAGAGACAGGACAAATTATTCAGAATGGTTATGAATCTTATTTAGTAGCCTCTGTAGTTTTTGAGGGTTTGATACAACTTTGATTGCATACAGGCTCATCTTCAAAATCTCACTGTCAACTTGTACTTTTTGCCATATTTCCTCCACGACAGTGGCAAACATCTTTGGAGAGCATATTTCTCACCCACTAATAATAATTGCAGTGTCATTAATAAAAGTTATCTCTCTTACTTTGCTTTTCAGTTAATTTTGCATAATTTAGATGTATGCATAGAAGATGCTTTATTGTAATGTTATAGTAGAAATGGGGCAACATCCACTTTTTTGATGAAGTTGTATTTTTACATCTTTGCAGATCTTTACCAATTTACTTTTGTTTTTCCTTGTTCCATTTTCTCGTTAAGGATGAGTTTCTTAGTTGAGTCTCTTAACAATATTTCTTTAAAGTAGTTTTACTCTCTATTGTTTCTTTATATTTTCAGCTGATCTTGCTTATAATCTTTCACCATTTTTATAAAATAAAGTTTATATTCTAAACTAGTGTTTTTCCGTGGCTTCCACATCTCTCTATTTGGTAAGTGAAGTGTTTCCTGACATTTTGGGGCTCTTTTTGTCTTTTCTTCATGTCAGTTGATTAAATTATATATGTTAAAACTTTTGTGTGAAATACTTATAATTGGTGTCTATCTATGTTCTTCTATCTATATCTTACATTTCTATCAAGAAATAATTTTAATAGGGAGATGTATAGTTATAATTATTTATCACATTTTCAGTAGTATCCAAAAAATTCTTTTAGCTTTTTATGATTTTTGATCTTTAAGAAATTGAGGTCTGACTATCCAAAAAAAGCTAAGGTAGGAATGACTCCTATAACAATAGTGAGTCAAGCCAACAAGTCAACAAGCATTTATTAATCACTTACTGCATGCCAGGCAGTGTAATAAATTCTGGGAATGCAAATAGAAACAAAAATAAAGTTAGTCCTGGCCCTCAGGGAGCTTTTATCCAAATGGAGGAAGAAAACACATAAAAGGAAGTAGAAATGCATGGGAGACAGAGAATACCCTTGCCCTGGCTCATGGTCAGGAATGAAGTCCAGCAAGGGATGAAGGAGTGAACATGACTGACCTGGACTCTTCCCATAAAGAGAAGTTCTGGGAAGAGCTGACCAGTCAGAAGAAAGGGCATAGGGATCTTTCAGGATGAGAAGGTTACTGGGTAATGGTAGAAAAAGAAGTTTGGTGAGTGAGTGGCAGAACCCAGAGTGGGGGATAATGAAGGAATGATTTCCTTTCTGCTAAACTAAAAATCAATTCCATTTTAAAATGTTGTTCACAGCTCTCCATATCTAGCACTTTCTAATTCTTTTGAAAAAAAATGTGAGGTATAAATGAGACTTTTTTTTTTGTACTATATAGTTCTCTAGCCTTTTTCATTTTTTATTCTGAATTTGTATTTTCCACCATAATTTGCTATCTTCACCTATTCCCTATTCTCTTATTGCATTGAAATCAGAGTGTAAAAGAGTATTTTGAGTTACTTTGAAAGCTTTAAAAGCAAGGGAACATAGTCTTTCTCTGCCACTTCATCCTTTGCAACACAGGCTGAAGTTATTTTCATGGTGATCTTTCTGGAAATACTCATCATGAGCATTGCAGTGGGGCATGATCAAATGTCCCATGAAGTGATGTTTCTTGTTTTCTTTTGATCATCTCTAAAACCAGCTGCTTTATTTGTTTTTTTAATTCTAAACTCCATCAAGCTGCAGCCTTGGTTTGCTACTTTTGTTTATGGTGAGAATATCTGCAGTGAGTTAATTTGTTGGTCGTTGTATGAGAATTTACCTTTAGAGTACTAACTACTAAGCTAAAGTTTATGGACAGCCTAAAAATTGTGTGATTCTTCACATTTTCTGCCTCCCTTTCTGTCATTTCTGTCACTATCACTGCAGAAGCAGGGGTCCTGGCAGTAGATTGAGTCTGGTTTCTGTGAACAATTCTACCTAAAGACAAAGAGGCTCATCTCTAGTAGGCTGGCCTTGGAGGAGAGATTGTTTGGTCATAGTAGCTCATGAAACAAATGGCATTAATACCAAAAAAAATTAGTAACAATAATCCATATGTTTGCTTTTCCCACCATCTTTATAAGGATAATTTATACATTTATTGATGGTTTCCTGTATAAAGACCGGGTAAATGATATTCTACAACAAACCACAGTCTCTCTTCAGTCACATTATTGGCCAAAAGGTATAGAACAGAGGTGTTGAACTCAGCTGGAACCAGATTAAAATAGAATTAGAAAATGTTTAACAAAATAAATAAAAATACAATACAGTGAGATGTTAATTTGTAGTTTTCCAAGTCAATCTGCAGCGATCTATTTCTATTGGAGTCTGACATCACTGATATAGGGAATATAAAATGCCACTGTAGTTATTATTTGTTGACCAGCAGACTGTTTAAAAAATGATTCAATATAAGCCAAACATAATCATAAGGTATCCTCCCATGTAATGCCTTCTGTGCTTTTGTTAAAATCCTATAAGATATCTTGAAAGAAGCAACAACAGAGATAAGGCTCAGTGACCTTCAATTAGAAATGTTGTTCAGTTGTGTCTGACTCTTTGTGACCCCTTTTGGGATTTTCTTGGCAAAGATCCTAGAGTGGTTTGCATTTCCTTTTCCAGCTCATTTTACAGATGAGGAAACTGAGGCAAACAGGGTTAGGTGACTTGTTCAAGGTTTACACAGCTAGTAAGTGTCTGAGGCCAGATTTGAACTCAGGAAGATGAGTCTTCCTAACTTTAGGCCTGGTGCTGTATCCACTGTGCCATCTACCTGCCCTTATAAACATAGTGAGGCATAAAACAGGGACATATATATTTGCCAAAACGTCTTAGCCATTTTCATGTAGGATGCCTACCACAGAGTCCAGAAGGAAAAGATGGAAGGTCCTCCAGATATTCCTGTCTTAATTACATTGTGCTGATCAAATTAAGACTATGAACATTTTTAAAAAACACATCACTCTGGAGTTTGGCTTAACTGCTCATGGAGGAAAAATGCCTCTTATCCAGATTGTAATATGCTCTTGGAAAAGAAAGCTTGTAGAGCTAGTCTGTCAGTAATTAATGTCTTGGATAAACACAGTAAAGTGGGTGGATAAAGTGTTGCAAATGGACAAGGAAGTCCTAGAAGTGGATTGGATCCTTTGGCAAATTATACAGTGCTTTTCATGATATCCCCAAGCTTCTCCATGAACAAAGATCTATCTATTCTCTCAGCTCGGTTCCTGATTCTCTGTTCTTTTCTACCCTCATTCCAACTGCCTTTGTACCCTGAAGACGATTCCCACACTGTGGCTAACCTCACTTACAGACTATGGTGGGAATTGTTTATGGAGGACTCCTGAGAAGATTAAGTAGAGAAGGGAAAGGTGGGAGCAATTCCATTGCAATAGCGACTCATCTAGTGGGCGTTACTTTGGCCTTCTCTGCCTAAAGTTTATCACTTTATGCCTCCCCGAAGGTCACTCTGGTAGCTCTAGGGGTTTGGGGTAATCTCTTATCTCTGCCATTGGGCTGCGCCATTAGAATGTGTTTCCCAATTTTAGGGGTCTGAGTACCACAGTTCCATTTATCCACTTAAAAGATTAGCTTTCACAAAGGAATATTTACTTTAGAGGTACAGCAAGAACATAAAAACATCCCCACCCCAACACCTGGGTGAATAATCCCCTCTACACCACCTCACTCTTTAGAGAGAGGAATGAGATTAGCTTCCCAATTTAACTCACTTTCTACATAGCATTAGCCCCTCAGAGTTCAAATCCAAATCCCTGATGGGCTTGTTTCCCAACATTCTGGCTTCCTAGAACTCTTGCAGTTGCAAAACTCTTTGCAGTATCTGGCTCGGAATCCTTGACGCCAAGGGGAAGGGGGAGGGGGAGGGCAAGTGTGCTGGGGAAGGTGACTCCCTAGATCCTTCTCCCCAATTTATTGCATGGTACCTTTGCTGCCCTAGACACTGCTGGAAAGAAAGAGAGCTTGTGTCTTAGTTAAGTAGATTTAAAGACTCAAATAGTTGCAGCTGTGCAGCCAATGGAAAGAATATTCCATCCTCATGGTTAGGCCTATGTAGAATGTCCCCACTTGGACCAAGTTTGTCTCACAGGACCAGGTCCCTTGAATCTTCCATATGGGTGCCTCCATTATAGGTGGTCTAGGCATGTGCCAAAAGCCTGTTATAGTTATATTTATCTTCCCGATTCTTTAGCACAGTGTCTGGCACCAAAACCACTTAATGTGTGTTATGTGTGTTTCTCTCCCTCTCAATCTCTCTCTCTTTCTCTCTCTCTCTCTCTCTCTCTCTCTCTCTCTCTCTCTCTCTCTCTCTCTCTCTCATTAAGAAGCATGAATTATTTCAGTCTCTAAAAAATTAAAATTATAGATTATTCAAAGAGACAGTGGAGAGTTATATAGTGGATATGAGTAGGCTGAGCCTGTAATTTCACAGAACTGTTAAATTGAAACTATAAAAAATGATGTCCCTTTCCGCTCTAGAGTTATGACTGTAACTCTCAATGTGCTCCTAGAAAGGGAGGTGAGGGGGTCATGGAGCAAAACTGAACGGTGACTAACACATTGCCTGGGGTCTTCCTTTGATGTCCATGCAGTATTAAGTTTTGATAAACCCACACCCACAAGGACTTTTGGTGGACTCCCTATGGAAGATAATATGACGGCCCATGTATGAGGCATGCATGAATAGGGGGTTCTGATCTGTACCACTGCAGGAAGTAGCCACACTGACGGTTTTTTAAAGTTTAAAGTTTTGCCTACATCAGAGTTGTCAGGATATTCACAGGATCCTTGGAGTTCGAAGGGTCCTCAAAGGCCATCTCCTCCTGCAATTGCTTATAGACCTCTAGGGTTGAGAAAACTTTTGTACTTCCTGAAGCAACTGATCCCACTTTTGCATACTTGGTCCTAATTGCTTGACTTAAAGTGGTGGTTAACCTTTAGAATGAACTAATCCCATGAATGATTTCTTTTCTAGTCCCGAAATTCTACAATAGACAAGACATCATTCCTTATTGAATTCCTGCCTCTGAATTATTTGATTGAAGTACTGACAGAGATAGAGACTACTCGTCAAGGTATCCTTCATTCTCTATTCAATTCTACTTCTTTCTGGTGATTTAATGTGCAGTTAAAAAGGCATCATCACTTCTGCTTTGTCCAAGAACTGAAATCAAAGTTCTACTCTCTGTTTAGACACATACAAATCAGAGAATGTTAGACCTTGAAGAGATCTGAGAGGCCATCCAATCAAACACATTTATTTTACAGAAGGAAAAACTCAAGCTCAGGGGATCTCAGTGACTTGCCCCAGGTAGTACAGATTTGCTCCCTCTGTGACCTTAGGCAAGCCATTTAACCTCTTTGGGCCTCAGTTTTCTTATCTGTAAAATTAGGGGGTTGGACTTAGATGACCTTTGAGACCCCTTCTAAATCTGTGGTCCTAAGTCAGAGGCAGAGTCAAAACAGGAATTTGAGTTTCCTGGCTATTTCTTGTTCTTTTCCACAAAAAGGCTTTGGATGAAGCCTTAACTTTCTTACTACCTCCGTTTTGCTATCTTTAAAACACCTAGACTGGAAATTATGAGTGAAATGCTACTTTATTCTGTGTACATTACCTTTACTAAATAGAGATACTCTTAGTAAAAAAAAAAAATATAACATCTACCTTGGTGAGAAAACTTTAGTGTGCTCATTCTGATGCTTCGCTTTTCCACCTGGCACAGTCATTGTACACTTCAGATTCCTGTGAATAGCACTTCATCTCCCTGGAGACCTTCTCACTTGATATTGAGGAGATCATTTTAGGAAAGAGGTAGAAAACATAATTAAATGATCATTTTACTTAACATTTGATTCTGTGCAACTTTCTTTTTTTCAAAATATTTCCTGATTACAATGGTGCTTTAAGAAACGCATGAGTTACAAATAACAAACATGAGACTAAAAGATAACAGATTTAGAACTGGAAGGGACATTAGAGGTCCTTTAGTCTGACCCCCTCCTTTTATAGGTGAAATAAATCGAGGTTCTAGTAGATGATACTGTTCGCCCAGCATCTCAGAGTAAGCAATTGGTAGAGCTTATGATTTTGGGTGTTATGTTAGAAGAAAATAGTGTGAATTCTATTTGACTGTTACTGGAAAATCCTCTTTCCCCATTGTTGATGCTTAGAAAATTTTTAATTATTTTAATTTTGATGACGTTCACAGTAATGTACCTAAAATTCTTCTGGAAAGCTTGGCTCTGAAAAGCAGAACTTGGACCAGTCGGCGGAATGTGTATAGAGGCAGGCTTGGACCCAGTTTCAGAAAAATAATTCCAAACAGTTAGAGCAATCCACAAGCAGAGTGGTTTGTTTCACTAGGTCATGAGTACCCCATCTCTTGAGTTCTTCAGGTAGAGTCTTGGCGATATCCTAGAATGACTTACTGCTTCCTGATTGGGTTAGGCTCTGAAATTCTCTGATTTGAATTACAACCTACACTAAATGTTAAGAGTTGGAAGGCCACATACCTTAATGCCAGAGGTTTACAATAATCTCCTCTATTTTCTAGCTCTGAATCCCTTTGAAGGATGTGACAGTGTGGACACAAAATTTGTAGAGGAAACAGCACTGAAACAAACCACGATCCTCTTGAACTTATAAAAGAGCTATGATAACAACTGACTTCCAGAAATTTACCATAAGTATTTCCCATTTTATTAAAAAATTTACCATGGACCTTAGAACTATTTGCACTGAGGAAAAACTCCCAGATGCTTTCAAGTCATCTAGGTGGTACAGAGCTCAGTAAATAACTAAAAATAAATAAATAAATAATGGCTTCCATTTGGGGAAAGGACAGTTCTTTCTAAGAGGTTGAACATTTCAAGAGGTGCTCCTAAATACTGGCCTAAATTACTTTAGTGCTTCCCATCTGGACAGAAGATGAAGGGCATCTATCTGGAAAATCAGGACAAGATCTAGGGAACAGGTAAATGATGTTCCAGATACCTCTCATAGAAGAGTTTCTCTTAACTCCTGTGCTGTCCATTTTCTGAAGAAAAAATGGAGGTTTGAGAATAACTATGTGATGACTGGATCCAAAATGCCTGGGGGTTTAAAAATTTCTACCTTGCGATAAAATATATTGAAAATAAGCAGAACAAGGTAAGAAAAACAAATAAGTGACCTTTTTTGTAAATAATGTATGATTAAAAAAGAGGAAAAGCTGCACATTCAATATAAAAACCCAGTCTGATTGTATTTAATTAAAGCTGCCTTTCTTTCCAATGTAGAATAATTGGTAATGTTTGTATATTGTACACTTGGAGTTTGTAATTGGAATGATTACAGGAAACTTCTATTTAATTTTATACTGTTGACTTTTGTGTAGTGTTTATAAAATTTGTTCAGAGAAATCTTGATATTAAAATTCCATTGAAAAGTTTGTCTAAAAGATCCTTGGTGTTTTGTTTGTTGTAAATCATAGCTCCTCTGAAAAGAGCCAGGATGTATGACCAATCTGAATTATATCCTCTCTTGGTCTTCAAGAGTCCATGTAATCTTAGTTGTCCTCTTGTCATACCTTTCATTATCAGTTCTAGAAATTCCATCTTAGTTCTGTGTATTGATCTGTGGGCATTGCCCAAGGCTCTTTCCTACTTTTCTCTACATGCTTTCCCACAGGGCAAAAGATTTTTAAATTTTTTTTGTACAATGGGCCACTTTGACAGTTTAATGATTAATATTTTTAAGTGCACAAATGAAAATATCTTGGATTATAAGAGGAAGTCAACTACATCACAATGCAGTTGTCAAAATATATTATTGAAAATACAACAATCGCTACATTCACAAACTCCATTGTAAGAACCCTGCCTTAAGAATCCATACACCCTCTTGGCTTCAGGGATGATCTTTATTCAGATGACTCTTGAATCTGTATGTGCAACTTTGACTGCTTTTCTTTTTTTTTTTTAATTTAATTTTCTTCTTAATTACATGTAAAAGCAATTTTTAAGATTAATTTAAAAAAAAAATTTGAGTACCAAATTCTCTCCCTCCCTCCATTGCATTCCCCATCCCTGAGAGAGAATGCAATTTGATATAGGTTATACATGTGCAATCATGCCAAACATATTTCCTTATTATGTGAAAGAAAAAGACAAAAAAATCCCCCCCACACACAAAATAAAGTGAAAAATAATATGCTTTGATCTGCATTTAGACTCTATGAGTTCTGTCTCTGGAGGTGGACAGTATTTTTCATTACAAGTCCTTTGGAAGTGTCTTGGATCATTGTACTGCTGAGAGTAGTTAATATTGCTGTAACTGTGTACAGTGTTCTCTTGGCTCTGTTCACTTCATTTTGCATCATGTAAGCATTTACAGGGTTTTCTGAAATCCTGTTCATCTGACTGCTTTTCCAATGCATTATGTCTCCCTCCCAACATTCCACAAGCCAACCTCCTTGTTTGACCCCTTCATGTCGATTCTTAGTTACCTAAGTTACAAATACTTGTTTTCTTTGATTTCTCCCTCTCTCATGTCCTTTTGATTCCTCCTGTTTCTTCTTTTTCTTTTTCACCCCACCACCACTAGTATATTTCATTATGTCATTGTCTCAACCCTATATTGTTGTAATAACTTGCTAACTGGTTTCAGGCTTTCTCCACTCTATTCTATATACTGATTATAGGTTAAGCTTTCATCCTTTTATTCCCTGCTCAGTGTTTTCCCATTAGCTTGACATTCAAGATTTTCTGTAATCTAACCCAACTGTACCTACCCAACCTTAGTGTCTGCCATTTCCCAACCCAGTTCTTTGCCACTAAATACATTGTCTCACTATCTCTTGACAAGGCCATATGCTTTCATCTCTTCTTTATTGGCCTTACATAGAAACATCCCATTCATCTCAATCTAAACATTATCCATTTAGGCCCAGGTATATCTCCACCTTCTCCATGAAACTTTCCTAGACCATTCAAACCTAAAGAGTTTTCTTGCACTCCATTTAAACTTGCAGCATTTGTTATCTATACCACTCACTTAGTACCTCATCATCTGGAATCATTTTTAGCAGAGTTCCCCCCATCAATGTAGTTCAAGTGGAAGCTGGGTGACCATTTGTTGCTGGTGTTGTAGAAAATAGTCTTGACCATGTAAATGATCTCTAAGTTGCCTTCCAACTCTAATAGGCTCTTATTCTATAACTTATATGAAATATGAACTACCCAATGTTGCAGCAACCTTTTAATCTTTAACATCCTTGACAACTCTCTGGATCAATATGTTGTTGCATGCCTGAATAGTGGTCTCATATTCTCATACTACGAACTGGAGCATGTACTGCAATGTAACTTGGACTTATTCTAGCTTGTCAAAACCACCAGAACATGAGAAACTCTAGGTAGTCTGCCCGCCTGGAAAACCTGGTTATAGCAAGTACAGGAAGTGTTAACTTGATTTCTTCAGCACAGCTTATCCTGGAGCAGCAATCCTTCTATCCTGTTTCTCTGTTGAGTGAAATGTATTTCTGTATCCAACGTGTGTGTGTGTGTGTGTGTGTGTGTGTGTGTGTAGTCTTCCCCTTGGCACAGTTTCAAAGTTTCTACACATCTTGAGTCTTTTCAACAGAAATACTTGGAAGACCTATATTTCATTAAAAGAAAAACAAAACCATCTCTTCCCTCTCTACCCTTCTGCTTCTCCTCCCTTCCCCCTCTCCTCCCCAGAATTATAATAAACTTTACTGGATTAACTATTCTTGGTTTTAAGCCTATATTTTTTGTCTTCTAGAATACTGTATTACAAGCTCTCCTCTCCTTTTTTAGAGGCATGTGCTAAATCCTGTGTGATCCTGTGGCTCGTTAGTACGTGAATTGATTCCTCCTGGCTGCCTGAATTATTTTTCTTTGACTTGTAAGCTCTGGATTTTGTTTGTAATCTTTCTGGGAGTTTTCATTTGGATATTTCATGAGGTGACCAGTAGATTCTGTTTCTTCCTTGCCCTCTGGTTCTAAAAGATGAGGATCATTTTATGTTTTCTTTTTTCCTTTTTTATTATGTCTAGGCCCATTTTTTGGTTATGTATTTCAGGTAGTCTAATGATTCTTAAATTATCTCTCATTGATCTGATTTCCAGGTTTATTGTTTTGTCCGTGAGATATCTTAAATTTTTTCTATTTTTTTAATCTTTGGACTTTGCTTGTTATGTGTCTTATTGTTTTATAGAGTCATTAACTTTAATTTGCTCCATTCTAATGTTCAAGGAGTTTATTGTTGGGTTAAGTTTGGTACCTATTATTTCGAATTGCTAATTCTATTTCTAAATCTTTCTTCTACAATTATTTTTTCTTCTAGTGCTCACATTTCTTTTACAAAATCATTTTTAATTTTGTAAAATCAAAGCAAACAAAAAACTCTCTAACTTCCTTCTAGGAATTCTAGTTTAATTTCATATAACCTGTTTTTTCTTCTGGGACTTTTCTTGAAGATATTTTGAGGTTATTTTCTTCTAGGTTTGTGTCTAGGTTTGCCCCTTACCATAAAAGCTCTCTAGGATTCTTTTTTTGATTGCTTTTTTCCCCCTGCTGACTTCCTTCCTTTAAGTCCTTATGTAAAGGCTGAGCTCTGTGCACTTCTGAGGGAAATGTCTTGACTGACCTTGTATACCTTAGGCTTGTGCTGGCTTCATGGGAATATTGCTGCATCATTCCATGATCTCAGAAACAGAGAAGGATGGGGTCCTGTAAGCTTTGAGTGCTCCCCAAATGATCTTAGGTTCCTGCCTTTTGGTTATTCTCTTGTAGGATTCCAGGTTGTAAGCTAGAATTGAGACCTCTAGTCCAATTTGCTACTGGATTTGGAGTCACACAGCTCCTGGTTGCTTCTCAACTTGCTTATTCAGTATACTACTTAGACCTACCACTCCTCAGCTAGGTACAGGTCCTCTCGTCCCTGCATCCATCATCAGAAACTGGACAGTGAGCAACAGAGCTGCCAGTTGGTACCTACCCCTTCCTTCAGTTTGAACAAGGTCAGGCCCCTCTTTGTGGGTATGGGACCTCTTCCTATCCTGATGCACATCCTTAGAACTCTATCTCTGCACTGGAATGCTTTGTGTGCAACTGCTCCTGACTACACCTATCCCCAGAGTCTATAGATTTGTCTATCTTCCTAGGCCATCCTGGTGAGAATTATTCATTGTGACTTTTTATTGGATTTTCTGGACAGGCCTCTGGTGCATTTCCTAGATTTTTGTGGAAAAATTGTGTGGAAGAATTTGGCTCTACTTCCTGTTGCTCCACCATTTTAGGTCTTCCTTTTTTCCCCTGATTTCCATGTATATGCTTATGGCTTGAGGCCTCTGTTCTAGCCCACTTTCCTACATCTGTCTCAGTTCATTGGACCTTGATATTCTCAAGAAACTCTTGATTTCTGCCCTGACTTACTCTCCCATTTACATTTTTACTTGCATTCTAATTTATATTCTACTTCATTGGGTTTTGGGTTGGTTTTTTTTTTTGGATGGGAATTTTCCCTCAGGGTAAACCATTACCCTAATCATTGCCATGTGTTGACTCTATGTTGGAGAATCAACATGGAATGTCCTCATCTCACTTGCTTCCCTCCTCAGGAAAACTTCCCCCTAGTCTATAAAATGAGTTACTTGGACTAGATATTCTTTGAGATCCTTTACAACTGTCAATATGGCATCGTGTGATTCATGAGCTGAGCCTTAATATTATTTTGGTTCTTGTGTATTTGTCACATTCTATTTTGTGTTATTGTTAGATTTATGTATATACAGATATATATATGTCTATGTATATATCTTATGTCCTCTAAAAGAAGAGAGCTTCTAGTAGTATATCTCAACTATTACTCCCATTGGAGAGAAGGAACTATCTTATTTATCTATGTATCACCCTTGAAGCTTAGCACAGTGCTTTGCATGCACTTTATAAGAATGCATTGAATTGAATTTATTGAAATTATGAAAGCATCTGGCACCAGACCTTGGGAGCTTGTCAAAATAGTCATTTAATGTTTTTTTTGTTCAGGGACCAAAAAGAGGGCCAGAAGTATTTTTTTAAACCTTTCACATGGCTGTAAAAGATTCTCGACTTTGCCAAAGGATTATAATATTCCTTTACATATCATGCTTTCCTACTGATTTTAAAATGATTTAAATTAACCTAAATAGTATTTACCTATCAAGTCTTAGGAATAAACTATTTCACAAGAACAAGTATAATACTGTTTAATTTATATATTTTTTAATTTTAAAAAATATACCACACTGGATTGAATTTATTTGACTTTCTGTGGAAAAAGTGCTGATTATACTGATTCTGGCTGTAAGAACATGTTTAAAGAGAAATGTAACCTGAACAATGGTCAGCATACAAATGGGAATATAACAACTAAATGATCAAAATATTTGGTCCAAATTTTAGCTGCAATTCTAAATTCTATACAAATGGTTTTTGGATAGCAATAGGCTTCCTTGGTAGGACCTGAAGTGAGTGAATTGCAAGTCCCTGTTCCTAATCTGCCCAATATTGTGAAAACCTTGTTGACTTATTTTGCTCACACTTTCCCAGCTGTGGGTTGAAATTTAGCCTTGGGGCCTGTTCTTGTTCACATATTCAAATTTCAATTGGTTTTATAGTGGGCTTTCTTATGTGCCTCATATTGGAGCCAGGCTCAGATGGCTTGAATGGAGGAGCTCGGCCATAAGGCCGGGGCAGGGGCAGTGTGGCTTCTGCTTCTGGGATGTAGGCATTGGGGCGCTGAATCGCTGTCGTGTAAACTCCATTGGGCAGCGTGTTGTTTTTGTCTTCCAAGGCCATCTGCAAAGAAAGATTTCTTTTAGTTTGCAGAAAAAGACAGCAAGTCACACTGGTTTGGACAATCAGATTGCAAGCTCCTTGCAGACAGGGACTGTCTTGTTTCTCTTTGTATCCCCAGCACTGAGCATAGTGCCTGGCACAAAGTAGCTGCTTAATACATTTTATTGACTAAATATTTATTGATAGCAACAGCATGAAGGCAGAGGACCTTGATTCATATCCTATGTCTGTCCTTTGCTGGCTGTTTAACCTTGGACAAGTCATTTCTCAGAGCTTCAGTTTCCTCCTCCATGAAATAAGAGTTGGACAGAATGGTCCAATAGATTCCTTCCAGCTACAAGTATTTGCTCCTATGATACTTCTTTTGGCTAATGTAAATACACTGAAGGGACAAAAGGCCAGTGGTGGGTTCTAATGGAGAGGCAAGATGGGGCAGGGATATGGAGGGGAATGGGAAAAGAAAATATCAACACATAAAACACTTCCCTTAAATGATGGGAGAAAAAAAACCCAAATCAAACTTTAATGCTCTCATAGCCTAACTTGTTGCCCATGTAGTACAGTGTTTCTTAGGAAATTACTCAATGGCCCCCAAACTCTTCCATTCCCTGTAGCTCTCTTCTACCAACAAACTAGCAGAAATACAACCCATGTGAAAAAAGAGGAGCTTTCATGCAGCTTAGGTAGCAAGGAAAAAGGGAGGTGAGAAAAACCTAGTAACATGTTTTTGCACCCAGGGTCACTCAGCAAATCCTCTGGATGAAAGAGCAGAGTTGGCAGGGATTTGGATACATCTGCCATGAAAAAAAGACCCTTTAGGGGAAGAGGAGGTCGTGGCCCTCAGCACCCAACAAATTCCTAGTTCCCTTCACACACTAAGGCAGGGCTTCTTCACCTCTCCTTTGGCAACTGTATCAATAAGCACCTTAACGTATGCAAGGGGGTCTGCTATCACAGGTTCTTAGGTCTGCATTCATAAAAGGAAAGGCAACTTTTGAGGGGTTAACAATCACTTTAATCAAGCACATGTATCATTCACCTAGTTCAGGGGAGTCAGCACCCTGAACTTCAAAGAAAATACAGAGAAATTAAAAATCAACAGACATGGCTTCCCCTGCCTGACCAAACCTCAACAGACAATCCAACTATCTAATCATAGTTATCAAAGAGAGAAGCACAACATCTGGGTTCTCACAGCGGCGGGGCTCCTTTAATGGCTTCCCAGAGTCCCTGTCTGGTCAAAAAAACACTTCCAGTCAGTAAGCCCCAAAATAAACCCACACCTCAGAGTCTTTATACACTTTTTAGAGCCAGAGAGCATCACATCTCTTGAGAACCAGTGGCTCTTTAACAAAAGGCATGGACCTTCCTACAAATCTTCCCAGGACCAACAATGGGTAGAAAAGATCCTCCTTAATCATATTCAGATAGATACACTGTACTAAAACAAAAACAGGAAAAGATCCTATTTCACTTGCCATTGCAACAATCTAGTAAAATCTATGGATTCCTTCTCAGAACACTGTTTTTAAACACATAAAATAAAATACATAGGATTACAGAGCAAAATAAAAAATATTGAAGTATAGTTATCAAAATACTTTAAAAAACAGTTCATAGATCTCAGGTATAGAAGCTCTAGAATCTAATGGCTCCTAATCATCAATATAGGGAGGGTACTGAAGGGAGACGGGTGAGCTCCCATGGCTCCTGACCCTTCCTGTGTCTCATAGATATTACAAATGCAACCCTAGATCTCAAACTTACCATCGTCCTTTCCGCCACAGCTAACTGATGCATGTCTTCATCTCGCAGCACCTTCAACCAGTCTTCCTCAACTTCTTTGCTAAGTGGCAGCCCTTGCTCTAGCCTTTCATTGCAATTTGTAAGGAACTCTTGTTTGTCCCTGACTTCCTTTTGTAGTTCAAGAGTAAGAGCCTGCTGCATGGACAGCTCAGCCACAAGAGCCATCATTTTGTGCGTAGTCTCTTTTATTTTCTTCTGATACTCATTCATCTGGAATTAAAGGGACGAAAACTTAAGAAATGCGTAGACCTGTCCTTACAGACCCACTGAAAAGGAAGTGATGGAAAAACCATCAAGGGTTGACTCATGGGTTTGACAAATGGTTCTGCTGTCAACAGTTTTCTCCAACATCTATTTATATTAAAAAACCCAACACCATGAGCATCTGGGAGGACAAAGAGTGCTTCATGCATTTCAGTGTAGCAGGAGGGCATTAGGTTAACCACTTGGCAGGATTTTGCAATACTAGACCCTGTGAGGGGGAAAGGTTGCAGAGCTTGCTTTGACTGAACAGCAAAGGAATTAGCAGACAGCTACTAGTTTTCTGTGATGGTTAAAGGGCATTTCTGATCAAAGGAAGGGGGAATCACCTAGAATTCATAGCATTTCAGAGCTGGAAGGAATCTTAGACATCATCCAGTCCAGTTGTTTCATTTACAGGGGAAGAAACTGAGGCTCAGATAGGTTGTGACTTATCCAAGGAGACACAACTTACTAGTGATCTTAATCCCTTTTAGATTTCTAATTCTGAGATACATATATGTCAGTGGAGGTTTGAAGGGAGTCCAAATTTTTGATTCCTCATATCTAGTTTTGGACTTTTATTGATTGTTAATTGTATAGGAATGTAATACCTAGAAGAGTAAAAACTATATTACAGAGTTATGGTTTACTTAGCTAAGAAAATTAGAACATGCTCAAGCCCTGACAGAATTTTATTTAAAATGGAAACAAAAATCAGAGTACTGATACTAAGAAACTCTTCCTGGTGATGCTCAAGGCCTTAATGCATCCCCCAGGGACTACGAAGTATGGACAAGTCTAAAAAAAACTTGTTAGTAAAATTTTATGGGGAGGAGAACTTTTTAAAAATGCTTTTTCACATCAGATACTCAGTTAAGGTAACCTTGTAGATGACTTTCTGAGGTGATTTCTTCCAATAATACTAAATACATCTGGACCAAAAGACTCGATTGGTGCCAGATATTTCTCTGAGCATGATGCCCTGTGGCTCTTATTCCATTGGCTGTAAACAACCAAGGGTAGTTCAGTTACAACACTTTAGTTAGCCCTTCAGTCATCAGACAAGTGACAAAATGGGTACTGGAAATCGATTCAGACGAATAGCTCTTGTTCTATGAGTGTCACTATTACAATCTCAACCCACCTTCTACACTGTAGGAGGCTTTTCCCAATCTCTCTCTCTCTCTCCCTCTCTCCCTTCCCCCCCCATTCACTCTTTCCTCTTTAAAAAAAATTTTTTTCACATCATCTTCATATGGAGAGAGAGAGAGACAGACACAGAAATGGAGATAGAGACAGAGACCCAATCCCTCTTAAGATTATTGCCTTCCCTCTCTTGGTTGTTCCCTGCTTATCCTCTGTCTATCTTGTTTGAACATAGTTATCTGTATGTTGTCTTCCCCACTGGACTGTGAGCTCTTTTGAGAACATAGAAAGTCTTTTACCTATCTTTGTATTGCCAGTGCTTAGTACAATGCATGATATTCAGTAGGTGTTTGATAAATATTTATTGGCTGACTGACAGACATTTGGAGGACAAAGAGATTTTCCTAAAGTGTTGTTGGTCTGAGCATTTCACACTCTGCCTAACCCAGCCCCCAGTCTATCCTGCCCCCCCACTCCAGTGGCTCCCTGTGGCCTCCAGGATCAAATGCCTCTTCTCTGCTTGGCATTTAAAGCCCTCCCCAAGCTGGGCCCTTCCTACCTTTCCAAAGTTCTCCCATTTTACTCTTCATGCCCTGTATCATGCAGTGACACTGGCCTCCTTGCTGTTCCTTCCATGTCTGCTGCTGCATATGTCTCATAGTCATGCTCAGAATTTGAGATCCCTGAGGGGAGGACTGGTTTTTCTTTTTTCCTTTGTGTCTTTAGCCCTTAGCATAGGACCTGGCACATAGCAAGAGTTTACTAGATGCTTGGCTGCTGACAAGCTAATTAACTTTCATTTCATACACATTTCTCTTCTCGCCTTCCCACCATCCCCCAACATTATTATTTTTTTTAAAAAAGAAGAAAACAACTACCTTGTAACAGATATGCAAAGGCAAGCAAAACAAATTCTCCAACTGGCCGTGTCTCCTTTTGGATCTTGAATCTATTAACCTTTGTATTAGGAGGTGGGTGGTGTGGATGCTCCCTGGCTCTCTGCGTGATCACCGCACTCATTGGAGTTCTGAAGTCTTTCAAGGGCGTCTGACTTGATGAGCTTGTTCTTGTATGAACCCTCCGCTGGTTCCGCTAATTTAATCTGCTCTGTTCATGTAAGTGTTCTCTGGTTTCTATGATGCCGTCCTTTTGTCATTTCTCACATCATAAGAATTCCATGACTTCTGTCTGCTATGATTTATGATTCATCATCTTTCCCCCATAAACCCCCCCTTCCTATTAACTTTGACTTTCTGTTCTGTTCACAGTCGTCCTTGACTGTCCATTCTCCCTTATCTAAGTCTCAGTGGTTCTGCTTCTCAGCAGCTCTTTCTCACTCATTCATTCCTTTCTTTGTCCTCACACAGCGACCACTCTAGTCCAAACCTGTGTCAGCTCTCTCCTGAACTATTGCAGTGGCCTCCTAATTGTCACTCCCTCTCCACAGGTACTCTGCTTTCCAGTGACACTGGCCTCTCTGTTGTTCTGGACACAGGACGTTCCATCTCCCAACTCTAGAACTTTTCATTGTGTCTCATGCCTAGAATTCTCTTCCTTCAGTTCTCAGCTGAAGTTCACCCTTCTACAGGAAGCCTTTGCCAACCTTGCTTACTCTTAATGCTTTCCCTCTGAGATTATCTCCAATTTAGCCTACATATGTGTCTTGTTCCTACAAAGTTGTTTTCATGTTCTCCACCCCCTTTTAGTTTGTGAGCTCCTGGAAATAAGTACCATATTTTCTGCCCTTCTTCTACTGCTTAAAGTGCCTGGCACATAGTAGGTACTCAGTGACTGCTTTTTGTATTGAAATGACTTGTCCTCCCCTCCATTCTAATTTCTGCTGTCCTCAATTTATCTACCACATAGATTGCGATATGATCTTCCTAAAGCCCGAGTCTGACCATGGCACTACTTTGCCCAGGAAGATTCACTAACTATTCAGAAGATACAAACTCCTCTCTTTAGTATTTAAAACTTTTCAGAATCTGCCTCCAAGTCTCCCTTTTCAAGCTGATTGCATTTTTTTCTTGCTCATATACTTTGCACTCCATCCAAACTGCCCTCTTTATTGGCCCCGGTACTCAATATTCCATTTGCCACCTCTGTTCCTTTCCACAGGCTATCTATCTTCACATATGTGGAACATCCAGCCTCCTTATCTGCACCTCTCAGAGAACCATTCACTTTCTTCAAGGCTTAGCAAAAGTGCCAACTCCTTCAAGAAACCTTTCCTGACTGCTCCAGCTATTGGCAACCTATCCCCTGCTCCTTTCATCACTACATCTTAAGACTATATTTATCTATCAACATGTTGTACCCCACTAGTAGCCTATCTTACTGTTGTATTTATATCCCCAATGACCCAGTGACCCCCTCTGATGAAGTGCATCACCTCTTGTGTATACCCTCCTATCCCATGGAACTTCTGGTTGTGTCGTTCTAGTTCATCCAACATTCTGGGGAATCTTCCTCTAAATCAGAGCTTCTTAAACGTTTTCCACTCCTGACCCCTTTTCGTCTGAGTAATTTTTACACAACCCTGGGCATTTAAATATATAAAATAGGCATACAAATCAGATATTTACTGATAATAAATCAAAAAGAAATTTATTTTAGAACAATTCTTTGGTGTACATATGATTTTACCATTTATTAAAGATGAAAGCAAATTTGCATCGTAATGAGATGAATATGCTTGTTTATTTTTATGTAAAGAATTAAATCTTGGCAGAATATTTGATCCTGCAGGATGCAGAGCATCTTCAACATTTTTCAGAGTTGATCGATACTGTTTTTATAATCCTCAAAGCTGAGAATGCTGCTTCTCATAAATATGTAGTACGAACCAGAAGTATGTGTAGGGCCATTTCAGAAGTTGTTGGAAATTTTGTTCCAATCCCAAGCTAAAATTTGTTTAACGATTTTGTATGTAGAATAAAAACACTGCAATTCATAACATACAGTGGTTTCAAATCTGAGCCGAGGTGTTTCTGGCAGCGTTCATTGGCATTGCAAGGCATGATGGTATGCGCAGAGCAAAGTGTGCATGTTGTGTGTTCTGAACCAAGGCTGCAGTGAAGTTGTGCAATGCAACATGGGCAAGGGCTACAATAAACAGCTCGGATTCATTATGTTTGATTTTGAATTAATTTTTGGTGATAGTGTGTACTTTTTTTTACTGTTTTGTGACCACCATGTTCAGTTATGTGACCCCATATGGGGTTGTGACCCACAGTTTAAGAAGTGCTGCCAATAGAACACGTGAATTACGTTCTTACTACATCTTGTATCTCTATGAAGATATCCTCTAGGTGGTTTCTCCTGCATAATTCATCCTTGTTTTTATTCCACTGTCCACTCACACCTACACCCACACCTATACAAAATGGTCTTTTGAGTGACTAATAACGTCAGTTCTTTGAAGGCTGAGATAACCAGCATTTTTGTTCTGGCTAGAATGTTAAACAATCAGTAATTAACTTTGTTGAAGGCAGATATTCATAACAAGACAGGAAGGCAGAATGGGGTAGAAGTTGTTTGTTCTTGCCCTTGAATTAATTTGCATGCTAATCAGAGAGTATCATGGAAAGTGAGGCAACATTGCTGTCTCAATCTCTACACATTGTGGGGTTTTGTTGGCTGGATTCCCCAAAACAGGTTTTAGAGATGCAAATTGTTGATTAAATATTTAATAGAAGGTGACAGATATTTTCTAACCCCAAATCAGATAGCTAACTTGGGCTAAGGCTATGAATCAGTACCAGGAGGAAAATGGTCAAAAGAATAGACCTACTCTTAGCCTGTGGAGGATTCATATTGACCATATAGACAGAAGGTAGCATCTCAGAGCCCATAGCTATGCATTAAGAATGCTATAGCCTTCCCTTAGGGCACTTAGGTGGTACAGTAGATAAAGTGCCAGCCCTGAAATCAATAAGACTCATCTTCCTGATTCCCAATCAGGCTTCAGACACTTATTAGCTGTGTGACCCTGGGCAAGTCGCTTAGCCCTGTTTGCCTCAATTTCCTTATCTGTAAAGTGAGCTAGAGAAGGAAAAATAGCAAACCAATAGTATCTTTGCCAAGAAAACCCCACATGGGGTCACAAAGAGTTGGACACAACCGAAATGATTGAATAACAACAAAAGTCCTCCCTTGTCAGGGAAAGACCTGCTAGATCATATGCTCATCTACTTTTTCCAGTCATAGTTTATATTACTTCACTTTGTGTACTCCCTATTCCAGTCAAACTGGTCTTCTGCAGTTTACCATCCAAGCTCCTGATTCTCTGCATTTTCTTCCTAGTTTTTAGCTTCCTTTATGACACTAATTCGGTGCCACTTTCTACATAAGTTCTTCACTAATTTCCCCACACCTTTCCTCACACACACAACTTTTAATTTTCTCTCCTTAAAACTGCACTGTATAACTGTAGATATTTATTATGTACTTACCTGCAAGGGTACACTTACAAATGTTTCACACTCAGGTCTCCAGAAAAAACCCAACAACCAAACACATGCATGACATTTGAAAATCTGCATTATTACCATTTTCTCCATCCCTTTATTAATTCTAGATAATCAACCGAAAATAAATCAAGCCCTGACTTGCGGTGTTTTCTGATTTCTGAGGTAAAAATGCTCAGCATAAAAAATTAACAATCAGCTTATGAATTATTTTGAGCTGGTGCCAGTATGCCTCTGCTTATCTGTATATACGTTGTATTGTCTCACTGAAATAAAAATCCTCAGGGCACAGCTTGTTTCATTTTAGCTTTGTATCCCCAACACGTTATCTTGCCCTTATGAGGTAGGTAATAAATGTTTGTTGAACTAAATTGCATTGAATTGAGAGAAAGCCTTTTTATATTCAACCAGGAAAAAGTCAAGTGGGATCCTGTATCTTGTACACCTTTCAGCCTATTGTGTGATTGATAAGATGAAGTTTGCTGTGGAATATTGTTCATGAAAGCCTTTTTTATGCCTTCATCAGGAATGCCCTGGATGCATGTGTAGATTCTTGTCTTTTTAAAAAATGTCATTGCTATTTTGAATTTTTCCATCACTTACGTTACTCAGGATATCTTTCCTTTTCTTAGAGAGGCACATTTTATAATAAAGAATAAAAAATAAGGGGAAAAAGTTTAACATTATATGCAGTGTTACTTACCCATAGATCCTTCCACTATAAAAGAAGGGAAGGAAGTACGTGCTCATCTCTCTTCTTTGGTGCTTGATCATTGTAATTTCTCAAATTCAGTTTTGTCTTACTAATGTTATTTCTATTTACATTATTGTGGTCATTGTGCACATTCTATTCCTGATTCCACTTCCTTTGTATCAGTTCATATAATTCTTCTCATGCTTTCTGTACTATTCATACGCATGTTCAGTATGGTTATTCCCTCAATTAATGGGCATTTATTTTTGCATCCAGTTCTTGACTACTCCAAAAAGTAGTATTATAACTATTTTGTTGCCCATGTAGGTTATGTTTATGCCCACATAGTTTAGTCCAAATCTGGTTCACAGGGAGATATACATAAATATTTCTGTGATCTCATAACCTTGTCCCCACCCCATGCCTTTCTAATGGAGACTTTGATTCATACTTGGAGAGGAACAGGAGTTTGGGGTAGGGGCTGACCAATTCTGTTCTTCTCTGAGAAGGGATACTGGCCTAGGATTATACCTATCAATCCTTCGAAATATTACTATTCTAGGGAAAATTATTTTTAGATTGAAGCTGCTTTTCTGGACACTATCCCTTAATGAGCAAGAAGTGTTTCCAAGGTATTACTAAAGGCTTTATATACTACTCACACCAAATGAGAATTACACAAAGACCATCCCAAATCGTGAACAAACCCACCTATCCAATCTGATAGCAAAGAGAAATCAGAGGAATTATGCAAATTAGAATGTACCAGACAATAATACACAGAGTGATTGAGCTCTTCCACTGGTAGTGATATAGCTCAGCTCAGCTGGGAGTTCCTGATCTCACTAAGGGAGAAATTCTTGGAAATGTCTTGTAGATGCTGTAACTCAAGAACACATTACGGTGCCAGCTCCTCTACATGTCTTCTTTCCAAAATTTTTCTCTCCCTCTAGTTTTGGAACCATGTGAGTCTTTTCTCAAAAGCAAGGGAACAACATCTCTCCTCCTCCAAGCCCCCATCAGTACCTCCCCTCATGCAAACACAGAGTATTCTCCAATTAGGAGAGTTTGATGTAAGCACACTAGGCATGAACCTTGAGTTACATATGTAGATGCGACACTGTTTTTCCATTGACCTCTTTGGAGTAGTATATATTTCTAGCACTGGGATTTCTGGGTCAAAGGGGAGGGATATCTTGGCAAATTTCTTAACATAATTTTCACAGTTCTTTAAACACTGAATTTTTACTTTTTTTTTTGAGATCGTCTTTTACAATTTGCTGGTTGTGAGATGAGACTCAAAGTTTTTTTGATTTGCACTTCTCTTTTAATTTGTGATATGGAGCAATCTTTGATACAATCATTAATAGTTGTGTAGGTTACATTCATAAGATTTTGTCAAGCTGGATCAATGGACACTGATGTTTTTGTAGTTTTCTTTTTGGTAATAAGATTCCTGGGTTTCCCCCCATAAGCCTCTGATATGACTCCTTCACTTATTTTGAGAACTGATGCCACATTACCCTCAAAATGTGTCACCTCAGCTGCTGCAGCTCTCTGCTTGCCAAAATCAAGAGTTTGCTGGCCGAGGTAGTTTTTTGGATCTTTTCGTTTCCATACAGTAATTGACTTATATTCCTTAGGAAATAGTGGTAATTTGTATCAGTATCCATTACTTTATTCATTTCCTGCTTCTCAAAGTCCCTAAACTAATTTGATCCCAAGTAACCCTAGTCTTGGAACTGCCCTGAGGTAGAAAGGGAACATAGAGCCAGGAGTCTCTCCCATTGTCTGGTTTAAAGATGGGCCAAGTCGAGGGAGCTGCCTCTTGCAAAAGCATCATGGAATTCCTTGGATTGGATCATAGATTCAAAACTAGAAGAGATTTTAGAGGCCAGCTAGACCAGTTCTTTCATTTTACAGATGAGGAAACTGAGGCCAAGAGAGAATAAATGACTTGTCCAAGGTCACACAGGTAGTACGTATAGAGGCAGGATATCAGCCCATGTCCCCTGACTCGAAAGTCAGTGTTCTTTCCATTTACCTGGCTACATCTTGAGACCCACTGCTGCCATAGCCTGAAGGCCCTTGTGCTCCAGCTGCTTAGGTGATGTTGTCTTCCTTCTCGACTTTCTGGGCCCACTTTAAAGGTTCTGGTGCTGGTCCAAGTATTGAGAGTTGATCAGTCGCCTTTATTTGGAACTATCAGTTGCTCTTCCAGGTTAGAGGTTGTGGCTGATGCTATCCTCATATACTTCCGTTGTTGTCTCCCCCACCTTGATCCCTTCAGTATATGCAGCTAAGCCATATGATTCTCCCTTAAAACCACCAAATAAAAAGACTGAGTGCTTTCAGCACTGCCTAGTCCTCTGAGGTTCCTCTAAATCTCAGACATAAAACCCACTGTAAGTATTCAAACAGTGTCTAATAACCATATGTCAAGAATGATACTGAGAGGATTTGTACACAATGAAAGAATATCTTCTACCTTTAAGAGATCATGATTCTGTGAAAAACACATGTAGGCAACAAAAAAGCAGAGAACAAGAGACACAGGATCTGAGAACTAACCTTTTTGGCCAAGAGCAGCGTATCCTCCTTGCAGGTCTCAGTTCTAGTGCGGAGTCTATCTGTGAGCCGGGTGACCTGTTCAAAGATGAATTCCTTCTCTAGTAGCTTCTCCTCTTTCTCTGCCAGACGGAATTCCAGCTAGTTTGTAAATAATTAATAGGAAAAGGTAAATCTAAGAAGGCTGCTGCTCAGAATTGGTACCCTGTTGTACATTCTCAACATTCCTGAAATGACTGGTGTTGGATATGTGTGTGTGTGTGTGTGTGTGCATGTGTGTGAATTAATCCATATGGTTTTTTGAACACCCAGTCAAAGGTAACGCCCAAGTTATAATTGGGTTGTTTTCTTAAATTCTAGATACAATTTGAAATTCCTAACACATTTTTACCAAGGAAACAACATTAATTAGCCCACACAAGCCTACTGAATTCATACACAACTAGAATCATGGACTTCCAGAATTGGAAGGATTCTCAGTGATTATCTTGTCCAAACTCTAACTGAAGGTCAGATTCTTCTTTAAATATCCCCAACAAGTGGTCATTCAGCACTTACTTGGAAGACCACAGGTGATAGGGAACTCACTGCCCACTGAGGGAGGTCACTTTTTGTCTGGAAAGCTCTGATTGTTAGGAAGATTTTCTTTATACTGATCAAAATTTGCCTCTCTGGAACTTTTATCCATCAGCCTTAGTTTTACTTTCCAGAATCAAACAGAACAGATCTAATCATGTGGAAGACCACATGACAATCTTTCAAATATTTGTACCCAACTCACTCTGCCAGTATAGCAATGCACTATTGTAGACAGAAGGTACAGAACGGAACTTGAAGGTTGATACTGTGCCAATGGTTCTACAAAACATGACCACCATGTGTAATGCTAATTTTAGGGATAATTCAGAGTTCTAGCCTGGAATGCCAGTTGCCTATCTCTTCTCCTGTAGTGGTGGTAAACATTCAGTTGGTGGTTGGCTATGTGGCCTCAGGCAGAGACTCCAGAACAGTGGGGCAGAAAAATAGGGACATTTGGGTAAAGACTGGGACAGAAGTTGGGGTTGGAGCTGGGGGATAAGAGCCCAAAGAAATGGGTAAGGAAATATATCGGGGTAGGACATTTTGCTAGTGTAAACCTCCATCAATTCCACTCAGCCCTAGTCTGATTCTCCAGTCATCTCCCTTCTTTTCTCAGGTTCTCTTTTGTTATCACCTGTTGCTTCCAACCAGGATTTCTTTCTTCTCTTGGCCATAGAGTGGGACAGGACGAAGTTTTATAGTTTCTTTCCTATTTTTCTGTCCCTAAAGCAAGCACATGATTATTTAGGGCTTTTCAAAGGCTTGTTTTGTAACTACAATCAAGAAGTAAGAGAAATGAGGAAAAGGCTTCATTATCTTTTTTCACTTACTCCATGCATGGCGAAAGTTGTACGTGAAAGTCCTGAGGTTGTAAAAGCAGGAGATTTCACCAGAGGACCAAAGATTAAGGTGGAAATTCTTAGAGGAAGAACAGAAGTGTAGCCTGGGGGATGGGGTAACAGGACTGAGGAGATGGGATAGAGCTTAGGACACTGATGGACAAGATTAGCCCTGGGATCCAGGGTCAGCATACTGAGGGGAGGAGAAGGGAGAAGCGAATATTTATGCAGCATCTTTTCTCACCTATAGTCCTATCACCTCAAATCCTATACTAGATTGGCCCTGATAAGAAAATGAGAACCACCATATACTATTTTATATTGTTCCATTCTCTTAATATTTTTCCATAAAGGAGGCAAACAAATTCATGTAAGATATCAAAGCTGCCCCTTTTGGCCACCAGACAAAGGTTCTTTGGCATCTTTAATACTATAGGATTTTTGTTTCCTTAGCAAAAGTTGAAAGCAGGATTTCTAATGAGCCAACTGAAGACAATTTAAATCCATAATACTAAGTTACATGGAAACAACATAACTGCCAGAAATTCAGGTGTGAACCTATATAAATTAATATGAAACAGTATCATGATAATTTGTGAAATATCATACAGTGGCTAATTTGCACAAAGAATGTGTTACCTCATCTATCTTGCTGATCATTTCCTTCACAGTCATATCTTTTCCTCCCAGGAAGCGAGCTCTGTTCTTTCCACTAGGATTTACAAATTTTTTCTCCAACAAATTTATTCTGTCTGTACACTGTGAGAACTATTGAACAAGAAACACTTATTTTAAAATTATTTTTGTTTAACAATTTTTGGGGGTTTTATAGCATTTCATTTTTTCTAATTACAAGTAAAGATAAATTTAATATTCATTTTTTAAAAGTTTTGAGTTCTCATTCTCCAGGTGATAAATGATCAAAGGATATGAACAGGCAGTTTTCAGATGAAGAAAAAGTCATATAAAAATGCTCTAAATTACTATTGATTAGAGAAATGCAAATCAAAACAACTCTGAGGTACCACATCATACCTATCAGATTGGCTAACATGATAACATAGGAAAATGATAAATACTGCAGAACATATGGGAAAACTGGAACACTAATGCATTGTTGGTGGAGTTGTGAGCTGATCCAACCATTCTGGAGAGTAATTTGGAACTATACCCAAAGGAATATAACACTGTGCATATCTTGTGACCCAATAATACCACTTCTAGGTTTGCATCACAAAAAGATCATAAAAATGGGAAAAGGACCCACATGTACAACAATATTTATAGCAGCCCTTTTGTGGTAGCAAAGAATTGGAAATTGAGGGAATGCTCATCAGTTGGAGAAAACCTGAACAAGTTGTGGTATATGAATATAATGGAATACTATTGTGCTATAAGAAATGAAGAACAGGAAGTCTTCAGAAAAACCTGGAAAGCCTTATATGAACTGATGCTGAGTGGAGTGAGCAGAGCCAGAACCTTATACACAGTAACAACCATAGTGTTTGAGGACTGTTTTTGATAGACTTAGCCCTTCACAACAGGATGTAAAGGACCTAAAACATTTCCAAAGGACTCATGATACAAAATGCCATCCACATCTAGAGAGAGAACTATGGAGTTGGAACACAGAATGAAGAAACTGTTTTCTCCTTTGTTATGTTCTGTTTTTCTCATGGTTTCTCCAATTAGTTTTACTTCTTCTGTGCAACATGACTAAAGTGAAAATGTGTTTAATGGGACTGTATGTATAGAACCCATATAAGATTGCGTATCGTCTTGTGGAAGGAGAGGGAAAGGAGAGGGAGAAAACTTGGAATTTATGGAAGTGATTGTTGAAAACTGAAAACAAATAAATTAATAAATTTTTTGGGAAAAAAGAAATGATGAGCAGATAGACTTCAGAAAAACCTGGGAAGACTTAATATGAACTGAGCTGAGTGAAGTGACCAGAACCAGGAGAACATTAAACACAGTAACAGACACATTGTGTGATGACTAACTTCGATAGACTTACGTCTTCTTAATGCAAGGATCTAAGACAGCTCCAAAAGACTCATGATAGAAAATGCTGTCCACATTCAGAAAAAAAAAACCAAAAACTATGAAGTCTGAATATAGAATTGCTGTCTGTCTCTCTCTCGCTACTTCTTTCTTGTGGTTTCTTTCTTTGGTTCTAATTCTTCTTTGCATATTACATGCCATCTTGGGAGGGGAAAGATGGGGAGAAAATTTGGAACTCATAATCTTATGGTAGTGAATTTGAAAACTAAAGATAAATAAAATTTTAAAGAAGTTTTGAGTTCCAAATTTTCTCCCTCTTCATCCTCTCCTTCTTCCCTAAGATGGTAAACAGTTTGATACAAGTTATGTATGTGCAATCATGTAAAACATATTTCCATATTAGTAATGTTGTGAAAGAAAAAACAGACTAAAAGAAAAAAACATGAAAAAGTGAAAATAGTGTGCTTCATTCTATATTCAGATTCTATCAGTTCTTTCTCTGAAGGTGGATAACCTTTTCCATCACGAGTCCTTTTAAATTGTCTTGGATCATTGCATTGCTGAGAAGAGCTAAGTCATTCACAGCTGATCAATATACAATGTTGGTGTTACAGTGTCCCATGTGTTGTATTTTTATTTATTTTGTTAAACATTTTCCAACTACATTTTAATCTGGATCAGGCTGTAATTAGGCGTTTTGCAGGCCCACAGAAGGCAAGATTAAAACTTTTGATGTAGGGGACACAGATACGTATGAAGACTTTCATGAACTGATGCTGAGTGAAGCAAGCAGAATGAAGAAAAGTTTATACAATAACCACGTTGTCAAAATTAACAATTCTGAAAGACTTATGAACTTTTATCAGTACAGTGATTGACCATGATTCCTGCAGACTGATGAGAGACAGATGTTATTGTCCAGAATGAGACCTACATTTTTGGACATGTCTAATATTGAGATTTTTTTTTTTGCTTGACTTCGAATGTTTGTTACAAGGGTTTTGTTTTCACTCTTATCCTTTTCCTTTCCTTTTCTTTTTCCAGTGGGGAGGAGAGAGAGGGGGGGGAGAAAAGGTAGAATCAAAAGAAAATAAATGTTAGTTTAAAAATTTTTTAAAGGGAACATCTTGCTGTCCTCATTTTCATCAGAAGCAGATAAATTCCATCCCAAAGTACTCTAAAAACTCGAAGATATGATTACTGAGCCACTGACAATGATCTTAGAAAAATTGTGGAGAATAGCAGAGGCACAACACTGGAGAGAGGCAGCTGTCTCTTTTTCATAAAAGGGAAGAAGACAGAATATGCAAATGATATGTAATATTTACTATTTCATTTTCTGGTGCAATCCTATAATGCATAATTAAAAATTGGATTTGAGCTTTTGTAAAATGAAATGCTGATAATTTCATTAAGCCAGTATTTTTTAAGGTCAAGAACATGAATTTATGAAATCCATCTCATTTCTTTTTTTTTTTTTAATAAAGTTTACTGCTAGATCTGGGGAATGCTATAGAGTATGCCTGTGTTTTGGCATAGCACTTGACTTTAATGAAATCCAAATGTATGAGATAGAGAAATACAGGTTAGATGATAGGTATGATTGGGTGACCTAAAAAACTGGACACAGATGATAATGATTTATATATATATATTGATATCAGCCTAGAAGGAAGCCTCTAGTAAAGAAGCCCAGGCATCTTTTCTGGCACTGTGCTGTTCAACATTTCTACAATGACTTAGTTAAATGCACAGATGGCATGTACTTTTGAAAATTTGTGGATGACATAATGCTGAGAATGGTGGGTAATACAATAGCTGGCAGAATCTGTCTACAAAACTATCTTGATAGGCTAAAATGATGGGTTGAGTCTGATGAGACTGCAATCAATTCTATGAAATTTAAAATTTGTCAGACATCTCCAAGTTCAAACATCAGGCATAGAATTTGAACCCAGGTTCTCTAAATCCAGTCAATACTCTTTTCCACTGTACCATGTTGCCTCCCTTAGCTTTAAAAAAATCCATTTCATGGTGAAGATGTGGTTAGAGATTATGTGGAAAAGTACTTGAGGATTATATTGGATTGCATGCTCACAGTCCAATGCCCAATAGTCTTCCATTTCAGTCAAAGTTAATGTTAACTGTCTTGACAGAGGTACCATAGTCAGATGGAGAGAATGAGTCCAGAATGAGTGTCCCTGTCCTCTGATCTGGTCAGGCTACATTTTTAGGGCTGCATGAGGCTCTGACTAACTACATTTTACGAAAGACATTGACAAGCTAGAATGTGTCAAGAAGAGGGTGACTAGCTGGTGACAGGACCAGGAACCATAACTTAAGTGGATTTTAAGGAACCAGATATTTATAGCTAAGAAGAAAGAAAAAAATGTGGGGGACATCACCACTATTTTGAAGTATTTGAAACCTTACGTAGGAGGGGGAAAAGTTGGCTTATTCTGCTTGTGGAAGTTTCACAGCCGTAGAGGTTGCCTTGATGTAAGGAAAGGTATCTTTACATTTATAGTGGAATGGGTTGTCTCAGGAGGCAAGGGGGTCCAAGGAACTGGAGGTCTTGGAGCAGAGTTGAGACACCCGCTCTCTGAGAGATGTTGGACGATGGTTTCCCAATGGGGAAGGCTAAATGACCTCTGTGACTTTTTCTAGTGATGGGATTGTGAGTGGTTCTGGTTCTTAACTGTAGGAATCAGGGAAAACTGTAGGGATGTGGCATGTGAACTTGAATGCATGGAAGAAAAAGGTGTTTCAGCTGGCAGAGATGGGAGGGGTGACAGGCGAGAGCATTCTAAAGCCCCTGGTCTAAAGGAGCAGCAGGGAATGGAGGCGGGAGGTGGGGGGGAGGGAGTTCACTTCTACTTATCCTAATAATTGCTTTAAGATTTACAAAGTGCTTTCATCATAACCCTATAAGCTTAAAGGTAATACAGACAATACAGGGTGTCTCAAAAGTCTTAGTTAATTTTTAAGCTTTAATGACTTCAGAAGTATAAATGCTATAAACTTACAAAAATTTGAAAAGCTAATTAGTAAAAATATTGATACATTTATTAAAATCCAACATTTGTTGTTTAGTCGTGTCTGACTCATTGTGACTTCATTTGGGGTTTTCTTGGCAAAGATAAAGAAGTTGTCTTACCATTTCTTTCTCCAGGTCATTTTATGAAGGAGGAAACTGAGGCAAACCGGGTAAAATGACTTACCCAGGTTCACACAGTTAAGTGTGTGAGGCTAGATTTGAACTCAGGAAATCTTCCTGACTTCAGGCCTGGCACTCTACCTACTGTACCATCCAGTTGTCCCTCCTCCTTCATCCTTCATCCAACATATCCACCATCTTAGGCTAGACCACATCACTCTAGTCAAACTGTCAAAAAAACTTCCATTACTTGTTGCTTAGTGCCTGAAAAGATTATATTTGTAATCCTAGACTTGAGAGCATCCAAAGAATGAGATTTTTGAGGCTTACATGATAATTTGATTTCACCCCACAATAAATCTAATGGAGATAGGTCAGGTGACTGAGGTGACCAAATGGAGATCTTCTCTACCAATCCACTTTACGAGAAAGTATCATCCAGAAACCATTGCACATACAATGAACAAGGACAGTAGCACCATCTTCTTAATACCGAAAATTTTAAAACATGTTTTGAAATTCACAAAAGTAAATAAAGTCATGAAACTTCCAAATAATGTTCTTTTAAATCTATATGTGGAACATCAAAGTTATTAAAGTTTAAGATTACATTAAAACTTTTGGAACATTCGTATTATTCTCATTTTAAATGTAAGGGTGGGATTGGTTGATTCCTAAGAAAAACATCAGGTGCACCCATGAAAGGGAGAAAAGATCTCACCGCGTACTGATGGGAGAGTGAAGCATACGCTTTTGCAGCTTCAGTGAATACCCCTTTATAAAAGCTAACTAGATCTAGCAGACTGATATCAGCCAGGAACGGGAGTGAGGAGAGGCTGAGAAGGATCCTTGTGGAAGCTTGTAAGCATTAGTACTACATACTCCCAAACGCTTGAGGTTAACTCTAGAGCCTTAGCTGTGGGGTATCAGTCTAGTAATAATAGCTGACCTTTATATAGACATTTATATTTATATAGCACTACTAAGTGCTTCACAGTTATTATCTGATTTGACTCTTACAACAACCCTGGGAGGCAGTTGCTGTAATGATCTCCATTTTACAGATGAGGAAACTGAGACAAACATAAGTTATGTGACTTGCCCAGGGTCACACACTAGTAAGTGTCTCTCTCCCCTTCCCCTTCTCCTTTTTCTCTCTCTTCCTTCCTCCCCCACTCCTTCTTTCTCTAATTTTATTCTTTCCTCTCTTTACCTCTCTCTTCCTCCTTCTTTCTCTCTCCCTTTCTCTTTCCATGATTGTGTAGGTGTCCTTTTCTCTCCCTGCAGTTATCTTTCCTTTTTTGTCTCCTTAAGTTCTCTTTTCAATCTTTCCCCTTCCCCTTCTTTTTCCCCCTCCTGTTCCCCATTTCTTTTTTCTTCCTTTTCTTCTATACTCCACCCTCTCCTTCATTCATTATCATATTTTCAAGGACTGGATCAGTAATTTTCACCAGGAAAAACATAGCTAGGGAAACTGTACCACTCCAACACCATCTCTACAACCAAGTGTTAGAGTGTGGCCCAGAGCACTGAGAGTTTAGGTAAATAACCTGACCAAGTATCACGCAGTCAGGGTTTGTCAGAAGTAGGCCTCCAGTTCTGACTCCAAGGCTAGCTCGCTACCCACTACACCACTCAATGACCCCAAGTTATCATAACATGGAATTGAAATATATTTTAAAGTATCATATATATTGAATTAACTTGTATCTTTCATAATTTTAACATTAAAAAAGTAAAGACTGGATTTTCCTTATTTTGCCCAGAAAAGTGCAGTGAGGAGGATAGCTCATTGGCTTGATCCTTTGTCCTGATCACTTTCACCTGCTCTAACTTGGGGTGGGACCTCCTTCCTTAGGCAAGCAAGCCCATGGCCCCTAGTGCTCCCATGGCCACTACTGCTCCCGCTTCCCCAGACTTGCCATACGAATGCCAAACTTAATGTAGACAACTGGTCAGAGAGCCAACCCATTGCAACTCAGAACTCTTGGGCTCAAGAGATCTGCCACCTCTGACTCCCTGAGCTGGGATTGGATTCCTGGCCCTCTTTTTAATTTCTAAAAGAAGATAAGTATAACCTTTTGTATGTTGCATCACATTTTTTAAAAAAAACTAAATTAAGTTGCTTTATATTTTTCTGTGTTCTCTCCCTTCTTTTTTTCTGGCTCAAAGTAAGTACTTATTAAATACTTGTTGACTGAGTGGACCAGTGAGAGAAAAGGTTTCCCACTCCTATTATGTACTAAAATTTTCTTTAAAACTAAAGCACAGTGTGGCTTCTAGTAATGTCTAAATCACATCCCTTCTAATAATAGAGGAAATTGCTTGAGGATTAAAATTAGATTTTTATATTTAAAATGATTAAAATCTGTTCTGAAGAAACATGTTTTGAAAAAACAACATAAATCTTAAGATAATTTTCTTACTAAAAAGCTACACCAAAGTAGAAGATTTTGGAGGAAAATACTGCAACAAATAATAGGATATGGCAAGGAACTAGTGTGGCCATTTGCAGAGCCAAGAATAACTTGGATTTTAAAATTTCGCATTGTTTTTAAAGGCAGACATCCCTGGCCAGGGCAGACAACCAGTTAATTAAATTCATATTGAGGAATTTTGCTTTTCAAAAGCTTAACACTGACTCTGGTTGAATTTCTGTTCAATAATACATTTCATTTTGTATGTAAATAATTATTGGAAGGCTCACAATGGTAGTGAATGTATAGTGAGAGTGAATGAATGTACAGCTTTTATTATTTAGCCACTGAATATCACGGAATTCCTGTTTCATTTAGGATCCCTATTTCCACTGACCGGTATAAGAATATCTAATAACAGGCACAGTACCATCATCATTACTGTTATAAGGGGCAACCTTCTAGTTTCATGTTTCTATGAATGTTAGTGATTAGAATCAAGGACAGAGCTTCTTCCTTCTTGTTTCTAAGCACTAATAATGGCTATTTGAAGCGGTAATTAATTGTGGGGTCCTGAAGGTTAAAGGTAATCCGTATTGTAAGTTCTGTTTCATTGGGTGTAGCAGAAGCTGGGTCAGGCTGGTAGCACTTGACTCAGCCAGGTCCACGTGGTATCCTAAGATAGGGAGGCAGGCAGTCAGTGGTTGCTGTGGCTCCATTCAAATGTAAGTAACTCAGAGACCAATGGTGCAGTTTCTAAGGGCAACTGGAGACTAGATCAACATTTCAAGCAAATATTGGGAGGAAAGATCGGCAAACCAGAGCACGAGGAGCCCAGGCGGAAGAAGGTGTTGTCAAGGGATAATTTATTCTTGTCAAGTCAGTGTGATACAGTGCAGTGGGGCCAAACTCAAACAAAAGTTGATCCCTGCCAGCAGCATATTGACTTAGAAAACCACAAATTAACCTTATTGATGTTATATTGTATTTTTATTTATTTTGTTAAGCATTTCCCAATCATATTTTAATCTGGCTCAGTAGCACTCACTGGTTAGTTTTACTGCCCAATGGGGCCAATACTTGAGATTTAGTGGATCGAATGTTGGACTTAGTCCCAGAAGAACTGGGCAGAAGGATCAACTCAGACACTTATGCATCATGTGACGGTGGGCAAAGCCCTTAACCTTTCTGTGCCTCAGTTTTGTTATCAGTAAAATGGGGCTAATAATACATAAAGTACCTGCCTTATAGGGTTGTTCTGAGCTTCAAATGAGATGTCTCTAAAATGACTGGTATACATTAAAGGATTCTATAAATCCAGGCAATTATCATCGCTGCCTTCCTGCCTACAATAACCTTCTATTCTGGGAGGGTGCTTGAACCACAGTCAGGCCACATCCAGGCTGGTGAGTGTGGCTCCCTTCCTGTCTTCTGAGGTTTTAGACAGGCAAACTTTTGTTAGCAAGAGACTTGGGACATGCAAGTGATGATGAACAGGCCCTGAAGACCTTCCTATGGACCAGGTATCAAGGAGGATTTGCTGCCTCCATGAGTCCAGGATAGCCTTAAAAGCAAATTCTTCTTGTCATCTATAGTAATAAGAGTGGATATTTATGTAGTTTTTTTAAGTTTGCAAATCACTATACATATATATGTATGTGTGTATACATGTATAGATATACATATGTGTATATGCATGTATAAAAGGATTTGTTCTGTCAAACTTGGACTCAAATGGCCACATCCAAGGACCTGGAAGACCACATGTGGCCACAATGCCACAGGTTCCCCACCTCTGCAACTATCCCCAAAAAGTCATTCTTCAACCTCTACTAGAAAACTTCCAATAAGAGAGGACTTACTTTGTATTCCACTTTTAGAAAGTCTGACTTGGTAGGAAGTTTTTTTTCTTATATTGAGCTGCAATCAAATATGCATGGTAATTTGCACCCATTTTTCCTCTCTTACTCTCTCTGGAATCAAGTAGAATAAGTGACAACTAATAGGGCCAGAGAATCACAGAACATAAGGAGTCTAGGAACTTATACTGATCCAATTCTGGGTCACCTCCAGTCATCCTGATGAATATCTGGTCACTGGATTCAGATGACTGGAGGAAAAGTGAGGCTGGTGACCTGTACAGCCCTCCCTCACTCAAAACAAAGTCAAGTGAAAGTCATGTCATCATTTCTCTGATGGCATGGTCTTCTTCGCAATGAAGGACGAATACAACAATAACATATACATGGGGCAGCTAGATAGCACAATAGATAGATGGTGTGCTGTGGAGTCAGGAGGAGCTAAGTTCAAATCTGGCCTCAGATGCTTACTGGCTGTGTGACCCTGGGCAAGCCATTTAACTCTATTTGCCTCAGTACCTCAACTGTAAAAATGAACTGGAGAAGGAAATGGCAAATTACTCTTGTATCTTTGCCAAGAAAACTCCAAATGGGGTTAAGTAGAGTCAGATGTAACTAAAACAATTCAACAACAACACACATATACATGTGTGTATATATATATATATATATGTATATGTATATTTAAAATGTCAGATATATTTTAAATACTTTTTTAATCTTCACAACACATCTAAGTATCACAGATATTATATTATATTCCCTTTTTCAAAAGAGGAAGATGAGCCTCAGACATCTTGAGTAATTTGCCCATGGTCACATAATTAATATATGTCAGATGAATAATTTAAGCCTAGATCTTCCTGACTGCAAGTTCAGAAATCTTTCTATTATTCCATGATACATCTAAGAGGAGCCATGAGTGCAGTTGGTACAAAGTTTAGTTCTAGATAAACTTGTTGGATCCTGAACTAGTGAAATGTGAAATGGACCCAGAAATAGTTGGGCTGGTAGACCAAAAGGCTAGACATCTTTCTTATATAAGAATGTTCTTACTGCCTGGTCAACCATTTATTTTCTTTAAAAATGTTTATGTATATGCATGCATCTACATATATATATTCACAAATATATGTACACATACGTGTCTATATCACACATATACACACGATGCAGATACAAATAGTGCCATAAGGATTAAAATAATTTTAAGGATTGCTTTTCCAATACTGTAGCTTATTCTGTAACTTGAAAGTCCTTCCCTCTTGTCTTGAACCTGTACCAAAAGAATTGCTTTTGTCTCCCTTATCCTGTGTCCCTTGGGTCTTTTAATTTTTAAACTGTATCCTTCTGCCCTATCCTTAAACCATAAAGAATTCCCTTTGTCTCCCTCATCCTGTCCTGTCTTTGATCTTTAACCCTCATAAAACCTCTAAAGCTACATCACCATTCTGAAACCTCTATATAAGCGTAACTCCCTCAAATAAACTCTCACTTTTTGCTAGGAGACCCATGGTTTTTTTACGTAATAAAGCTCCCAATGGCTACAGAGAAGGTCTAAGTGAATTCTTTCACACCTGAACCATGCTCTCCCAACTCTAAAATACACACACACATCATTGGGATTTCCTATGACTCCCTTCCACCACTCCTCACTCCCCCATCAGGAGAACACTCCTTTGCCATGAATAGGTTCATTTAAACAAAACAGCACAGCTCCAGGTCCATGAAACTTTGACCATGTCTGAAAACGTCTTATTCTCTACCTGTAGGCCACTGTCTCCTCGCCAAAAGGTGGGAGAAATGCTTCACTATCCGTTGTCTGAGAACACAATTGATTGCTTTGCTGATCAGAGTTATGCAATCTTTCTGTGTTGCTTTCCTTTATTTTAATAGTATACTTTTTCTCCTTATTCATTTCTCTGTCAATTTATACAAGGCTTCCTGAGTTTCCCTGAATTCTTTATATTTGTCATTTCTTACAGAATAATATAACATTATATTCATATGCCATAATTTGTTCAGTCCTTTCCAAATCAATAAATGCTCAATTTCCTTCCAGTTCCTTGCTACCAAAAAAAGTACTTCTATAAATACTTTGGTTATATGGGATCTTTTACTCTGTCTATGATTTCCTTGGGTTATAATGTTAGCCATTTTTCTAAAAAGATGGTTTATGCAAAAATTTTGAGTAGTTCAGCCAAATCTGTTCCCTGAGGATATTCAGATTTAAGAAGCCACTGGTCCTGCTTCCATAGATATAACTAATGGAGAAGGGGCCCACCATCCATGCCATCACCACACACACTACTAACCAACTGTCACCCATGGGCAGTTATGCCCAAGAGACCTTGGAAGAGCAGTGCTCCCCTCCCTCCTCTGCCTCTGATAATTCCAGATTAATCCTTGTAGAGATTTTACCTGTCAAATGCTTCTTCTTCAACCAGAACTCTTGCCCCCAACATCCTTGGCCTTTCTAGATTGTTTAACATCAGAAATAGATATTATTTTATCAATGGAAATCATATTAAATAAGTGGCATTACCATTTGCTTTACCACTGTGCCCCAAGGACCACTAGGCCTTTCTATCTGACTTGCAGCTAAAATTTTCTGGGTTTTGCCTCCTTCTATTAGAATGTGAAGTCCTTGACTTCAGGACTGTCTTTTTAATTTACATCCCCAGTGCTCTGCAAATAAAAAGTGCTTAATAAATACAGTGCTTAATAAATGTATTATCGCTCCTTTATGCATCATTCATTGACCTACTTTTGAAAGGCAGTGAAAAGAGAGCTGCCTAGTTGATTGTAAGTCTACACATCTCCTGCTTTTTATTTATAGGCCAGTTCAGAGGAGTAGCTCTTTGGACAAGTTCATCCTCCCAAGAGTCTTAGCCAACCAAATCATCTTGGTTCAGCCCTAGTCACTCAGACCTACCCCTTAAGAAACAATCTGATCATTTATTTTGATGCAACCTCAGGCTCTTGAGACTTATTCTGGTGTTGTGACTGTCCTCCACCTGAGAGGTCATGCTCTATAGAAAAATATGGTTATCAAATGTTCCAAACAAGGCTCACTGTCCTGCAAGATCATCCAGTCAAATTCATGAAGGGAACATCCTGATAAACACTCTCTCCGTGCTTTACACACTGGACCCATCATTCTTATTTTTCTTTCTAGTTTATCAATGTCCTTTTTTTGAAACCACATGTGTCTTTACATTTGTCCCTATTAATTTCATCTAACTTGATTCAAACCAACATTTCTAGTCTGTTGAAAATGTTTCTGTGGAATTTGGTTTTTGATTACTTTGAAATTACAAAGCAGTCTCTTAATAATAGATCACAGTTTCATGTATTCTTCTTCTGTTCTATTATGTATATGAAAATATTTGATTTTGGGGAATATCTTAAGCTCAGAATTAAACTATAAAATAGGATGTGAGCTCTGTGAGAGGAAGGACTTTTTTCATTTTTTGCATTACTAACATTTCACACAGTGTGTAACTAACACCACCTACCACAAAGAAGGTACTTAAGTGCTTTTTGAATGATTAAATATAAAAAAAGATTCAGAGTCATGTGGGAAGTCAGAGAGAAGGAATCAGAATGAAGAAATCAATATATTCAAGGCTAACAATGTAAATAGAATAATAGAACAAAGGTGAACACTGTATACTTGTAATGGCCAAGCTTGGCTCTAGAGCAAAGATGAAGAAATGTCCTCTCTTCTTTCGCTGCATAAATTGTCAGGCATAGTTACGATGATCTTTACTTTGCTGAACTGTTGTTTCTTTTTAAAAATAATTCATTACAAGAGAAAATTTGCTGGGTGTGGAGGGAAGGGATATGCAATGATGCTTGATGTTTGCCATATGCAAATAAGTATGACGTGAAATCAGGAAAAAAGCAGCAACGATAGTAATGATAAAATAACCCCCTCTTCAACATTCCCCCAACCCCCCCCCCCCCAAAAAGATTGTTTGGGATTCTAACTCTCTTATATCTTAATGGCTATCTCTGATAACTTTCTCTCATTTGCATTTTGATAATCAAGACATATATACATTTAAGAGAATCTATTGAAGAACACACAGTATAGGAGCTAATCACAGAGAGATCCCAGGAGAACTTTACCTGAAAACTCTAAGGTAACATCAAATCACTAATGGGCTTGAGTCAGCTGTTTAATCTGTCCTGAATTCATCTAACTGTACTCACTTTATTTTTATCTTGTCCACAAGGATAGTTTGCCTAATATTCCACTAAAATCTGGGTAAAATACATCTATGAGAGTTTGGGGATCTGCCTTCCTCATACTGCTGTCTATGAAATTAGACTGGCATGAATGAAATTACCTTGGCAGGCCCTGTTCT
>CM053770.1:120064310-120084771 GCA_028658325.1 Potorous gilbertii | reverse complement strand
CTCTCTTCTATCTTAATGGCTATCTCTGATAACTTTCTCTCATTTGCATTTTGATAATCAAGTCATATATACATTTAAGAGAATCTATTGAAGAACACACAGTATAGGAGCTAATCACAGAGAGATCCCAGGAGAACTTTACCTGAAAACTCTAAGGTAACATCAAATCACTAATGGGCTCGAGTCAGCTGTTTAATCTGTTCTGAATTCATCTAACTGTACTCACTTTATTTTTATCTTGTCCACAAGGATAGTTTGTCTAATATTCCACTAAAATCTGGGTAAAATACATCTATGAGAGTTTGGGGATCTGCCTTCCTCATACTGCTGTCTATGAAATTAGACTGGCATGAATGAAATTACCTTGGCAGGCCCTGTTCTTGATGATGCCATGCTGGCTCTTTGTGATCACCACTTCTTATTCTGCATGTAATATGGTGACATACACATGGTTTTCCCGGCCTTTACCATGAATTCCAAACTGGAGTACTCACACTTCTGCAATGTTTTTATCATTTCTACATCCTCAAGCAATTCTGCTGTTGTTGAGAATCGGATTATCTAGAGTAATAATTCTTCCTTCTGTTGCTTCTTCTGATCTTTTTTTGAAGGATGAAATTAAATTAAAAAGGTGTTATGTAGAACTTCAACATAAGTCTGAACTGGTCTTCCATTTTTACTGTCATAATTCTATGATCATACTTGTAGAATCTTTGCATAACTAATCGATTTCCTTTCTGTCCAGATGGTCTGTAGTGTGGATGACAATATCCCTTCTGTTTCTGTCTTCATTGATCGTCATCCAAAGTTGCTCTACAGTGCTTCTCTCCTGTGATTCCTTGATTTCTGTACTCGAGGAACATATAATACTACTTTGTTCCTGCCTTCCTTTTTACTTATTCTGTTCCCTTTAAATAAGGGGTAACCTTCCAGAGTCATAGTCCATCCCGTAAAGCCATGCGACCTAGCCTCAGCATTATTTCTTTTTGTACCTAGATCTAGAGTTCAAGGTGCTTATTACCTACATATGTCATGTATTAGTCCATAGATACCTAAAATTATTGGTTTTATTGCTAGTTTTTTTCTTGAATTGAGGCTTCTATGTGTTTATTATTTTTCTTCTTACACTAGCTACTTTTCATGTTAATCATGTTGGTGGGCAATTTTCTTTTTATCAGTTTTAGCTACATTGATGTAATTTTCTCTGGCCTGGATACCATAATTCCTATATTTTCCCTGTGATCCACAAATCCAAGTTATTGTCTAAGATACAATTTTACCCAGATGTTTACTTCAAAAATCTTTTGAAATTCTTGCTTTTGTTCAACAATAGCAATGAAAATACCACCTGTGCTTTCAAGGTCTTAGTTTCTTGCTCAAAAATCCGTAATCATCAGTAATGCTTCCATTCTTTTTTTCTATTATATATAACTCATCAAGCACTTATTAATCATATACTGTATCCAGATGATGGGGTGATGGGACCTGGACCCCTAAAAGGAAAAGATCATTTCTTTGAAAGCAACCCAGTCTCTGAATTTTCCTATACATTTCAGCAGCCCAGATCATTGACACCTCCACCTAAGGCAACTGGCCCACCCCAGTCCACCTAGATGACTTAATTAGCTTACTTGACAGAGCTTTCACTGTGTTCTTGGTCCACCACAAGACTACTTGCATATATCGAGCACTCCATCCCATCTAGATCACCTAATTAGTTCACTGTTGCATCTGGTCCACCCCAGACTACTAACCACTCCTTAATCCCATCTAAATCTTCTCATCCAAGTCTTTTTTTAATAGAAAAGTATCATTCTCACCTCCAGTAAATTGCAGATTCACTAGGAACTCTGCCTGCTCCTATCAACATTATAATAAATCTCACTGCCTTGACTGAAAGAAGGCTTGATGCTTGAATTCTTTCCAGGCAGACTCACCCTGTACCCTTACATTTTGGGGTTCCCAGCACCCCAAACTGCAACACCAAGAACTGTGCTAGACCCTGGGGGATAGATAAAGTTTAAGTTTACAGGCATCTATAAGTGAATGTTTTCTTGGATAGTCAGTTGGGCAAGTTTTGTAGCAATGCTTTATAGATTTCTTCTGGCAGTATCATTTATTCCCATGTGAATTAATCAGAAATAAGTAATAGTCATTTTATATGACAAATTTTTGGAGGTGCTTCCATAATGTACTGCATACATGTTCCAAGAAGAAAGTTCAAGGTAACAAGGGTAACAGCAGATTTGGATTTGAATTTGAGTCTTTTGACTCCAAACTGAGTACTTTCCCCCCATTTCATTAATATCTCAAGTCCAATTTGCCCATAAACAATTTGGTTTGGTCTCATGGTCATCACCTTTTAGGTGGAAATAGTCTAAGTAAAGTCTATAAGTAAAATAATATAAAATAGTCTGCATACAATATAAAATAGTATATAAAGTCTATAAGTAAAGTCTTAAGTAAAAGTACCATTTCTCTTACGAATGAATAAATGGAAACCTAAAAACCAGACTGGATTAGCTAGGAAAACTTGAGGTATAGAACTTTTTAAAGTATAATTTACTATATAACAAGACATTTTGCCTAGCTGGTTAGTTCCATTGGATGGACATTGTTTCAAATGAAACTTGGATAAGCTTTGAAATATTCCTATATTATCCAGTTTGAACTATGTATTTCAAAATTCTGTTTTATGGCCAAATGATATGTCTAACCAAATTGAAAATGCCATCACCACAAGGGCAAATGAGAGGGAGTGTCCTGTTGACTCAGTGCAAATTCATAGTCACTCTTGGAAACAACTCAAAATATATTCATGTTGCTGGTGAGTTAGCAGTGTCATTTTCAGGTAGGAAACAGAGTGCGACTTATTCTCAAAGAAAGAAACTATTTCACTTTTTTCTTAGATGTCTCAATTTTAAGATACCAGCTGAACAATGACTTTTGAGCCATCTCTAACGTGCAATTTACTGTGCATCAGATTGCATGTGTTCGTCCTTCGTTGCCAAAGAAGACCATGCCATCAGAGAAATGATGATATGACTTGCACTTGACTTTGTTTGGAGTGAGGGAGGGCTGTGCAGGTCACCAGCCTCACTTTTCCTCCACAGCCATCTGAATCCAGTGACCAGATATTCATCAGGATGACTGGAGATGACCCAGGATGAGGCAATTGGGGTTGTGACTTGCCCAAGGTCACACAGCTAGTGAGTGTCAAGTGTCTGAGGTGAGATTTGAACTCAGATCCTCCTAACTCCTTCACTAGTGCTCTGTCTACCACACCACCTAGCTGCCTACTTGTGCATCAGATGAGGACATTAAGAAGCAATCAATGGTTCTGAGCAACTTACACTTAAAATATCTCACACTGAATTTTATAAATAGCCAATGAACCATCTCAGACACAAAGAGGGCACAGAGATCTTTGCCCAAAGAGAGTATTCTATAACTATGAGTCATAAGTTCCATTCTAGCAAGCTCTCCCAAGATGGGGAATGCTGCACCATAACTAATGTCAGAAATCAGCAAGAATAAACTATAATTCAGTGATAGGGTCAAAAGCAAATGTGACATTTTAGAAAACAACAAAAAGAATGCTAGGAATTACTACTTGTTCAAACTATGAGATACCAAAATTAAAAATAAGGCCACCCAACCAGTAGATAGAAAATATAGTGTAACCATATTTTCTTTATGAAAAAGTTGATATAAACTTGCAGTGAACAAAAATACTTCTTAGCTGTGCTTAGAATCCTTGTAATGTTTAAATTATTTATGAGTTAAATTGTCAATTTAACAATTTAATAAGCATTTATTAAGCACCTATTATATACCTGGGAAATGCTAGGAATTCAAAGAAAAGCAAAATAATTTCTATCTTTAAGGCATTTATATTCTAATGGGGGTAGATATATAAATATTTAGGTAAATACAAGATATATACAGAGTACTGGAAGAAAAGGCATTAGCCTTTTCTAAGGTGCTAGGTGCCAGGAACCTCCTCCTGCAGAAGGTAGCCTGGAAGGAAGCCAAGGAAACTCAAATGGTGCTAGTGAGAGGTCAGAGTGATAAGGAATGCATGATCCTTGTCCTTTTGCCCAAGTGAATTTGGGTGGAGGGGGAGATGATGAGATTCAAGTAGAGTCCTCAATGAGAAGCCCATTATCTCAAATGCCACCTAAAGCCGCTTTAGGAGACAATGAGATTCAAGTAGGCTGATCAAGGAAATACCCTAACAGAGGCTGAACCATGGAATAATTAACAATAATAATAAATAATGCCCCAAACTCTGATCTTCTGCCCCTGGTTACCTCATTTTCCTGCCCAGCAGGTTTTCCTCTATAAGAATCCCTAGTCTCTCCTGGCTCGTGGGCCTTCCTTAATGGAAGGGTGTCCTCCTTAGTGAGCATCTCCCTTAAGGACCCATCTCACTTAAGCTAGAGTCTTCCTAAAGGGCTTCTCCCTTTAGTAGGTATCCCCCTTAATCGGACATCTCCCTTGATGGGGAGGCATCCCCCTAAGGAGCCATCTCCCTGAGGTAGCAAGCTCCTGGGAGAGGCCTTCTCCTTTGGGGGGATGTGTCCCTTAGGGGGCAACCTCCCTTTGGGGGCTGCCACCCTCTCCTTAAGCTGGGGTCTCCCTTAAGTGGTTTCTTCCTTAGGGGGTGAAAGAGCCTGCTTGGTGTGTTGTGTTATCCAAATGAACACCTTTACTTGATTTGGAGATAGCTGAGTGAATTCTTTCGAGACAATCTTGCACCCCAACATTTTGGAGTGCCTCTGAACCTCATCATTTCTGGTACCCAACTGATCCTCATCAAGAGCATTCATGGCATAGAGGACAGGGAATGTGAAGGCAGTATATTTAAAGAAAACAGTGTGCTAAAGGACAGGTTATAAAATAATCTTTTGTTTGAGACAAGAACAGTTGGAGTGGGGGGTGAATGGTCATGGTGGACAGTGCAGTACAACAGACAGTCCAACCAGGGCACAGTCACATCACGTGAGGGAGTGAACCATCCCACAGTAAGTCTGTTCTTTGACCCCATTGGGGTGGGGGGAAGAGTGGGCCTTGGGACTGTGGCACCGTAAGGGTAGGACATTGGTGGGGTGAGTTATGGGTGATTGCTGTGTGGACTGGCAGAGGACCCAAATGAGAGGTGTGGTAGGAAGAATGTTTCTCTTGATGTTGGTTCCCTGGGGTACAGCCCTCTTCACCTGGTATTACTAATGGCTGTCATTATAGGTAAATAAAAAATGAATTATAAACAAAATTCTAGCTTCAAAAGATATCAAAAGAACTGCTACCTAAGCCCTTTCCTAAGAATAGCAGAACTCAGAAATAAACAAGATTCTTTGACTAAGGTAATTAAAGCTACAGGAGGAAAAAATGCTATGGCATGATTAAATAAATATTTGGTAAAAATACAGAAAGTTTTAATGTTGTAGAACAGGCTCAGAAGCATCCCACTCTGAGATATGTTTAACAGTGCTCTTATCTAAAAATCAAATGTGCTAAATGAGAAAAAATTTTGCATTAAATATCACAAAACTCTGATATAAGGATACATAGGCAATTGATAAAATGATCAAGAGGAATTTACTAAGAGCTAAGCAGAAAAAGAATATCAACAGAGTTTTCAAAAGAATCTCAAAATTTCAGCAGTCATATCAAAATATGCTATGAGTCATTAGTAAGAGAAATAGAAAATGAAACAATTCTATAGTTTTGCCCTGTACCCTAGGCATTCACAAAAAATGGAAAAAATCAGTATTGGAACTGGAGTGTGCGGGTTGGGGGTAGGTGGGGAGACAGAAAGGCTAATTCAGTGTTGCTTAAGCTATGAACTGGGCCAACTGTTTTGGAAAACAGTTTGGAATTATGCAGGCAAAATGACTAAACTTTTCATACCCTTTCATCTAGCATTCCTGCCACTGGGTATATAGCACAAGAAGATCAAAGACAGAAATACAAGTAGAGTATATTCTAAAAATTCAGAAGTACTTTTTTGTGGTATCCATGAACTGGAAATAAAGAGTCCATCAACTGCAGAATGGTAACTGTGATGAATGAAAAATAATACTGTGCAGTAAGAAATTATTAGTATGAGGAAAACAGAGAAACATGGGAAAATCAGTAGAAATTTATGCAGTGAAAGAAGTAAAATAAGAGTGATTGTGGAAATATTGACTTTTTCTGTGTTAGAAAGGAGAGTTCAAATGGGAGGAGGGGCAAGTTAAGATCCAGGAGGGAAAAAAACCTATGATATAAAAATATAAAGCATCAAGAAAATGTATTTTTTTAAACAACTGAAAACAAAACTTATGTTATTTCCTAGTCCAGAGATGTCCTGCAGCAGAATCAGAAATGCTTGTGAGTGTACGCATGCCGCATAAACACACACACACACACACACACACACACACAGTTACTTTCAGTAGAGTGGATTGGTTAACATATGAGAAGTCACATAATAGGACCTCATATACAATGTTGTACTTTTACTCCATAGCAGCACAACTTAAAAGATAGTAAAGAGGAAAAAAAAATAAACACTTTTACAAACATCTCACTTGAAGCATTTCCCACCTGAATCTGGAGGACTGCTATTTCCATGTCCAAAGTTCTCTTCAGTGGCAACAATTTCTGGGACAAGTGAATCTTTCTTTGCCTCTCAGCCATTTTCAGCTTCAGAAATCTGAGTTTTTCTTCCAATATATGTAACTCAATATCACCATTTCTCTTCATCATCTCTTGAATGTTTATTTTCTCATAGAAAATACACACCTCTTCCTCCCGTTCAATCAGTAAAACACCACTATGGTCAAATTCAAAATTATAGGTTATAGAGGTAATAAGATTACCTGTGAATTAACTATCAGGGACCTTAAAGAGAAATCGAGGTTGGATTACTTCCAGGAGACAATTGGAATCTAACTAAGCGTTAGAGGAGAGGAGTAGGGATGGAGATTGGGGGTCTGTCTCTCTTTCTCTTTGTTCATTCATTTACATATTTATTTATAAATGTATTTATTACCTCTGGGAATGGAAAAAAGAGGTATGTTTCCTCTGAAGATTCTTTTTAATGTCTTGGGATTGTAAAAAAAATCTTTTGACTAGGAATAAATGTGGAGTTAGCCCAACTCTGATATATTAGTTATAAGTATGAGAACTTAGAATAATTTCCAAGACAGATAAATTCCAGTGAAATTCTGCCTTTCTCTACAACAAGCATAATTAGGGTTAGAAGTTTCACGTTCTTTGATAACTGTTTTTATTATTTATGTGCCCTCTCTTTCCATGCCTTCAATTCATTTTTCTCTCTTCTCAAAGCAATTGTTTTTAATGCTTGCAAAATTACTTGTCATGATTTGTCTTTCCTTTTTAGCTAATCGCATGTTATCAGTGCCTCCTTCTCCTTCTCATCTTTCTCCAGCCCCTTCCTCCATCTTTCCCAGTGCTCTTTTGATGCTCATCAAGTTTTTTCATCACTTCTGAGATCAGGGACCATTAGTTCCCCCAGTGCCTAGCACAGGGTCTTATACATAGTTGTGACACAATAGACTTGCTGTAGGTGATGATCTGAATCTAGGTTCTATTATTATATAATATTACAATGTCACATATCAGATTTTTTTTTTCAGTAGAGGCAACTCCAAAGAGGCAGAGGAGTGGAGTGGACAGAAAGATGATTTTGAAGTAAGGAGGATGGGTTCAAATCTTTCTGATACCTACAAATTTCATGAGAAGTCATTTGAGTTTTAAGACTAGAAGTTGCAAATTGGCATCAAGGAATGAAACTGTCACACCAGGAGTTTCCTCATTAATGAAATTATCAGTTCAGTTCTTCCCCCTCCACCGCACCCCCAAAAGAAAAGCAACTCTGTGGGAGCGATTTCGTATTTTTGGAAGCTGCCCAAATCGTGTCCTTTTGTTTAAAAAAGCTGCCTAAAGAACCTAATTTCTTTCTAGAGAACATGTGATGGGATAACAATAATGTTCATATAAAATCCAGATCCACAAAATTGGCACCAGAAGCAAGGAAATGCTCACTGGTTTGTGGAATTGAGGTTGTCTTTTGCCTCTTTTTGTATCCTCAATGCTTAGCATTGTGCCTGGAAGGTAGCAGGCACTTAACAGATGTTTAATGGATTGAATTAATGTCAGAAGAATTCTTAGTAAAAGCCCTGAAAAATAGTATTTCCTTTCCAACTGAAATGTTCTCAAACACCTCTGTATTTCTTCCCCCAATATCAACCCCAGGCCAAATAGCATTTGGCCAAGATAGCAAGCTCCTTTTTATATTCAATCAACCTAGCATAAAAAAATACCAAAAGAAACTCAAGTTTAGAAAGGTGGCAGTGCCTCGAGTTAAGTTCAGGTAGAAAAACTTGAAGTCCTGTACTGTTTTTTTCTCATAACCAACACTCTATTTTACCTCTCGTTTCGACTCTGAACCGCTTTCTCATATTTTTTCCGAAGCTGTACCATCTCTTCCTCAATGAACGTGACCACATTGGCAAGCCTTTCAATATTGTTTAATTGCTCTTCTCTCTTCTCTCTTCTTTCTTGTAGTACTGCTATAACTTTGCACACATCATTTTCCATGCTTTCTTTGATTGTAAGGTTGTTAGACCGTTTCAGGAGGGAATTCTGCAGTTTTCTTTAGAAATAATTAACAATTGGGCAAGGAATAAACTTAGATTCATTTTGTTAATTGATAATTTTCTGAAAGTAGACTTATATTTCCTTTCTCATTGGGGAGAATTATTTTGCTTTTTTGAAGGTTTAGTAAGGAAATAGTTTTGCAGAAATGCAAATAATTTCATTTTACAAAATTATGCAAAAATTTTAATAACCTCATCCCATTTTCACAGCCTCTAAAATGATCTCAGTTACATAAAAATTAAGGTAAAATTACATTCCACTTTTTATTCTAATGCTCTTTTTGCATTTTAGCTTCTATAATAACTAAGAGGGTATTTTTTTCCCTTGTGTGGTTCAGTCATTTAAATTGTGTCTGACTCTTTGTGACCCCATTTGGGGTTTCCTTGGCAAACCTGTTGGAGTGGTTTGGCATCTTTTTTCCCTCTAGTTCATTTAACAGATGAGGAACTTAGGTAAACAGAGTCAAGTGACTTGCCTAGGGTCACATAGCTAATAAGCGTCTGGCCAAGTTTGAACTTATGAAAATTAATCTTCCTAACTTCAGGCTTGGTACTTCATCCACTGCACAAGCTAGCTGCTCCATAAGAGGCACCATTGTTGTTTGGTTGCATCTGATTCTTTGTGACCTCATTTGGGTTTTTCTTGGCAAAAATACTAGAGCAGTTTGCCATTTCCTTCTCTAGCTCATTTTACAGATGAGGAAACTGAGGCAAACAGGGTTAAATAACGGCTTACAGTCACACAAATAATAAGTGTCTCTGGACAGATTTGAATTCAAGAGGACTCTGGGTCAGCACTCCATCCACTTCAACATCTAAGGGATTCTACTTTTTTGTTCAAGAAAACATGGAATCATAGTATCTGCATTACACAGGTGGAAATCAAGGAAATATTAGTTATCAGAGACAACTGATATGATGGAAGGAACATAGGATCAGGAATCAAAGGATGTGAGTTTGAATCATAATTTTGCCATTTACTAGCTATGTGACCTTAAACAAATAATTTAATTTCTCCCTATCTCATGTTTCCCATCTATAAACTGAGGGGATCAATCTAGATTATCTCCATGGTCCCTTTTTTTACTTTAAATTTTACGACAAACACAAATGTGTCAAATGTTCAATCTTTTCCCCATTTGAAAGACTGAAAGCTCCTCCTGGTACAGACAACCTGATTTTAATTTCTCATCCACCTCTTTAAATAGTTTTATAAGCAACATTAGCAACCACATTGAGATTTTTAAATCATCACTATAAAAATGGAGGCATCAAAGTAGATGATTTTTTTAAAGCTCCCTTCCCACTCTAAAATAGAATTCTAGAATTATATATAATAGATATCTAGATATAGATATATCTATATCTCGATAGATGTTAGATATATCTATGTAGATATCTCTCCATATCTACCAATCTATCTATCTATTCATCTATCCATCCATCTATCATCTACCTATCCATCCATCCTTCCATCCATCCTTCTTTCTATCCATCCATCTATCCATCCATCCATTCATCCATCTATCTATCTATCTATCTATCTATCTATCTATCCATCCATCCATCTTTCTATCCATCCATCCATCTGTCCATCTTTCTTTCTTTCTATCTTTCTATCATCTATCCATCACCTATCTATCTATCTATCTATCTATCCATCTACCTATCCATCTATCCATCCATCCATCTATCCATCCATTCATCTTTCTATCTTTCTATGTACCTATCTATCTGTACATCCATCCATCCATCCTTTTTCTTTCTTTCTATTTTTCTTTCTTTCTTTCTATTTATCTATCTATCCATCTTTTTTTCTATCTATCTATCCATCCATCCATTTTTCTACCTATCTTTCTATCCATCCATCCTTCTTACTTTTTATGTATCTATTTCTCTTTCTATTTATCTATCTATCCATCTACTTATCTACCCATCTATCTTCTATCTATCCATCCATCCATCCATCTATCTATCCATTCATCCATCTATCTCTCTCTCTATCTGTCTGTCTTTCTTTCTATCGATCCATCCTTCTTTCTTTCGATCTATTTTTCTTTCTTTCTTTCGACCTATCTACCTATCTTTCTATCTATCTATCCATCCATCCATCCATCTATCCATCTATTTATCTATCTATCTATCTATCTATCTGTCTGTCTGTCTGTCTGCCTGTCTGCCTGCCTGCCTGCCTGCCTGCCTGTCTATCCCTTCGTCCATCCATTGGTCCATCCATCCATCCATCCATCCATCTTCACCAGAATTCAAGTAAACCAGAAGCTCCAAAGTTGTTGCCTTAGAAGTAGCTATTCTAGTCCTCACCTATCTTGAAGAGCAGAGCTATTCCTTAAAATTTCCATTTCATTGATCGACATCTTGAGCTTTTCCTTTATTTCATAGACTCTCTGGTGCGTAGTGTGAAGTAAGTTCACAAATTTGTTCCTTTCGTTTCGGATGGCATCGTACAATTTTGAAAACTCCTTTAGTCTGTAAAAATGCAAATTGTTTGGGTGATTTTATTTGCTAAAAATCACATATATATATTTACATTTAAATTAATGAGATTCTTTTACCTTCGAAGAATTTCATGTTTTTTCTTCTTATATATCCTGAGTTCAACTTCCTTTGATTTGGTTTCTTTAATCATGTTGCTAAGTCTTTGCTAAAATATGAAGACACATATATTCATAAATGTCTACAATTGTACAATTCTCAAATTAAAAAAAAAAGCTAAATGGAATTACAGACTGGTCATTGAAATAATTCAGTGAGAGTTGACCTACTAGTAGTATGTAGTCAATGAAACTCACTCATGGTTATGTGAAACCACTCCCAGTGGTAACAAGAGGAAATATAATCACAAAATCATAGCAGTTTAGGGCTGAGAGGCATTTTGAGTTCATACAGTCCAGATTCAATAATTGATATTATCTTTACCTACATGGGAGACAAGGTGTTTGCCACCATTGAAATCACTGAGTTGTACATCTGTACATTTCAAACCTAGGAAACTTTTGGGGAAATAATCCTGAGTCTCTGCAGCCTTATAAAAAACTCCTTAGATAATCTCTGATAAGAATTTACTATTTAATCTTAAGTAAAATGTACTTTATAAATTTTGTCCATAAAACACTCCTTAATTTATGCAATGATTATTACTTGTATAAGATTTATAGTAAGGACCCTCCATTAAATTTCTGTTTAGAACCCTCATTGAGAAATGTAGGTGACTCCAGCTTCCTTGCAGCTCATACCAAGCTAGAAAGGCCTCAGGTTTAGACTTGATGACAGCTTGTATGTCTGTTGTTTAAGGATGACTATAGTGTGGTGATTTTTTTTAGCTATGGAACCTCTGATGAAGAGGGTAAAGATTAAAGATTAGTTATAATAACAGCTATTTTCCTGTTACTAAGGAGTATTTAAGAAAAGTGGATGATCCATGGTAAAAGGGAGCCCGGTTTCCATGAAGGGTGCGGACTGAATAACTTCTTAAGTCTTCCAAACTTGAAGATTTAATAAAAAAAGAAAAAAGATGCATTAAGAGATTTAGCTAAATATCAACAATAGTAGCCCAAATAGAATAAAACGAGCCATTCCTGATATTCAGTTTATTTTTCTGACAGTAGATTATTCTGGTATCAAATGTCACTGAACACAATGGCAGATATTTTATCATGGGAGTTTAACGGTACTAGTTTTCCTTGTTCCCTATGTGTATGGGCATGTGTGTAAGAAATGTCACTATAATCAAATGAATTTTTAACAAAAAATTTGTGGAAATCAGTGTTATTTATATTCTTTTTCTCTATGTTATAGCTGATGTTTAGTAGCAGGCTGAATTTGTCCCACACCAGAAAATCTTTAGATATGAACAAATTTTAAATTTGGGACTTTTTCCCCTTCCTGATTGACTTGACAAATTATTCTTACCTCAAGGGGAAGAATTTTCCTCTGGTTTGATTTATATTCTTTCACAAAGTACTTGTCACATAGCCTAAGAGCAAACAATGACCTTCCCTAAGCTTCTGCTTATGCTTGCTCATAGATGGAGGGGATGTGTGACTCTTGAGTTCTCAGGGGCTATGTCAACAGCAGAGCTCAAGCTCCTGGGAAGATCTTGTCCTTGCTGTTCATTTGAGTTTGCCTGTTGGTGACCTCATGGACCATAGCACACTAGGCCCCCTTCTGTCCTCCACTCTCTCTTGAGGTTTGTCCACTGTTTCCATGATACTATCTCTCTATCTCATCCACTGCCATCCCTTTTCCTTTTGCCTTCCCAGTACCAGTCTTTTCCATTGAGTCCTGTGTTCTCATTATGTGGTCAAAGTATTTAAGCTTCAGGTTCAGCCTTTGACCTTCCACTGAATATCCTGAACTAGATTCCTTTAAGTATTGATTGATTTGACCTTCATGCTGTCCCAAGGGACTCTCAAAAGACTTCAGCATCAATTCTATGGCACTTAGATTTTCCTTATAGTCCAACTCTCACAGTCACACGCTGCTACTGGGAAAACCATAGCTTTGATCTTTGTCAGGAAGGTGATGTCTCTGTTTTTTAGTAAGCTGTCTGGATTTGCCATAGCTTTCCTTCCAAGGAGCAAGTGTCTTTGATTTCATGGCTGCAGCTTCCATCTAGAGTCATCTTTGAGCCCAAGTTCATGAAATCTGACACTGCTTCTTCCATTTCTTCTCTCTCTATTTGATAAAAAGTGATAGGACCAGTTCCCAAGATCTGAGGTTTGAGTTTATTTCTTTTTTTGATATTAAGCTTCAAGTCAGCTTTTACATTCCCCTTTTTTGCCCTTATCAAAGGGAAAAGATGTGAATATAGTTCCAGGGACAGACCTAGTATGTTGTTTGGGGACCAACTTACCTAAGGACAGAAAGGTTTGTTGTCACTAGGAGGTTTTCTATGACATGAATTCTTTGATCATTTCAACTCCATGAAATTTTTGAAAAAAAATTTTTGAAGCAAAATACCAGGGTTCACAAAATGGAAAAATATCAAAGATTTTGTATAATATATAGATACACTTGTCTGCTTTTTTTGAATTTGGAATTAGAAACCAAAAACACAACAGTGTATATCACACACACACACAAATTAAATACAAAGTAGTTTGGCAAGGAGGGCATTAATAGTTGGGGGATCAGGAAATACTTAGAAATTCTTGACTGAGCTTAATCTGAAAGGAAGAGAGGGTGAGACAAAGAAAAGAAGGGAATGTATTTCTGGAGCTGGGGGCAGCCAAGACAAAAGTAGGACCACAGGAAATGGTGTGCAGTGAATGGGGAATGGAGAACAGGCCCGTTTGGCTGGATTATTTTGTTAGAAGAAGAGTAAGTCTGTAAAGACGAGGTGGGGCTAGGTTGTACAGCTCAAATATTAATTCCCATATGCTAAGTTTTGGGACAAAATTTTAAACCGGAGTAGATAACAAGAAAAGATTTTTCTCCCCAAGAATGATTTCTACATCGTTATATCAACAGCTCACGTTTACATGCTGCTTTTATTTTTCAAAACACTTTTCTCATGACAACTTGGTAAAGTAAAACAAATAGTATCATTCCCATTTTATAGATGAAGACAGACAAACAAAACCCCAAAGCACACAGTTTAGGAGTCACACAGCTACTAAGTCTCTGAATAGGGATTCAAGCCTGGCTCCTTAATCCAAATTCACTACCCTCCCCGGTAAGGCAGGCTTCCCCATACTACTCAGGAATTTTCCAAGAGTAAACCGGGGAGACCTCTGACTGTGGCAGCAGAATGACACATTATGGTGGCCTGTAAAGAGGGTGGGGTTCAGTCACTCTGAGAAGCCAGAGATTGCAGACAGCTGTTTTTCTTGATTCTCTCCTTCACGACTCTTGCCATGAACTTCTCTGACCACTGTCAAATTATATTTACTTTTCCTGTGGCTCTTGCTAATGCAAATTAGCCACTGATTTATTGAGTGCTTTTTCTGAATGCTAGTTAATTAAAATTACAATTATGAATTCCTAAAGTGTTAGTGAAACCTCATCTCATTAGGAGATGCTCTATTTTCCATAGGACATGTTTTGTTGAATCTGAACATAAATGGAGTCCCCTGTTACCTGTGAGTGCTGTTTGTTTTTAATAAGGATTAGGAGACTGTCTAGTCCAGGGGAACTTGTGACCTCCAGGCCACATATGGCCCTCAAGGTCCTCAAGTGCAGCCCTTTGACTGAATCCAAACTTCACAGAACAAATCCCCGTAATAAAAGGATTTGTTCTGAAAAACTTGGTCTCAGTGAAAAGACCACACCCAAGGACCTAGAAGGCCACATGTGGCCTCAAGACCTGAAGCAAACAATCCTCCATTGATAAATAATATCCTTGTGTAGAAACAAGAGGGTAGGCACAGAAATGCTTTTACCTGAGCTTTTATGTAATCTTTGGCTTTCTTTTCTCTCTCTTCTGTTTTGATTTGTTGCAGACGGTTAAGATTACCTAACTGTTCTCGGAAGAACTCCTGCTCCTTAAAAAGCTTGCTTTCCTCTGCAATGAATTGTTCTAACAATCGAGCCTCCGCATCTGTTAAGATTCTCTGTTTTGAAACATAAGATGGCCATAATGATTCCTCTTTTGATAGGTGCAACATCTTAGGCTACCTGAGTCTGAAAACTTCCTTGAAAACAAAATAACGTCAACCCTCAAATCCAAACCATTCCATTTTCGAATGCATAAATCAGTACTTTTGTGGAACAGGAAAATGTTATGTTCCATTGTAAAAAAAAAATTTCTTTCAAGTCATTAAAAAAAAATAAACCTTGATTTTTAAAAATACTACCTTAGCGGTGTCTTTAATAAATATGAATTTTTCATTCTATTGTAGACAAAGGTTGAAGTATCCATTAGTTACTTTATAAAATAAATTTATGTATATTTTAAAAATTATAAAATATTTTAAAATAATTTTATAAATTTATGATAAAATTATGATGATTTATAACTGATAAAATTTATAAATTTATGACTTAATAAATTTGTAATAAATTATTAAAAATTAAAGATAATTTTTAAAATTTATGATATAACTTTATTTATAAAAGAATAACCAATTGTATTCCATGTGTGCGTACGTCCTTGGTTTTAAAGTTTCTGAAGCTGTAGAGAACTCTCTTGTATTGTTTTTATGTCCACACTACACAAGGCTATTTTAATTTTTGAGGGGAGAGGGAGGGATAGATCAAGGAATAGGGCTCACTTGAGATTTAAAGACAGGAGAAAAAAGCCCACATTGTCTTTCAAAGGATCCCTCTTTCTGGGATTCTAAGAAAATGATTAAAATGACTTTATATTAGCAACTGCTATGTAAAAGACCAAATTTAAGAATTAACATTAACCTGCTGGGCCAAATTCCTTTTAGCTAATTCAACCTCTTTGTGGAGGTCTCTTCTCCTCTCCACAACTAACGAATCATCTTTAGGAATGCTTTCCATCTGAAAAAAATTAAAGATTTATACAATTAAATACACAAAAGGAAATGATCAGTATCAGATAGATAATCCTCTAAAATATATTTTTAAAAACTGTATCAGGAGTGTGTGTGTGTGTGTGTGTGTGTGTGTGTGTATGTGTGTAAAATATATCTCAACTTTGGCTTTATAAGGTTTGCAAAGAGCTTTACATTTGTCATTTCACTGGAATCTTACAGCAGTACTGGGAGGTAGGATTTATTATTATTCCTATTCTACAAATGGGGATGCTGAGTTGAACAAAGGCTCAGTGACTTGCCCAGGATCATGCAGCAATTAAGTGTCAAGCAAGATTGGAATTCGTTTCTTCCTAACTTCAAGTTCCTCACTCTGTCATCACCTAGCAATCATTTAAGATATCTGTTCTATTTTAGTCTTATGGATGTCCCTGAATTGAGAATGTTTTCTTAGTAAGGATTTTAAAAATTAAAATATGAAGTTCTATAAGACATAAATAATTATAAATATAGTATAGAGTAAGATGTGTCAAATACTTTGTAAAATGTTAAACAGTGTATCAGACATTGTTACTGTTACTATGGGTATCCTACATTTTTAAGTCTAGTTTTTAATCTGATGTCCTGAGATCAATTAACGTGTGCGTGTTTGTCCTTTGTTGTTGAAGAAGACCATGCCATTAAAGAAATAATGACGTGACTTGCATTTGACTTTGTTTGGAGTGATGGAGGGCTGTGCAGGTCACCAACCTCACTTCTCCTCCAGAGTCATCTGAATCCAGTGACCAGATATTCATCAGGATGACTGAAGATGACCCAGGATGAGGCAATTGGGGTTAAGTGACTTGTCCATAGTCACACAGCTAGTGAGTGTCAAGTGTCTGAGGTGAGATTTGAACTCACGTCCTCCTGACTCCTGAACTTAAACCTACCACTGACATTTAATCAAAGCAGAAAAAGACTAAGACTTACATTATAACAATGTACACCTTCTACTTACTCTACTTTCCAGTCTGCTTTTCATACTGTTGCCAGAATAATATATAAAAAATATATTGCATATATTACACACACACATATATACATATATATATATATATATATATATATATATATATTTACAAATAGATCTATTCATGTCTGTCTTTTCAAACATCTTCAGTAGGCTCCCTACCTATTCATATCAGTTGACCACTGATTGTATTTGGGGAAAAACTTGTATTTATTAATACAACTTATATTTTTATAAATTTGACTCAGTTCTCTATATATTTGAGAAATGAGACCTTTATCAGAAACATTGCAACCTGGGCCATCACCAGTTCATCTTGACTTACACCGCATAATCATCATATCCTGTTGTTTCTTTTTCCTGTCCCAAAACTGCTTTATAACTTTTCATTGTATAATTGCTACATGGTATAATTCTGTTCTTCATGCCACTTAACAGGTAAACAGAGCAGCAATATATTCACCAGTGGCATATGGATACATTTATGTCTTGCATACTGTAAGTTGCGAGCCTAGAATTTTCAGCACATGGGCAAAATTGTCAGTATATTTCCAAAAGCAGACTTGCATGGTTTGTTTAGAAAGCTGCAGTACTAATGGTACTGGCACTCAACGCAATGAAGAGCCATAAACACAAGGGGAGCAGGTAGGTGGGCAAAGCTGCCTTGAGTAAGTCATGTGAGATGGTAAGATTTGCATCTTCCCATACTAGCTACACTGTACTGTTCATCTGCCAGTGATACAGTTAGCAATAAATGATTTTAAAGTAATACCAACACAATTTTACAAAGCTTCACATAATGGTCGCACCCCACTTTTTTACAAAAAAATAATTTGGCATAAAATCTGTGACAATTATGTGAAATATGGTATGTCTCACCAGCAGACTCAGATGACTCTGGAGGAGAGAGTGAGACTCGTAACTCTACACATCTCTGCCTCACTTAAATCCAGTTCACTTGCAAGTCAAGATATCACCCTCCTGAGGTCATTGAGAACAAAGAACAAATAGCAATTATTTACTAGTTCACACACACACACACACACACACACACACACACACACACAGAATAAGAGAGTGTTCCACATGCAGCTGTCCTACGAAAATCTTCTCATCAACCACCCTTAAACAATTCCTGGCCTGTAGAAACTTAAAATGGAGTTCTAGAGATGAATCAGTTGCATAAAAATAAAAAAAGTATATAACTAGTATTATGGATGAATGAAAACTACGGAAATTTTGAAATAGAAGATGGGCCAAAGAAACCAACAAAGATTTCATAAAGGAGTGGGACTTCAGCTGTAAGTTCCAGAGAGTATAGGAATTGCTTTCTAGAGCACCTGTTGCACCTGCCTGATTCTTGCTCAGTATTAGCAACCCGCTGCTTAAAGTGAGGAACTACAAGTGGGATTCATCATCTTTAGCTTCCCATGAATACCAAAGGTTCAGGACAATTGCATGAATCAAGGAAAATGAATAAGGAAAATACAAGGACTACTGGGGAAGTGAACCTATCATCTCCTTTTAACCAAAATTCCCAGCCAGACTTTTTTGGGCTGGAAAATAACAATAAAAGCTAAAATTTATATATTGCTTTAAAGTTTGCAAAGCACTTTACAAATATTGTATCAATTTATCCAAAAACAAGCCTGAGAAGTAGGTATTTTTATTATCTACCTTACAGATGAGAAAACTGGGGCAGACAGAGGTTAAGTGGCTTGTCACGCAGCTTAGAGATGACAGATCAGACTTGAACTTAGATCTCACTGATTCCAGGTTGAGTGCTCTATCCACTGTACTATCGAGCTACCAATGGATGACAGTATGATTTGCTACAAATGGCAAGAGGGACAATCTTCCCTGAAAAGAAAACATGTCCTGCTTTCAAGATTAGGCCTACCTGGAGTCAAGTCTTGACCAAAAATATTTCTTCTGTCAAACAGTTTTATTTTTTAATCCCATGAATTGGCCCAAATGATACAATTTTAGGCCTGGTAAGAGGGCCTAATGTGGTCTAAAAATCTATCATTTGGGCCAGTTCTTGGGGTTAAAAAATAAAACAGGTAATATGATCTTCAGAAGTCTGTTATCTGAGATGAAAGGAATGCCCTAGGTGTCTCCTCTAATATTTTTTCTATGAACATGTTGGCTCCAAGAAAACCCTGAGATGCTGTTTAGCCACATTCTTCAATTTCCCATTCAATCTAACTACTTGACTCTTTCCCCAGTAGCAAATGTGGCTGGAGGATAGGGGAGGCACATACATTATTGTTTGAGACTGGAAAAATAGAGGACCAGGACATATGGGCCTCCTTGTTTGCAAATAGATATAGTGGAAAACTGAAGAGCACTTAGCTGTGCTTCTAGGCTAAATTTCTTGGTATTTGCCCTTCATGTCATTATAGTAGAAATTCCCTCCTCTTGTGCTGTATGATGTTCCACAGATGTAAAAAAGTAATGTTGATTACTGTGTATTCATGTCATAGTTCATTGAATCTCTATGGAAGAAGAGTGCCAGGATGTCTCAATTACTTTTAAACTTCAACAACCATTTGATCTCTAGTAATATTCAAAATGGTGAATGGCACAGGTACGTAATCATATGCTCAGATGCTATAGTACTTTTATCTTCTAATTGATTGAATTAGATATATAGCCAAATTTTTGTTAATTGTTAGTAGTTATTGTCTATAAACTTAATTCTAGCTCAAAATATGACTGTAAGTTTCACTACATGCTCATGCCTATCAAATATCCCTGACTTTCAGGGATTGACTTGACTGTTTTGTGATATGTTGTTCACATGTTTCCTTCTTTTACCGTATCTCTTTCTCCCGCAGACCTGTTTCAATATGTGTGACCTTGGAGAACACCCAAACTTATCATTTTATCTTAAGGATCTGAACTCAATAACACTGTCTTCCATCTTCTATTTGCTGCCAGTTTCCATAGCGATCCGTTATTTTCTTTTCCAATGCCAGTATAACAACAGCAGTTGGAACACTGCTGCAATGCCTACTCTAGCATTATACTATTAAATTAGTACAATTTCATATAAGCTCTACAATCAACTGAGAGAAAAATTCACTAAAGCAATCTGGAGAAAAATTGGTAGATATAGGTTTACACTAATCATTAATCGGGTCGGGGAGGAAGAGTCCATCAAATTCTAATTAGGTAGTCTGAGAAGTTTAAAGCAATCTATAAACAGTCTCATCTTTGGTAAGGAACTGGGCAATAGGCAAATCAACATCTTACTATTTTGTTATTGTAAATATCCTAATTATTTAATATTTGTGAACCGCAGTTTCATTGAGATT
>CM053770.1:120037556-120055020 GCA_028658325.1 Potorous gilbertii | reverse complement strand
CTTTTCCATGGAGGGAAAAAGTGGGGAGATGAGAGAGAAAACACGAAGCTTACCCTCATCACATTCGACTCAAGGAAGGAATAAAATGCACACACATTTTGGTATGAAAACCTTTCCTACAATACAGGAAAGTGGGGGAGAAGGGATAAGCAGGGTGAGGGGATGATGGAAAGGAGGGCAATGGGAGGAGGGAGCAATTACAAGTCAATACTCTTGGGGAGGGACAAGGTCAAAAGAGAGAATAGAAGAAACAAGGGGCAGGATAGGATGAAGAGAAATATAGTTAGTCTTACACAACATGACTATTATGGAAATCATTTGCAAAACTACACTTAGATGGTTGATATTGAATTGCTTGCCTTCCCAATGGGGATGGATGGGGAGGGAGGAAGGAAGAGAAGTTGAAACTCAAAGTTTTCAGAACAACTGTTAGGTATTGTTCTTGCATACAACTGGGAAATAAGATACAGGTAATGGGGTATAGAAACTTATCTTGCCCTACAGGACAAAAGAGAAGGTGGGGATAAGGGAAGGGAGGGATGTTAGAAGGGAGGGTTGATTGGTGATAGGGGTAATTAGAATGCTTGGAGTTTTGGGGTGGGGGAAGGGAAGAGATGGGGAGAAAATTTGGAACTCAAAATTTTGTGGAAATGAATGTTGCAAACTTAAATTAAAAAAGTAATAATAAAAAAATGAAAAGAGGGAATTTATCACTAGTGAAGAAAAAAATTAAAGCAATTAGGAGCTATTTTGTCCAACTGAATGCTAATAAATCTGACAATCTAAGTGAAATGGATGAATGCTTAGAAAATTACAAATTGTCCAGATTAACTGAAGAGGAAAATAATATTTAATAACTCTGTTTTAGAAAAAGGTATTTAATAAGCTATTAATGAACTTCCTAAGAAAAAACCCAGAATGGATTTACAAGTGAATTCTGCCAAACATTTAAAGAACAATTATTTCCAGTACTATATAAATTATTTGGAAAAATAGGCAGAGTTCTACCAAATTCATTTTATGACAGAAATATGGTGCTGATACCTAAACCAGGAAGTGCCAAAACAGAAAAAGAAAAGTGTAAACCAATTTCTCTAGTGAATATTAATGCAAAAATATTAATTAAAATATTAGCAAAGAGATTATAGCAATTTATCATGAGGATAATATACTATGACCAGGTGTGATTTATGTCAGAAATGCAGGGCTGGTTCAATAGTATGAAAACTATTAGCATAATAGGCCATTATCAACAATAAATAACAGAAATCATATGATTATCTCAATAGATGCAGAAAAAGCTTTAGACAAAATACAATACCCATTCCTGTTAAAAGACACTGGAGAGTATAAGAATAAATGGAGCTTTCCTTAAAATGTAAGTAGTATCTATCTAAAACCATCTTCAAGCATTATCTGTAATGGGAATAAGCTAGAAGCCTTCCCAATAAAACCAGAGTTGAAACAAATATACCCATTGTTACCACTATTATCCATTATTGTACTAGAAATGGTAGCTTTCGCAAGAAGAAAAGAAAAAGAAATAGAAGGAATTAAACTAGGCAATGAGGAGACAAACCTACCATTCTTTTCAGATGATATGATGGTATACATACAGAATCCTAGAGAATCAAATAAAAAACCACTTGAAACAACGAACAACTTTAGCAAAGTTGCAGGATAGATAATAAGCCCATATAAATTATCAACATTTCTATACATTACCGACAAAACTCAAGAAGAGATAGAAAGAGAAATTCCTTTTAAAATAACTTTACACAATAGGTCTTTCTGTCTCTTCATGTAATGTAATTTACCCTTTTCTGCCTCTTCCTTTCCTCTTTTCCCAGTATAATCCTTTTCATCCCTTAATTTTTTTTATCATATCAAAGGCAACTTATACACACACACCTTCTCTCTATGTATCCCCCTTCTAAAATTCATAATAAAAATACAGTTCTCAAGAGTTACAACTATCATCTTCTTGTACAGAGATGCAAACAGTTTAACCTTATTGAATAACATGGTTTTTTTTCTTCTTTACCTTTTTATATTTCTCTTCAGTCATTCATTTGAAGATCATATTTTCAGTTCAGTTCTGGTTTTTTTTATCAGGAATGATTGAAAGTTCCCTATTTCATTGAATTCCATCTTTTCCTCTAAAAGATTATGTTCAGTTTTGCCAGTTGATTCTTGATTGTAATCCAAGTTCCTTTGCTTTCCAGAATATCATTTTCCAAGCCCTCTGATCCTTTACCATAGAAGCTGCTAAGCCTGAGTAATCCTTACTGTGGTTCTATGATATTTAAATTGTTTCTTTCTGTCTAACACTGACAATTATATGCTCATACATATGTTAAGAGATGGAACTGGTGTGTAGTGATAGAGGTTTTGTCCCAGTGTGTGAAACTTAAGGGGTTAATGATAAGACATAAAAAAAAAGTTAGGGAAGGGTCAGTAGTGGGAGGAGCCAGGGAGAAGATTGACAGGAAGAAAGGAAGAACTCAGCTGTTTATCCAGTTCTTTATTACAGGGTTTCTAGGGAATAAGTGTGAGGAGGAAGGGTTGGAGCTTCCTGTACATGAACTCCCGCTGGCTTCAGAATGCTAAGGCAGCCCTACCTCTGGACCAACGAACCAATCCTTTCAATTTTGCCAGCAGTAATCCTTATAGGGCCACTCTCAACATGGTCTGCCTTCAGAGGGGGGCAATCTGGTCAGGAAACTGTGAAGAAATCATGGGCCATACCATCTAGTCATCCAAAATAATTAGTCAAAATAAAAAAGCTATCAGAGGGTCTGCTTACTGGAGTGCTGGGGAGTTGTGTGTGAACAATGGCCAGTCCCTCCATCAGTGGCATCATTATATCCCCTCCATCTCTATATTACTCCATAAGGTAGTGTCCATCCATTTCTCCCTCCTTATCATCCCCCAACCTGACCCTAACTTTTGAGTGGTGCTTACCTCAGGCGCAAAAATTCCTAGTTATAGCTCTGTAAAGTTTGACATTTCTGAAGATTTTCTAAGATTTTTTTTTTAACAATGACATACTCAAGTAAAAGAGAATTTGAGAAAATGAAAATTGGAGAAAAAAAATCAATTCCAGCAAAATACCTCACAAACACAGCTGTTTCTAGTTCTCTCAGCTGACTCTTACAAAAATATCTTAAAATGTATTTTCTGGCAAAAATAAATAGGCTCATTTTGCAAATTTCATGCAAATGATGCATTTCCAGTCATTTTTAATGGGTCATAACAAGTTCTGGGACCAGACTTATGACTACAGGACTTGCAGTGAGGAAACTCCCTCCAATAATGCATATCAGCACCCACTGTGCCATGTATTGGCTTAGAAAGTTGCCTGCAGGCACTAGGAGGCTAAGTGACTTGCTCAGGATCACATGGACAATATATGTCAGAGGAAGGATTCCAAATCAGATTTCCCTAAGTCTGAGGCCTGCCCCGCAAGAAGCACTGCCTTTCATAATAGTTTAAGAGTGTATCTATCTTCATCAAACAGGGGTGCAGAAGGGAATTAAATGGAAAAATAACATTTAATCTCTTGAGAAATGTAAGATAGAATATAACCACAATAGGATATTTCATGTTTCTCTTTTCCTTTTAACAGCTTAGGTCATGAAAAAATACAATTTACAAAGTAACTTTCTCTTATTTTGTATCAAAAATACAAATATGTTGATTCACTATCCCATACCTCACTATATATTAAGGGGTGATTAAAAACAAACCAACCATACAAAATGCTTTCCTGTTGACTAAGATAATGTATTATATGTTTCATTTGCCCAGCAACTGTTACCTACCATAATAAGAGTGTGAGCTCTCTGACAAGTAAAGGTTGTATTTTTATTTTTATTCACAAAATTTGAATAGCAGGCTCCTAAATTTATCCATCCATCCATCCATCCATCCATTCCTGTCTTGGACTATTGACTCCGTTTAGCTGCTTGGATGGTTGTCTTTCCTGCCTTTCATCTAAGATTGAAAACCCCTGAAGAAAGCCAAAAAGTGATATTTCTGTCTATCCTCAGAAATTCAAAAAAACTAACCCATTTTAATGAAGTAGAACTTTATGGAAAGTATGTAAAATTCATGTTTTAGTAGTTAATTCTTTAATGAACAAAAACCAGAATTTTACATTGATATGTTGATGTAGGTTCAAATTTGGCAGAATTATCTTTATTTAAAGGAAAACAGGTTTTTTTAAAAGATTATGAGCATTAATGTGACAAAAAAATTAGTGATGACAAAAAATATATAACAGCTAAATTTTTTTAAGAGGCTAAAAAACAGGAAACATGCAGTTAACATAAGTAGAGTTATCTACACATACTATCTTGGTAGTGGTAATCAATTTGGCTTAGTGACTCATGAGTTCTGACCAAAAAGCAAATTGTTTTTTATGAAGGAAGTTGGGTTAAGTATGGACAGTTTGCCCTTCCAGTAATGTTAGTCAAATTTAGTTGGGCCAAATAGGAAAGTGAACATTCAGAAAAGAAATCAAATGAGGACATTTTCTAGTCAAATAATACTAACTGTGTGCGTTTTTAAAGGGAAATCATCTGGACAAAAATTAACTCCTGAAATTTCATGTTTAATTCTAATTTTGGTATCAAAAAAGAATTTAAAGTCAGCTAATATTTACTGAATGAGCTGATATTATTCCATTTCAACCTAAGAGAATTGGTTAGGTATATAATGTGATATCTGAAGATCAGAAATAGCATAATGAAGCTGCTTAAATTCTAAATTTCAAGAGGATTTAGACATTTTCTATATGTGATGAGATGTGACTATAAAGAATCATAACCATATTTCTTTTTAACTTAGCCTACCAAATATCATATATCAAATTAATTTACATCAAAATTAAGTGTTGCCCTCCAAAATATTCCCTTTAAGAGGCTGTACTTGTTTGAGTAATGTCATTGAGCTTTCAAACTTCCTTTCGGAGTTCTCCTCAGAGCCAGCTCATGCCACCCCAAAATTACTTGCTTACTTAATAGTTACATCTCCCTTTTGACCAGATATATTAGTCTACTTTGTCATCTATCTTATTTACCTGAATTTTGTACAAATTACTTTGGCTGTTTCTAAAACTAAAATTCACCCATGGAAAATAAAAGACTTGTCTAATAATAATAACAGCAAAAGTAGTCATGTTTGGCATTTGTTTAGCACTTTAAGGTTCACAAAGTGTTTTCCATATATTAATTTGATCCTCACAATTAGGAAATAGGTGCTATTCCGATCCTCATTTTACAGATAAGGAGATGAAGGCAAAGGGGCATGAAGTGAGTTGCCTGGGGTCACACAGGTAGTATCAGACAGGATTGGTTCTCTGGTCATGGCGTTGACCCTGAGTGAACTGCTGAGGCATTTAGAGCTTAGGTGACTTGCCTAAATTCACATAACCAGCATGAGGCTTAGGCACAAAGTGAACACAGGTCTTTCTGACTCCGTCCACCATACTACGTTGCTTCTCTTGCTATGGTGAAGGATGTTTACAGGGAAACCTCTTCTGTGATCTTCAGTGATCTTATCAATATGCTAAAGATTCCAGGGGAAATTACAAAAGACAAATTCAAAAAGTGTCCTGAACATCAGCAGCATCATCGAAATGAGTGAACATATTCTCAAGTCAGCTACTTTGAAGGAGACAACACATATTTATTTAGATGTTTAATTCCTAAGGGTGTATGAAAAGAGCAACAACAGCAATTTCCTTACTTTTGATTGAAGCCAATCTCACTTTGGTGGGAGTGCTATACTTGTAATCTTTCTCTCTTTCTCTTTACATTGATCCATCAGAACTTAGAATTGGACTGCTAAGAGTACTGGGCACACCTTCACCTTTGCATGCACTTTCTTTTTAGAATAAGGGTAAATTTCAACAGAAATATGCAACAGTGCCATATGTAGTACACAAAAGGTTCAAGGGGTTGAGATGAATGCTATGACAAGTCCCTCAAGTCTTAGCAAAAGTGGTTGATCATGGCATGGAAGCAACCCAGGGGCCTTGACGGTCATGCCAGTGGAACAAAAGCTCTGACATCCTCTCAAGCTGGGTAGGCTTCAAGTATAGCCTGTTGATATGCAGATAAATGCACGGTAATTAAAAACTAAAAAAAGAGGAATGATATCTGTATGTCTCTGAATACCTTGTTACTGTTCAGTCATGTCTGACTCTTCTTGATCCCATTTGGGATTCTCTTAGCAAAGCAACTGGGGTGGTTTGCTATTTCTTCTCTAGGTCATTTTACAAATGAGGAAACTGAGGCAAACAGGGTTAAAGTGACTTGTTCAGGGTTACACAACTACTAAGGGTTTGTGGACAGATTTAGATCCAAGAATATGAGTCTTCCTCTCCAGGGCAGCACTCCATCCATTGCAACACCTAGCTGCCCTCTGAATAACTTATTAAGTGAAGATGTGGGCCATGATTATATCATATGACCCACAATACTTGCTAGTTTTTGCGTATCCTGAATCTTTTGGTTAGTGTTCCATATGGTCAGAAAATATGATTTACTTCTAAAGGTTTCTGGCTCCTTTAGACTACAATCTGCATAAGCCAATTGGAAATCCCAGGATGGTTCAGACAAGAGAGGCTTCTGAAATTTGGATGTGTACCCTGGTTATTCTGGAATGAAGCCATGCATTTAGCTGAATACAAGTGCTCCAGTCTCTCAATTGTTATTTCAGTTTTCACCAGAATGAAATTTGTCAGGCTGCTTTTTCGCTCTCCATGGACTGCTGAAATCACCAATGAAATCAAGTCTTTGTTTCAAGTTTTTCCATGGAAAGAACTGCAACTAAAGTGGAAAGCAGGCTCAGTATATTCAAAGAAAAAACTTGAAAGCACATTTTATTAGTTTTAAGAACCTACAACAGCAATGAAGACATTTATTGTTTTAGTATATTTTAATAAATTGGTTTAAAATGAAAAATTAATATTTGATCAGCAAAGTACATTTTCATGCAATAAAAACTATCAAAAAGATTTCTATATGTAATAAACAAGTAACTAAGCATTTTAGGAGATGAAGGGCATTTTTTCAAAGGATGCAATCTTGCCCTTTTTAAAATATTATTCCATAGAGTCAATTTCCTTATTTTCTTTTTTTTTTCTGGATTGTAGTAATGAAAATGAAATTTTTTTTCCAGGACCTTGACCTTGACCCAAAATATGTATAGATTTTCTCCTGTGTATATTTTCTAAAATTGTTTATGGAAAAAAAGATCTAAACAAGGTATAACTCTAAAGTAATGAGATAAGGTTTCATGTGTACCTTTTGGAAAACAGGTTCATTACTTTATGGTCATAGTAGGTAGGTGGGGCTGTTAAGGAGTTTGTATGGGTATTCAAAAGAACAACAATTACTAATGCTGGACTGCTTTATTTTCAGGGCAAAGAGCCTGTATTAGGTGAGTCAGACACACTAACACAAGACCAATTGTAGTAGATGAGGGCAAACACACATACGGGAAGTCAAGGTAAATCAGGACCCAGGAACAAATGTCTAGCAGACAACAGGAAAGGTATGGATAAGAGAGTAGGTGAGGAGTACGTGATAAATGTCAGGAGTTAGCACAGGCAGAAAGTCAGACAACCAGAAAGTCATTCCACAGATAAGGGTTCAGGTACAAGAGTAGTCCCCAGAACAGGACAAGTAGCTCAACAGAGTTGAAAGACCAACCGCAAAAGGGAATGTCTATCATTGTACATGAACCTGGATCACTCAATCAGTTTTCTTTTCTTGTTTCTGGGCTCTTCTATGAGTCCCATGAGAGCGTAGGAAATATCAAAAAAGACTGTCTCTCATAGTTAGGAAAAGGTAAATTATTCAGTAACACCTGGCTAAGGTGTGCAATATGACCTGAACAGCAGTTCCTTCTGGTGAGCAAATTCCTGGAAAGTGTTTTAAAATGTCAAGAAATTAAAAGAGTTCATGCCCAAAGGGCTATAAAACTGTACATACCCTTTGATCTAGAATTGTCACTACTAGGTCTGTATCCCAGAGAAATAATAAAAAATGGAAGAGGACCCACATATACAAAAAATTGTTATAGAAGCTCTTTTTGTAGTGGCAAAGAATTGGGAATTGAGGGGATGTCCATCAATTAGGGAATAGCTGAACAAGTTGTGCTATATGAATGTAATGGAACACTATTGTTCCATAAGAAAGTATGAGCCGGCAAATTTCAGAAAAACCTGGAAAAACTTAAATGAACTGATACTGAGTGAAGTCAGCAGAACCAAGAGAACAGTAACACTGTGCAATGACCAACTCTGATAGACCTAGCTCTTCTCAGCAATACAATGATTTTGGACAATTCCAAAAGACTCATGATAGAAAATGCTATCCATATTCAAAGAAAGAACTATGGAGTCTGAAGGCAGATTGAAGCATTCTATTTTCTCTTTTTATTCTTTTCTTTTTTGTGTTTTTCCCTTTTTGTTCTGATTCTTCTTTTGCAACATGACTAATGTGGAAATATGCTTAATATGATTATAAATGTATAGCCTATATCAGATTGCATGCTGTCTTGGGAAGGGTGGAGGGGGAAAATTTAGAACTCAAAATCTTATAAAAGTAAATGTTGAAAACTAAAAATAAATTTAATAAAACTAAAATACAATTTAAAAAATCTTTTCAAACCAGTTATGCTTTCCAACCCTTTTCTATAATGTTTTCCTTATTTCCTAGGCAAGAAATCTTGGAGTCATCATTACTCTTCCTTTTTCCTTCATTCCTTATGTCCTGCTTTCTAAGAAACAACTCTTAGAAATGTCTCAGAACCACCTTTTCCTCCTTGACCTAACTGTCTCTTCTTGGCCTTTGATCACTTCACACCCAGAGTACAGGGATGGTTCTACCTGACCTACCTGATCCTTTAATATTCAACCTGCTTCAAGATTAATCTTTCTCTAACACTATTTTATCACCCTCTTCTCAGAAACCTTCAACGGCTCTCTGTTTCCTCCATCAACAAGTAACAACGTGCCCACTTTTCAAAGCTCCTCCATCATATAACTTTATGCCCTCCTAATTTTATTTCCCACTACTCTCCAATATGAACCCTCTGTTCTAATAAGATCAGTTTCCTCACTGTCTCATGAATACTGCTCTCACTTCTTCTTTAAATTGGTTTCCATAAGTGGATGCTTAGTGAAGTGTTCTCCCTCTTTCTCCATATTTCAGTCACTCAGTCAATAAACATTTATTAAATACCTACTATGTGTCAGGTATTATGCTAAATGCTAAGGAGACAAAGAAAGGCAAAAGCAAACTTGAAATTTTATTAATTTTAAGAACCTACAACAGAAATTATGAAGATACCATTATGGACTATTTTTAATAAATTGGTTTAAATTAATTTTTAATTTTATTTGATCAATATAGTATAGTGTCATGCAAAAAAACCTTAATCTTATCCATACTTCGAAATGCTCATTTTATTCTAATAATTTCATTGTCTTGGTGTTATTTCCATAAAAATAGTATAAGCTGCTTCAGGAAAGGCACCGCATTTTATTATTCTTATATATTCCACCCCCCCAGCACTAACTAGATATAAATAGATGCTCAGCAAATATTTTTTAAATGTCTGAATATAATACAATAAATCTGTTTTCATTCAGTGATATTTAATGACAACTGGATGCTTAATACTATTTTAGATAGTATGCTTTTCTACATTTAAAGTTAGTGATTTTGCAGCATGCAAAGTTGTTACATTGTCCTCTTTAGTCATGTATATTTTAAAATTGTCATTTAGAACCACAGCTAGTGAAATGTTGGACTCATAAAGACCTTAGTTCCATATTGTAGGATTCTCTATAATTGTTACTCTTTGGGTCACGACTCCAGGAGTGTTCTCTAGTAACATGAGAATTTGTCTCACATAAAAGATCCTGGTGTTCCTATGCAAGAACTTATAAAATTGGATGCTGAGGAGATTTATTTAACTCTGGAGTAAAATAAAAGGACTAAAATCTGAGTCCACACATAGTCAAGATAACTTTTCTTCTTCCCTGTGGGACAAGAGAAAAAGGTTGTTCTCCATGCATGGAATGCATTCCACCATCACGTCTGAATCTCTTTCTGCATCAAGTTTCCATTCAAACATCACCTCTTATCTTAAAATTTATTTGATTCCCTCCCCAAGCTCCTTATGCCCTCCTCCCCAAAATTATCTTGTATTTTTTGTATATACTCCACATATGCATATGTATATAAGTTGTTTCACCCAAAAGAATGTAGACTCCTTGAAGTCAAGCTCATTAAATTTAAGAGGACTTGATAAGACTTATGGGAATAAAGAGAAGGAAAAAAGAGTGGGAGAGAAAAAAAGATGATTCCAAGACCCTAAGGTGATTAACATGGTGATTGTCCTTCATTCTTGAAGAGGACCAAAATGACATCACCATGATAAAGTGAAGTTTCAGTGGGTCCAACTGTGGTTGACCAAACCAATGTGAGCTGGGATTTGGGGCACAGATAGCCCGTGTGAATATTTGGGGTAGATACTCCAAATTTGCACATCCTGTGTTTCTTTTGTGCTGTTTCAATTCTGCTTTGCTCACAGAGCACAGCACCCTTTCTGATGTGGGCACGCCACACTGAGCGGTCCTGAGTCAGTGTCTCCCATGTCACACAATCAAATCCAAAGTTCTTGAGGGAGACCTTGAGAGTGTCCTTGTAGCGCTTCTTCTGACCACCATGTGATCACATGGTTCATGTGAGTTCTCCATAAAATAGTCTTTTTGGCAAGTGTACATTTTGCATTTGAACAACATGGCCAGCCCATCAGAGTTGTGCTTTCTGAAGCATAGTCTGAATGCTTGGTAGTTCAGCTCAAGCAAGGACCTCAGTGTCTGCTACCTTATATCCTGACAGGCGATCTTCAGAATCTTCCTAAGAGTTCAAATGGAAGTGATTCAACTTCCTGGCATGGCATTGGTATTCATTCATATTTCACAGGTATACAACAATGAGTCAGCACAATAGCTCTGTAGACCTGCAGTAGTAAGTGTGGGATGGCAGCTGATTTTAGCAAAAGACTCAAGTTTTTGGGTTTGTTTTTTTTTTTGCTAGATTTCAAATGAATTTTTACTACATTATTCTGTAATGAGAATAGTAAGTAAAACTCAAAGTTATTTGGCATGGAATAGAAGATAAAGCTCTGGAAGTTCCCATACTACCTCAAACACTTCCTGTCCATGTGATTCTGAGAAAAGTCGCTCTTTCAGGCTTAGTTTCCTTATCTGTAAAATGGGGATAACACTAGCGACTACCTCAGAGAGTTGTTGTGAAGCACAGATTAAATAACCAATGCAAATTGCTTTGACCAATCTTTAGGGTACTATATTTATGTGTGTGTATTTATCTATATGTGTATGTGTAAATGTAACATATATATGCAGTACACACAGTCTATACACAGCATGCATGTTGTATGTGTGTGCTGTGCTATTAAGGCTCACTTGCCTTTTTTAATGACTGCTTATTGTAAGGGTCATTAATTTTGGTGTTTAAAAAACAGACAGTATTTAGAAATTTCGCTTGAAAAGCGATACAAAAGAAAATGACAACATACTTTCCTCAGAAGGAAAGAAAGAAAGAAATCAAACCTCCTGAAATTTATCTTGTGTTTCAAGTCATCTCATTTGCTAACACATTTTTCATGAATTGTTTTTCTTTCAAAAAAAACGCACTCAGGTGCAACCTAATTCACTGATTGCTTCCAAACTGTTTAAATCACTTCTGAAAAGCCCAAGAATTTTACTTGATTTCACACCATCAAAAATAAAAGTAACGTGGATTCACCATTCATGGGAAGCAAATCAATTACAGTCTAAGTGCTTTGGATGAAGATGAGGACTGATCACGCTGACAAATTATGCTTGGGGAGGACCTGCTACTTTTCCTCTGCTGTCAATGTTTCTGAAAGTTGTGATGCAAGCACTCCCACCCTTTTCTGAGAACACAAAAAGCCCTGACTCAGGCTGCTACCTCACAGGCAGCTGCCTCTATTAAAGCTGCTCCCGTCTGCATACTTCCCTATCGGGTGAGTTCCTCTGCAAAGATGAAGTTAGTTTACTTTTACTTGCTGAGCTCCATTGTACCAGCTTTTCATAATGCTGGGGCAGTGGAAGATAAAGCAGAGGAAACAAGAGATGAAACATCTGCTGCTACTTGTCCTGTGAGGCTGGAAGCAAGTGGACAGTGTAAGGAAGGGGAAGAGTGTTCTTACCAGATGAACCTGCCTTCCCTGACCATCCAGCTACCCAGGTCATTTAGCATGATTGAACAGGTATTCAAAGAAGTTCAGAATCTCAAGGAAACTGTAAATACTTTGAAGAAATCTTGCCAAGAATGCAAACTGCAAGCTGACGATAACCAAGAAATGGGAAGTAATGAACCCCTGCTGCCTAAAACACAAGCTCCTGAAAAGGAGAGTGATAACAGAATTAAGGAATTAGAGAGTGAAGTTAACAAGCTGGCTTCCGACCTGAAGGATGCAAAAGCTGAAATTAACTCACTTCATGGTCGCCTGGAGAATCTCAACCTGGTAAATATGAACAACATAGAAAATTATGTTGACAGCAAAGTGGCTAATCTGACATCCGTGATGAACAGTTTGGATGGTCAGCGTTCCTCTAGGTGTGAAAACCAGTCAGCAACTTCTGGTATGTGAAATGTGTATTGTTATCATTTCTTTTTACATACTAACTGATTTGAAAGCAAGTGACATTTTGAAAATAAAGACCAGAAGTGAAATTGTAAGAAGGGTAAATCATATAAGCCTTTTTGTATGTCTCTAAAAAGTTAACATAGAAAAATTAAAGTAATTTTGAGAATATGAGTATAGCTCTAATTTGTTCATAAAATTATACTGAATTTTATGAGTTTCACTAGAGAGCACTTTCAATTTCACTTCTGTTTCAACAACCATACAGAATTCTCACTAACATATTATTGCTAATATATAAAAACAGATGAAAAACATCCACAGATATAGTGTGATTGCTTTATGAATTTTTTCTAATACATTTAATCAATAAACAAGATCTACTGGAAATACACATCAATGTTTAAAGTTTGTTTAAAAGATTAGAAGCATTTCATGGTACCACTTATTAAACTCTCTAAGTAAGCAGAATCAAGGATCTATGAAAATTTTTCATTTTTAGTTCAAAATTACATAACCACAAGTACCAAGGGGAAAAGAGATTTTATGGATGGAAAAGAAACAACTATGTGGGTTCATATCTATGCAAGTCTTTCCACATTAACGTTTCCTAATACCTCTTAAGTTGAGATTTTTGGCAAGCAGCTAATATTTTACAGTGAAAAATAAGACTCTTGGACTTAACATGTGTTTTTATTTCTTTATCCAGTCTCTATCTTTTTTTGGGGGGGGACAGGTCAGAACTATGGCATTTTAAAAGGAAAAAGATCTTGCTAGAATCAACTTAGAGAAACACAACTGGAAGATTGTATTATACCAAAAATTTAACTTAAGCTTGAAATTGATACTATACTTTACCTTGTTGTTTTGATGTCACAGCTAAATTTCCTTCATAGAAGTCAAAATGTAAGTATATGGAATTGTATCAGGCAAGCTATAGGATTAATTATTAAAATGCAATTCTATGAATTATCAAGCTTTGTGCAAATCCTCAAAGCAAGCCAGCTTTAAAAAAGTTGTGCAGGAAAGATGGGTGTGAAGGGATATATGAAGCAGGGGGAGCCTTTTAACCACATCTAATATTCAGTATTTTACCATTATCTTTGTACACGTAGATTGTCATCACAAGGCCTTTATTATTTATCACAATTTTACAGGTGTGGAAAGTAAGCAGGTTTGAGACTTGCCCAAAGTTACTCTTAAAGTGGTTGTGAAATCAGCGTTATTATCCAGGTTTTCTATTCACAGGCCACTGCTTTCCACAGTTTTAACTTCTCAGAAAAAAGTAAGATTCCTGAACATTTAGAAAGAACATACTGGAGCCTTACATATATAAAAACAGACATGTGCACACACACACACATATGAAATGTAAGGTTGCTCTTGAAGTCTGTCCATGATGTCATCTGTTAGATGAATTTTTCTTGTAAGAATTATTTCCTTCTTTAAGAGCAAAAAAGACTTCCTTTTACTTTATTGGATTTTTCTCTATCACAGTTGTAAGCTAAATATATTTTATAACAAATGTATAGGAAAATAATTTAATACACCTACAGACCTAAGAAGATGCTAGCTCTAGGCTCTTTTTCTGCACTGAAAAACTCTTATAAAGTATTCAGGCTTTTTTCTACATTTAAGAAGAATTTTACAAAGTGAACAGTCTCTATGTAAAAACAGTAGCTTAAATGAAATTAAGTTAAAACTTGGCTATAACTTGGTGATTATGATAGTTTGCTAAGCGATAACTTTAAATTTATACATATCAATAACCCCTAATATTTAAGATGATCCTATAGTCTGAATCAGAAGAATTAGACAATTAAGGTAATTTTCTCACATAAGTTCAGTAAGCACAAGAGCCTTTAATTTTATGGAATAAAATATCTCTTCATCCCACCCCCAGTACTCAGTGTTTGTTTTTAAAGAGCATCACATATTTTTATATTTACATTAATAAAACAGACCATTCAAAGAATGATTTTTCATTTTGTAAAGCCATTAGTCACATTTTTTTAAGAAAATGATTTCTTTAGATAGACATTTCCTTTAATATAGTTACACTTTTCTTTGGCTTATATAACTACTTCCAAGCAGTCATCAGATCGTTTAGGAGAGTTACAATCATTGTTGATAACTGTGGCTGCCAGTCATTGTGATACCAAAATCACTAAAAATAAATACAGAACACCTTACACTCACACCCTAGCAATCATATGCCTAATAGAAGACCTCTTCAAGGTTCCCCTGGGAATTCTGGTTTCATGCCTGAGTTCTGGGACTACCATGGATGACAGTTCTGGTAGCTCCTAAAAATTCTGATGGTGGCTGGTAGCTGTAGCTCTATTGTGATCTCCCAATAGAGGGCCAGCAGACTAGATGCTCTTAGGGTCCAGGTGTGCCCAGGGAATGTTTTGGGGTCCCTTTCAAAGGTAGTCCTTGTCCTTGGGGAAAATTTCAGTAAGGGGATTCCTGAGAATGGGGTTCAAGGGTCATTAAGTCAGAAACACAGGAACCAGTAGGATCCCTTAAGCTGCTGTTAGAATCTTGAGGGATATGTTTGGGTATACACTCTATTGGAAATGATGTTGTAACACATGACACTACAATGAGGCTCTAATCTATAACAACTTAGGCTGTAATTGAGGTACTAGTAAAGGATTTCTATCTTTGAATAAATGTATAAATAGATAGATGCATATGTGTATGTATATACATATAATTATATATGTATGTATATATATTATTTAGCATGAACTCTAAAAGAACATCCATAGCATGCTTATATACTTGACAAAAACTTTATCCAGTTTCTGAAGTCATCAATTCTCATAAAAATTAGCTGGTAGTGAATTTTTTTCACCAATTTTCAACATAATCCAATTAATCCAGGAAATCAGGCAACTCTCGATTATGCTGCACCAGAAAAGCTAAAGAATTTCACTGAAAGAACAGCTTATTCTATAATCAGTCTGACTTATTGGTTAATTATTATATACCTTTTATATAACGTAAGAATTTTATTCATTGTCCTATCCATATAAGGTCAGGGCTTGAAACATTTCCAGATTTGGTCAGCAGTGCTAAAATTAAAAAGCAAAAGGAAAAAAACCAACAAGGCTGACATTATCTGAACTGCTAAACAACTGAAGTCAATTTGCATGATCCTAGGCTATGCTATGGGGCAAGGTTGTCAGAGGATGAGACCATGAGGATAAGTCATGAAGTGTGGTACACAGCGCCTGATTAAAACCAATGTGAATAAAGGAAATCCAATAAATGTGAAACCCAGGAATCATCTGGACAATCCTTCATGAGTCATGTGCTCATAGGGTAACGGTATTTTTGTCTTTCTAACTTGGTAAAGTTATACTCCATAAGTCTCTGGGTGCCATACATGAGTTCTCCTCATGGTGGTCTCATCTCCTGACAACTTTGCCTAGTAGTCTAGGTATAAATTTCCCAGTAGTACAATTTCCTAGTAGCCTAAACATAAAATTTCCCAGTCCATGCATTCACTTTCTGCCCCTGACAGTATCTGTCTTTAGTGATTACAAACTGGAGATCATTTACAACCATAGCAATGGGCCTATGGGTTGGAATTAGATGACTAATCATGTTTTGTTATAAGATGGCCAGCATATCTGAAGTCAGAACTCTGGCTGCTACATCCCATCAGATTAAAGGGAGGCAGCCCAATGCTCCACCAACCCTAGAAAAGCTGTGATAGCACAGCTTACAAGATTTCAGAATAAATACAGATGCATATTAAAGAACCTAATTCTATTATCTGATCTTGTCATCAAAACCCAGAACTTAGTTACCAGTCCTATGGATGATTGAGTTATCCCCAAATGGGGTCACAAAGAGTTGGCCACAGCTGAAACAACTCAACAACAACAGTTAGAAAAGGGCTTTACAGAATTGATAAATCAATTTCAGTATAACAGAGCAGTGTAGAAATTTCATTATTGCTATTACTCTTTGATTACTATTTAGTATTTATATCAAACTATATTCTTGTACCTATAAATTCTCATTAAGTATAATTTGTACTTGTCCATGGAATAAATGATTTCTTCTCCCCTGTTCCCCCCTCTCCAGCTTCTATTCAGCAACACCTAATATACAAAGACTGTTGGGATTATTATGGGAAAGGCAGAAAGAGCAATGGGATCTATAAAGTTACACCTGATCCAAGAAATAAGAGCTTTGAGGTTTACTGTGACATGGACACCATGGATGGAGGATGGACGGTGATACAGCAGCGTCTAGACGGAAGTACTAACTTCAACAGAACATGGGAGGACTACAAAAAAGGCTTTGGAAACCTCAGCAGGGAGTTCTGGTTAGGTAATGATAACATCCACCTTCTGACCAAGAGTAAGGAAATGGTCCTTAGAATTGATCTTGAAGACTTTAATGGTATCCAATTGTATGCTCTGTATGATCAATTCTATGTGGCCAATGAATATCTCAAATACCGTTTACACATTGGTAATTACAGCGGTACTGCTGGAAATGCTCTGCATTTCAACAGACATTACAACCATGACCTTAAATTTTTCAGTACCCCAGACAAAGACCATGACAGATATCCCTCTGGAAACTGTGGGCTTTATTACAGTTCTGGTTGGTGGTTTGATGCATGTTTGTCTGCAAACTTAAATGGCAAATACTACCACCAAAAATACAGGGGTGTCTTCAATGGCATTTATTGGGGTACCTGGCCTGGCATGGCTAACGG
>CM053770.1:120006239-120037056 GCA_028658325.1 Potorous gilbertii | reverse complement strand
AGCAATTCTTTAGCATTTCTGCCTTCTCTGCTGGCATAGGAGACTGCCAACATGCCTCCTTGGCTCACCTTCTATTGGGACTTACAAAGAGGGGTACCAAGTAGTACCAAAGGAGTATGAAGTAGGGATGATATGGCTGAGAAACAATATGACATCAGAACCTGGCACTGCCACTACAGAAAGGAGAGAGTTGATGACCAACTCTTGCATTGTCTCTTTAAGACATGGCTGACAAAAATCTCCCCAAGAAAAATGTGACTCAAGTCGTCCAACTGCAAAGTTACCACTTCATTGTCTATGCTGCTTGTTCCTCCTGCAAAGACAGGCACATTTTGAGTCAGTAGAATACAAAGACAGGGCTGTAACTAGAGTATGACACATTAGGGAAATTATTCGAGGCTCCATGCTTTGGGAGGCTCTGAATTGCTTGAAATACCAGGCCACTGGAGTAGGTGGGCAGCATTCAGGGAAGGGGGGAGGTGATATTATCAGTTATTGCTTTGAGAAAAAAGAATTTTTCTTATACTTACAATCAGCACACAAACCCACACATACCCTGCCAGAGATGCCAAAATTTAGGGCTGCCTGCGTGGTAACACTTCATAGAGTCATAGACTCAGAGCCAAGAGGGACCTTGTATATATACATATATATGTATGTATGTATTGAAATAATAATTTGCTGTAGTGATAAAAGTTCAGGCAAGACAAAAGTCAGAGCTACTGGAAGTGGCCTGGGCTAGAGTGGATGACTCTGGCTTCTTCAATGTCTGACCAAGCTCTAAGTACTCCACAGTACCTGTTTCAACTGCCTTCATGATTGTCGGAACTCTTTGTTCTCATCTACTGGGGGACACCTTCATATGGTTAGGATAGACATTCCCCTAATTCACTGATGGGTTTGAGGCCTATAAATTACCCTCAACCTGATTTAACTGGGCTGTGGCTTACTAGGATGTGGCCAATATGCATGCCACTTAGAGCCACAGGTGAGAGTTGGGTGACAGATGGAAATCAAAGGTGGATAAGAAGCCCTGAAAGAGGGTTCAGCAAGCCCTCACACCAGAAGTGTTGACCCTTCCTGGATACTCCACACATGCCTTCTTCCTGTACAGATTTTTAATAGCTATCTGGACATAGCTTGGAGCAGCTAGGTGGTCCAGTGAGTTCACATATGGACTTTAGATACTTTCTAGCTGTGTGACCCAAAGTAAGTCACTTAACACTCTTTGTCTCAGTTTTCTAATCTATAACAAAAGAGCTTGAGAAGGAAATGACAAACCACTCCAATATCTTTGCCAGCATCTATGGGACCAGATTTTCTTCTTAATTTAATTTGTCTTAATTAATTGTCTTTAGACAATTCTTACACAAGTATAAAAAGTATATCTACTTATCTGCATATGAAATATGTAGGTGGTGATATGGAGTATCCAATTATTCCAGGTAATTCACAAAGCACAATTTTGTGCTTTGACACACTAGACTTGTCTAGTGATCAAATATATAGCTTTCCCAATCACCTGAAATAAGAATATAGTAAATAAAATCGTTTTCAGAGCAAAATTTGAAGACCTAAATAAGAAGCCCTGTGACCAATCTATTTGCTAACCACAAGAAAGGAAGAAATTCTCTCACGAGTTGAGGAAAAGCAGACCCACAGAGATGGAGTCATTTAGAAACCCATCAGATGTGGTCAGTTAGAGGCGGTTATTGTCCAGCTAGTAGCTGGGATTAGGATTTTGTTGTTCAGTCATGTCCTATACACAATGACCACAACAAGGTAAATGGAAAGAATGACATGCCAAAAATCAAAAGCAAATGTCACAAAATTATAAAGATTAATTGGGATTCAAATGAAGAAATATGAGAACTTACCCATTGGTGGTACATTACACATTGCACATATTTTTGGACTTTCTCAATGTACTGACAATAATACTGATTTTTTTTCCTCTCTAAAACTACAACAACAAGCAACCACTGTTTGTCATCTGGCTCTTAGGCAGGGGGAAGGAGAAGAATGTATGAGATATGATAGCGATGTAAAAACAGAAAACATCAATAAGAAACTACTTTGAAATAAATAAATATGCCTTAAGCATCCTAGTCCTAATTCTAGAATTTTTACTCAAATTAAATAGAACTATAAGAAACACTTCTATAGCATGACTAACCCTGAGTACTTTGTTTCTCAAATTTCTAATGCATCTAATCATGAAATGTTGTGTATTATGGTTATCTGTGTTTGTGTCTTATTCTCCGATACTGTCAGGAACATGAGGGTATGTCCATGATTTATGTAATTTTTGTATTCTTCTAAACTCTTCGAAACCATTACACACTTAATAAATGTTTGTAAAATAAATGAACTGAATGAATTCTACTTAAAAGCACCATGTGTAATAATGCTATTTTCTCCTGTACTAGTTATTTGCTGCTGGAAAAATACCTGGCACAAGAATGGCTGAGCTGAAAGCAAAGTATACTTTACTGCATGATATTGTGATAAGGTATGTCATTTACAAATTCCATGGAATATTTGCCAAGCTTATATAATTTCCCAACTTTTAGGAGCTCTGTTGACATTTTTAAAAAAAAGCAAGAGGTAATTAATTATTCGGGTAAATTGATCCCTGCTGCCAGAGTTAGCTCAAAACCGCAGCCAAGAGAATCATCTGCATCAACACCTACACACAGGGCAGTTTAAAAAGTCATTTAATTATTCTTTATACTTTGTCCAAAGGAAGAAAAAAAATCATACATCTTGAAGTGGTCTGGCCAAACTTTCAGGATACTTCCTACTATTCAAAAACAAGACAAAACAAAACAAAAAAGCAACATCCTAGGGGAGGAAATAGATTGTTGTTCTTAAAGGCAATATTCTTTGTTCTCTCTTTCTCATATAGGACCCAGAGACCCTAGCATAGTACTGATGTTATAGTAGAATCTCAATAAAGCATTATTGATTGAGGGAAAATATTGTATGTTTTCTTTTCAAAACTTGCCAGAAGCAAAAAAAAATTCTCTAATATTGAAAATATGTAAATTAATGTTTTTCATTTGTGTGGTTCATTGTGTATGAACAGGAATTCAGTGAATGAACCAATTGATTCAAGTATCAAAAATAATTCAAAACAAGCATTTATTAAGCACCTACTATATAACAGGTACTATATAGCCCCAAGCTTCAAAGGCCTTACCTTCTGTCAAGGGAAACAACATGTAGACCTATAATTAAAATATATACCAAGTAAATATGAGTAAATTTGGGCATTAGACAAAGACAGAAGGCTGTGTAGGAAAGGTTTCATGCAGAAGGTATAACTAGAGCTGAATTTTGAAGAAGTCTAGGGATTTTAAACTGGTGGCTCAGTGGTTAGAACGCTGGACCTGGCATCAGGAAGACCTGAGTTCATATCAGCCTCAGATACTTCCTGGTTATGTGACCCTGGGCAAGTCACTTAACCTCTGATTGCGTGACAAAATGGATCCACAAGATCCACTAGAGAAGGAAATGGAAAACTGCTTCAGTATCTTTGCGAAGAAAACCCCAAATGGGGTCATGAAGGGTTGTGTAGCGGGCGGCCTGCGTCCCTACACAGCTCGGTGATGTGGTTGAAAGAAAAGAGGCACAGGAGGCGGGGAAAGATAGACCAATTCCCTTTATTGATCTGAGGGTTAGGGTTTATATAGACAAGGTACTGCAAGTCTACATGACTTTCTGCTCAGCTCCTGTCCTAGTGATTATATCAGTCAGAGTGATTAAATCAGTATAAGACTGATTTAATCAGACTGTGAGCCTAGGGGCATCTATTTTACATATCCTTTGTTTTCTGTAATTCTCTTGTCTCACAGAGATAACATCTGGCTGGGCATGGAGAGCCATTCCGGATGATAATGAGCACAGTCTCCAAGAACAGTTTCCCCAAAGGTCTATCCTGATCTCTCCATCCTGGCCTTCAACAGGGTTGGGTGTGACTGAAAGATGACCAAAAAATAATAGAGATTTTAAGAGACAGAGGTAAAGAAGGCATGAGGAGGGATTACCTGTGCAAACACAGAGAGTGGGAGGTAGAACAAGAGGAGGCCAAGTAGGATGGAATCTAGAGAGGATGGAGGTCAGTCATGTAAAGTACCCCTGGAAGCTTAGACTAAAGACAGAATGGGAAAGGCTTTCAATGCCCAACATTGGAGTTTGCAATTTATTCTACAGATAATAGAAAATCAACAAGCAGAGCTTCTTGGGTGAGGGAATGACCTTGACTAGTGCTTTTGCTTTGGCAATTATGGGGAGTCTGAATTGGAAGAGGAAGAGATAGGAGACAGAGCTGTCAGTTAGGAGGCTCTTCTAGTACCAGAGGAGAGGTGATAAGGACCTGAATATTAGTGCAGTAGCTGTGTGACTGTAGAGGAGAGAATAGATCAAGGGGGTACTGTGGAAGTAGCAACAATACTCAGCAACTGATTAGATGTGGGGAGTGTGGAGGAAAGTAGAGAGTTAAAGATAACTAAGGCTGAGAGCTGAGGAACTGAAAAGGTTTTATGTAAATAGAAAAGTTAGGAGGAAGCTGTCAACTTTGAGGGAAAGATGAGTTGAGTTTGAGATTCTATGAGACATGTCCTGGGAAGTGTCCAGTAAGAAACCAGGGATGTGTGCATGGTGGGGGGTGGGGGGAGTGGGACACAGAAGAAAAAGCAGGACTGGATATTTCCGTTTTTGAGTGTCCTGTATAATTGCATAGAGGTGCTAACTGAAACCCCTGAGAGAGTCTGCAGAGAGAGAAAAGGACTCAGAACAAAGCCTTGTTAATACATACTCCTAATTAAAGTGAATGTAAATAGGAAGTGAAGGTACAGAATATAAGACAGTTCCTTTTTTTCTGGGAGTTAAATGGTAAAAGGAAGGAGAGACATAAGGACCACAGAATAAAGGGATAGGAAAGTCAAGTGAAGAATGTTTTTTGATGATGGGAGAGGTAGGTTGAGCATGTTTGTAGGGAGCAGAGAAGGTGCCCATAAAAGAAACAAAAAATTAGAGTGGGAGGATGATTGTGGGACAAAATGATAAAGAAACTGGTAGGGGATGAGGTCTCTGGGGATATGTAAAAAGATGGACTTTCCTGAAGAGAAGAGTCACCTCTTTATCAGAGGCTAGAGTAAAGGAGGTGAGAATCAAGAATGAGATCAGGGGAGTTTGAGATATAGAGAGGGAGAAAGAAGAAATTAACAGTGAATGACCTCTTTTTTCAGTAAAATAGGAGCTGTCGTCTTCTGCTGAGAGGGAGAGGTGGAGTGGGAGGCTTGAGGAGACTATAGATGGTTTGGAACAGCTACCAAGAAATGTAATACACTTAAGACTCAGTTCAGATAAATATGTAATATGACTTTCTCTAGGACCATTTAAAAGTAAATGAGTCAGACCTAAGGAACTAAATCTGTCCTCAGATATTTACTAGCTGTAAGTCACAGCCTCTGTCTGCCTCAGTTTCTATACATATCTACCAAAGTTGTGTGGAGTATCAAATGAGATATTATCTTTAAAGTGCTTTGCAAAAACTAAAGTGATATTTTGCATGTGTGTTTATGTGTATGTGGTAGTTATTAGTAAGCCAATTATGAATTCAGGGTTAGAATATACTATAAATTTGAACTGATTAACTATAGGGTCAAGAAAGGAAAGGAAGTAAAGCTAGAGCACTTAAGGATGAAAGAAATCTAAGTCATGGAGAAGGTGAAGGAGTGGCCCAGGGAGAGAGAGGATAATAGGTTATAATCAGAACTTTCAAAATTCAGCAAACATTTATTTCAAATTCAATATAGAATGATCAGTGGCTAGACTCTAGGAATATAGAAGTGAAAGTGAAACCTCTCCTAACCTTGAAATGTAATAGGAGAGACAAAGAAAATAAAAAGATATGTTCAGACTTGTAGATAGCTCTGATTTTTTGGAGCATCAAAACATACAAAAATCCAAAATGTCTAGAAAGTCCTCTCATTGTTCTGACACTGTAGGTGATATAGAAATGTGGCTTTTAGTAAGTGGCCTATAATAAGTATAAGTGAAGTTTTACTTAATTACATATTAATTTGAGCAAAAAAATATGAAAACAATATAAATGAGTAAAAAAATCTTATTTATTTAGGTAACTTGTTTATATTGTTTTCATATCCAGAAGGTTCTAAAACTGTAACATCCTCATACGTTATATTTTTAAGACCTCAGCAATTCATGAAAAGGGTCCATGGATACATTACTGTGATAAGAGCTCCCCTGCCCTCTCCGATTTTCTTGACCTCCTTATTTTCCTTTAACACTGATCATCTACCATGTGGCCACTGCCAAGATCTCTGCTATCATTCCTCACAATCTTCCAGTCCTTTTCTTCCTTCTCACTTCACCTTAATGCCTGCTGGCATAAAAAGGAGGAAGGAAAAGGAAAAGATGGAAGGATCAATCTCCTCACACTCCCCCTCCTCACCAAGCTCCTGCTCCTGCTCCTCCCCTCCTTATCTCTTTATTATCTATAGCATTAGAAGATGGTATTATCAATAAGCCCAAAGAGTCTTGGGAATTAATCCTTTCAAAACTGTTGGAATTTCTGCTCCCACTCTCTACCAGGTTGGACAGATAGAAGGGAATGGGGAAGTGTGGGAAGAATTCCAAACTTCCCAAGTGAGAACTCTGAATGCAACATTATATAGGACGGCTAGATCCTATAGTGCTATTAATACAATGCTACACTTAGAGACATTGCATTTAAATGGGTTTATGCCAGGTGGGTTGGCTTGGTCTGCCCAAGCGCCATCTGTAACATTACTTCTTTGGGGAAAATGTTTTCCAAATTCCAAACAACTCTCAAAGAAACTTATGTAATATAATTTGTTCATAAATTAGGGGGTTTCTTTGTTAATATTATAGAGTAACTTTGAAATTAAACCAAGAAGTTTCAAGGTTACAAGCACCTGGTAGATAAGGAGATAACTCTCCTCTTCCCTTGGTGGAAGTTATGTCCATTGTCATTTTATATTTAAACTATTTGATTCTCTTAAAACTGTAAAAATAGAATTCAAGAAGACCATGTCTCTGAGGATCTGAATGATGAGTCATCAAAGAAAGAGAAGCTAGGGTCCAGCTGATAACACGAACTAGGAAAAGCTTTGTCAGTCGTTGGGTTAAAATAAGCTGAAAATGTGGAGGCATTGCTGAGAAAGGAGAGAAACTTAATGGGCAACCCCAGAGTGATTATAGACTTTAATACAGAAAAGACCATGGAATCTGCTTCTGCTCCTTAAAAGGAGATTGTATATATGATACAAAGAGGTCCAAGAGGAAATGGTTTCTACCACCCAGGCCATATAGCCAATAATGAGCCTCATTTCAAACCACCTCAGAAAAACAAACAACCAACCAAACATTAGGCATCAGTTATACATGTAAGGCACTGTTCTAAGTGCCAGGAAGGAAACAAGGATTTTTTTTAAAAAATAGCCCTGCCTTCAAGGAACTTGCATTCTACCCAAATGGATTCAAATACAGATACATAAATAAATACAAGATCATTTGAGCAGAGAAAGACTTTGCAGAGGAGGTGCCATCTGAACTGAGGAGAGGAGAGATTGAATTCTAGGACTGGGGTACAGGGTATGTAAGGAATAGAACCAGAAGATGATGTGTTGAGTTTAGGAAGTAGCTAATTGTCTAGTTAGTTTGCAACATGGAGAAAGTGAAGGATAATTTGAAATAAATCAGGAATGGTTGGTTGGAGCCAGATTGTGGAGGCTAGACCCCAGATGCTAGTTTAGAACACTTATGTAAAAGACATCTAAATACAGAAGGATGTTTAGAGATTATACAAGTCATGTTTTAGTTAGACAAGATGAGAATCAGCCTTAACAATCAACTAATGAATGTGCTTTCAACAAATAGGGCAAATCATACAGAAATGGATCAGGAATAAAAGATGGACATTCTAGAGACCCTCCCCACTCCAAACCATATGAAAATTCCTGGAAAGGATCCTGCCCAGGGCAGAGATCTTTAAGAACCTGATAGAATGCCTTCCTCATTTAAGTGCTGAAGAACAGAGAATGAAGGCTTTGCTTTGACTTGTCTTCTCTTAGGTCCTAGTACATTTTTCTTTTGAAGAATGCTAGAGATTTCTTGGCAGAATGAAAGGAATAGAGATTTTCACAAAACATAGCTCAGAATAGATAGGTGATTTTCAAGTGCAAACATGGTGAGACAGAGGCAGTACCAGGCTCTATAGAGAACTAGCAGAGAAAGGTTTAGGAACCCAAGGGGGAAAGAATCCAGCATAGCTGTGGACATCAATTCCTTCCCATTCTTGTCCAGATATTTGGGAACATACCATGTAACTGTATAATTCTTTTTTCTTTTCATATAAATACAGCACCCAGGAGTCTGAGCTCCATCTGCTGCAGGATGCCAAAAGATTCACTGCGGAGATAGAACAGCAGCAGCAGCACCTGGAGAACGCCGACAAGTTTCCAGAAGGAATTAGCACCGAAGTCTCCAAGATGAGAGAGCAACTTCTGAAGTATCAAAATGAATATAATGCAGTAAAAGAGAGAGAGTTTCACACACAGTACAAGCTGAGCAGGTATGGAACAAAGTAGTAGTTTTTATTTTCTAGCCTGAGAATAAGCTGTGCATGTTATGGTACAGCATAATTACTGTATTCCTACACCAGTAAAGTTTAACACTGGGAGCCTGTAAGCATGCCCCTGGTGTAAAGGGTGAAGTCTCAGATCAATCAATCAAATATGTAGTCTGAACTCTATTTGAAATATCCTTTTAACACAGACTTAGGCTTCTAATGATTTGTCTGTCAATAAACATTTATTAAGTGCCTAAATATGTGCCAGGCATTGTGCTAATAAGCACTAGGGATACAAAAAGAGAAGAGCATGCAATCTAATGGGAGAGACAACAAAAATCAAATATGTACAAACACCCTAAGTACAGGAAAAGTAGGAAATAATTAATGGATGAAAGGAACTAGAATTAAGAGGTACTAGGAATGGCTTCTTATGAAGCAGTGATGTCAAACTCAGATAAAAAAGAGAGTCACCGAACCATCCATAACAGCCCCTGTGAGCTGCACGTTGACCTAGTTTTGAAATGTAGTGTTATCTGTGCTTTACTATATTTCCATCTTTGTTAAATATTTCTCAATGATATTTTAAATCTGGTTTGACCTTACCTTGGGGATGTTGCAGACTGTGTATGGCCTGTAGATGAGGTGTTTGGCACGTCTGCTCTAGAAGGTGGCATTTGGTTCTTGTTTATCTTTTGTTCTCAAAGAGGACCAGTGATATCAGGAGGGTGACTTCTTGACTTGCAATGGAATTGGATTGAAATGAGGCAGGGCTGTGCAAAGTCAACAGCTTCACTTTCTCCTCCAGACTCATCTGAGTCCAATGGCAAGACATAAGTCAGGATAGCTGGAGATAATAGCAGATGCAGTGGGAGACCTTGGCCTTTTTAAACTAGGGTCTTTCCCAGGTCTCAGGTTTGTCTGGGTCAATACCTTTTCGGTGATTAAGGCTGCATAAGAACCAGGCAGAAGTTGGCCTAGTTTGCCTTCACAAAAGAATCACCCTGGGAAGGGAAGATCTTCAGGGTTTCCAGCCAGGAAAAAAACAATGCTGTTTACACTCACTGTGAGCCAACAGAACTCAAACAATGAGCAAGCGAGATATAGGTTGGGACCCATTATCAGCCAATTGGTGAAAGCCGGAATGATTTGGATTTGACGCCACATAGTCATTTTAGTTGAAACTTGAAGGAAGCCGGGGAAGTCAGGAGGTAGAGATGAGGAAGGACAGCATCATAGCCATAGGGAATAGCCAGAGAAGTGTCTTGTTTGTGGAACAGACAGGAGACCCATGTCACTGGATTGAAGGGTGGGAAGGAATGTGTAAAAAGAAAGGTTGGGAACAGGGAGGATTAGGAGGAAAAGAGCTCCAAACACCAAACAGAGAGTTTTGTATTTGATGCTGGAGGTGATGGGGAGCCACTGGTGTTTCTTGAATAGGGGCGTAGCTTGGTCAGGCCTGTGCTTTAAGGAAATGATTTGGTGGCTAAATGGAAGCTGGATTCTGGTGGTAAGAGATTTGAGTCAGCCAGATTCACCAGCAGGCCATTATAATAGTCCAAGTATGAGTGATGAGGATTTGGACCAGGGTGGTGGCAACATCAGAGGAGAGAAGGAGATGTATATGAGAGATGTAGCAAAGGTAAAATCAACAGACTTGGCAACATCTTGGATATTGGAGGGGGGGGAGATAGTGAGGAGGTCAGGACACAGGACAACATGTAGGTTGTGAGCCTGAAGGACTAGGAGCCACACTTCACAAAAGACTGTGCTGGGGAAGAGAGGAGGAGACATAGACACAGCACAGTTGTCATTCTCCCAAACGGTATCTAAGCCTTTGTCTGAATTTGTACCTTGAATTCAGGAGAGGGGGCATAAAATGCTTGGTCTGTGGTCACATGGACATATCAGCACAGGCTGGTTGGCACAAAACAGAAGCAGCCACTGTAAAATCAGACAACCAACTCCCTGATGCCCCTTGCATCCAGTCCAGCGTCGGCCCAAGTCTCTATTCTGTAATCAGTTTCCCACTACTTCCCAGTTCAGCCTTTCAGTTCACTCTTGTTTACTCCCAATTGAGACCCTGACCCACTGCTATGGCAGGTATTCCCTTTTCCCCCTTTCCCCTGCCACTAATAGATGGCCACTCTGTCCAAGTGGGATACGATAGCACTGGCTGACTTACCAAGACAGATGGCACAGAGTTGACAATGATGGAACAGGCTACAAGCTCTTCAGTAGGGACAGAGAAATCATGGGGACAGTTGACCCAGGCATCCCAGAAACTGGCTATCTTGAAAAGGTCCATTGCTTCTCTGAAGGGAGAAAACTGCTGCTTAGATAGTAGCTAATAGTCAACAGCTTTGGCCGTAGGTTGCATTCAGAGCCCTCTAGACTATTTTGCTGGGTGGGCATTAGACCTTTCAAAGCTCAGTGCAAGTGAATCAGGATAGTTTCATAGTATTCTACCTAGCAGAGCAAGTTGTGTACTAGACCATATCCTACCTCCTCAGAAGAGCTCCCTGTTTGATATGCAAAAGAGTACCTTTAGGAGCTCAAACACATTTTACAGGGGACTTGCTGACTTTAGCAGGGGCAAAGGGCTGTAGGATAGGATAGATGGATAGTTAAATATCTGTGTACTTGCATATGCATGTATACATGCACATGCATACATATGGATATATATGCATATTTATATACATAGCATACACACATATGTTTATATATATATGTGCATATATGCATGTGAGTGCATATATCTATTGTTCATATCAATTATGTGACATATATAGACTATGAATTGCATATTTTATATATTGTTTTATATTTACACAAACATATCTACATGCATGTGTGTTTATATTTATATGCCAGAATGTCAGGACACAGCAGCAGAATACAGCAGAAAAAACCTTCTTCAATTCCAAAGTCCTCACTTCACTTAATGTCTCAGACACATCCTAGTTATGTGACTTAACCTCTCATCCATAGTGAGCCAGCTCATGAGAGCTATGTTAAATGGTCAGTGTGAGCATTTACACCTCAGGAATTGGAAAATACTATGGAACAGGGCCTGTTTTGTTGTTTTGTTGTCTGTTTAAATGATGAGAAAAAATTTCAGTAATGCCAATTAAACTTAAAAGTATGTTGTGCATAATTTTTTGAGAACCTGTTACTAAACATTTATCAGCACATCCCATTCAGCATTAGTTTATTCTGTAAAATTAAGATATTATTTACCATGTTGTAGTGAGGAAAGCACTTGGCAAACTTGTATGGACCTGGGTCCAAGACAGAGTGAGCTGAACATTAATTATAATTATATGGATTCCAACTAGGTCTGAAGAAGTGATTTTTTTAAAAATGTACCTCCCTTTTTTTTTTTTTTGGCAGAGGTAGAAAATTATGGTTGAAGAACATTGCATATGCTCACATATTTGGTCAATGTGTTGGTTAGTTTTCCTGAATTATTTCCCTACACTTCTCTTTTTTATGTAATAATCCCTCTGGAACCACTTCCCTAACTCACACTGTTGCTGGTAAATTGGCTCCTCAGTAGGCAATTATTGCTTCTCATCTCAGCAGTCTAGAGTAAGCCTCCATGAGTATGCTCCTTGTTATTGATCAGTCAATAGCTTTAATTATTGTTTAGCAAGGACATCTACTGTTATGTCAAGAACAGTGGTTACAAAAATATTCCCCTGAGAGTTTTATGGAGAAGGTTTAGAAAGGATAGCAGCAAGAGAACAATGTGGAGAGTGGTATTCTCTTATACACACAAGGTCTGTATGTTAGGTAGTGAGGTATACATGTAGAGGATACATGTGACAAAGTGATATCTCCCAACTCCTGTCCCTAAAAGTCTTTCTCTTTGTGGAGTCTTCATGAGAATCTCTATAGATGTATCTTTCTATGGGACTTCAAGAATCATTGCCTATCCTTCTCTCTTTTAGGAGGGATCACATTTCCTGAAGTTGGTACCATCCTTGAGTGACTGTCTTTCCACATCCATTTGTTGGTATTCTCTGTCTTTAGCCCCTACCCTCCTAGTTGTTACTGCTCTTGCCTCTGGGCACTCTGCTACTGTCTGTGTTTGGCAGTGGAACTCTCCATGGCTCTGATGGATCTCCTGAACTCACATGATTATCTGGGTACTATCCTCTCAGAATACTCCTGTACTTGAAACCAGGAAAGAATGAACACATGGATTCATGGGTGGCAGGTTAGGACAGCAGTAATTTTTTCCACCCAACAACCCACTATCTATTTCTTGCCTTACTCACTGCCAGGAAGGAAAAGAGATTGAGAGATTTCCATGTCATGATTTTCACATTTGTACTCAGTTCCGGCTCAGCACTACTTGAGTCATTGGTTTTTCAGACTCCACAGCCAATGAGAAGACTTTTTATTATCATGTAGAACCACCCATTCAATCATGCATGGATAGAAACCACCTTCCAAAGTTGTTCCATGTGGGAGTGTGAAACTAAACAGGGAACAGATCTATGTTTGCTCTGTACAACTCATCAGGAAGGACAAATATGAACATGGTCTAAAAACTCAGCCCTCAACCACTCCCCTCGTTACATTTGGTCTTTGCTACAAGGAATGACCCTAAGGGGAGAAGGGGGAGGAATATATTTGGAAAGGAAGATGATGCAGAACAGAAATTATCAATAATATTTTTGAAGACAAAATGAATACACTTGGATACAAGTCTGATAGCAGTTAAAAACAATTTGAAAATGACATTATGGTGAAGTAATACAGGAAACCAAACCCTTGTGAGTCCAACTGGAGAAATATCATGAGGTACGGTTTCCTCAAAAATGGGCTGGAGAAGGAAATGGCAAACTACTCCAGTACCTTTGCCAAAAAATCCCCAAAGGGGTCATGAAAAGTTGGACATGACTGAAAAAAGACTCAACAACAGAGTTTAAATTTTTTTCAAATTATTTATTTTTAGTTTTCACCATTCATTTCTACAAGATTTTGAGTTTCAAATTTTCTCCCCATCTCTCCCTTCCCTCCGCCCCCAAACACTACGCCTTCTGATTACCCCTTCCTCCAAATTACCCTCCTTTCTATCACACCCCTCCCTTCCCTTATTCCCATCTTCTCTCTTCTCTTGTAGGGAAAGATAGATTTTTACACCCCATTACCTATATTTCTTATTTCCCAGTTACATGCAAAAACAGTCCTCAACATTCGTTCCTAAAACTTTGAGTTCTAATTTCTTTCCCTTCCTCCCTCCCCACCCATCTCCACTGAGAAGGCAAGCAATTCAACATAGGCTATATATGTGAAGCTTTGCTAAAGACTTTCATAATAGCCATGTTGTGAAAGACAACCTGTATTTCTCTCCATCTTATCCTGCCCTCCCCATTTATTCTATTCTCTCTTTTGACCTTATCCTTCCCCAAAAGTGTTTACTTCTAATTACCCCCTCCTCTCATTTGCCCTCCCTTCTATCATCTCCCCCACACCCCACTTATTCCTTTATCCCCTACTTTCCTATACTCTAAGATAGATTTTCATACCAAATTGAGTGTGCATGTTATTCCCTCCTTAAGCCAAATGTGATGAGAGGAAGCTTCACTTTTTCCCTCTCATCTCCCCCTTTTCCCCTCCACTGAAAATGCTTTTTCTTGCCTTTTTTATGAGAGATAATTTGCCCTGTTCCATTTCTCCCTTTCTCCTTCCAATATATTCGTCTCTCATCCCTTAATTTTATTTATTTAGATATCATTCCTTCCTATTCAACTCACCCTGTGACCTCTGTTTACATATATATGTATATATGTATGTGTGTATGTATGTATAATCTCTCCAACTACCTGAATACTAAGAAAAGTTTCAAGAGTTAAAAATATTATCTTTCCATGTAGGAATATAAACAGTTCAGTTTTAGGAAGTCCCTTATGATTTCTCTTTCCTTTTTTACTTTTTCAAGCTTCTCTTGATTCTTGTGTTTCAAAGTCAAATTTTCTATTCAGCTCTGGTCTTTTCATCAAGAAAGCTTGAAAGTCCTCTATTTCATTGAATGACAATTTTTTCCCTTGAAATGTTATACTCAGTTTTGCTAGGTAGGTGATTCTTGGTTTCAGTCCTAGTTCCTTTGACTTCTAGGATATCATATTCCAAGCCCTTTGATCCCTTAATGTAGAAGCTGCCAGATCCTGTGTTATCCTGATTGTATTTCCACAATACTCAACAATTGTTTATTTCTGACTCCTTGCAATGTTTTCTCCTTGACCTGGGAACTCTGGAATTTGGCTACAATGTTACTAGGAGTTTTTCTTTTTGGATCTCTTTCAGGAGGTGATCAGTGGATTCTTCGAATATTTATTTTACCCTCTGGTTGCAGAATATCAGAGCAGTTTTCCTTAATAATTTCATGAAAGATGATGTGTAGGCTCTTTTTTTGATCATGGCTTTCAGGTAGTCCCATAATTTTTAAATTGCCTCTCCTGGATCCATTTTCCACATCAGTTGTTTTTCCAATGAGATATTTCACATTGTCTTCTATTTTTTCATTCTTTTGGTTTTGTTTTGTAATTTCTTGGTTTCTCATAAAGTCATTAGCTTCCATCTGCTCCATTCTAATTTTTAAAGAACTATTTTCTTCAGTGAGCTTTTGAACCTCCTTTTCCATTTGGCTAATTTTGCTTTTGAAAGCATTCTTTTCCTCCTTGGCTTTTTGGGCCTCTTTTGCCATTTGAATTAGTCTATTTTTAAAAGTGTTAATTTCTTCAGCATTTTTGAGGTCTCCTTTAGCAAGCTGTTGACTCGCTTTTCATGATTTTCTTGCATGGCTCTCATTTCTCTTCCAAATTTTTCCTCCACCTCTCTTACTTCATTTAAAAAATCCTTTTTGAGCTTTCCATGGCCTGAGATCATTACATATTTATATTGGAGGTTTTAGATGCAGAAGCCTTGACTTTTAGGTCTTCCTCTAATGGTATGCATTGTTCCTCCTCACCTAAAAGGATGGAAGAAAATACCTGCTCACCAAGAAAGTAACCTTCTATTGTCTTATTCTTTTTCCCTTTTTGGGAATTTTCCCAGCCAGTTATTTGACTTTTGAGTTTTTTGTCATGGGGAGGGTATATTCTGCGCACCTGTAAGTTCTCAGTTCCCCCAAGGTGGCACAATCAAGGGAGAGGAGTTTATTCCTCTCCTGGCCTGCACTTTGATCTGTGAGCAGGATTCCCTCTCCGAGCCTCCACCAGCTCCACCACACCAGCACTCCTCCTCACCCCTGGGCCACCACTCAGGGCTGAGATCCAGATCAGCTGCTCAATTCCTCCAGGGGCTTTAGGCCAGGGCTCCAACAATGGAAGCTGCTACTGCCTGGGGTTGGGATTAGACCATTGCATTCCCTTCTCACCCAAGTGAAAAAGTTTTCTCACTGACCCCGGAGGCTGTCTTTGGCATTTGTGAGTTGAGGAATCTGGGACCCACAGCTACTGGTGGTGGTGCCTTGAAGCCCAATCCAGTCCTGTCCTTGCTGCAGCATGACCCACCCTGTGCTGTACTCCTCTCCACACCCAGTGTGATAGCAACAGAGCTTAAATTTAACCTACTCTGAAGAAATATTAAGAATCAAGTGTATAATGCTACTTAATTCAGACATTGACCCCTCATTGGCTCCCCTGCCTCCCCATCACCTGGAATTGTCTTCTGCTGTTGGTATTTTTGGACATATTACTTAGAACAGGATCTCTAGTTAGCTAACCCTCCCAATTATTAGGATCTGAACTTTTAGGGTATGTTTGTTCATATATGTGTGTGAGTGTGTGTGTATGCAGTTATATATTGACCCCTCCTAACCTCACAATTAGGTGATTAACATAGTTCTAGGATATTTTTAGTCCTATTTTGACTGGATCTATTCACTGACTAGGCCCAGAGATGTCAACCTCTGACAGTTCTTGGAAAAGACAAAAGATCAGGTCATCTAGTCTTCTATTTCCCTTGCCTAAGTATTAGCTTTCTGATTTTTGACTTTTTATTTTGTTTTTTATGTAGAGAATCATAATTCTTCTATGCCAGTAGAATCCTGAGTGTCATCACCATGTGGGACCAGTACCTATTACCCTTATCTAGCTTGATGGACCTGTTAGCTAGAGTGGTAATTTTCACCATATTGGAGCTCCAAGAAGCCTGTAACATAAGTCTGATAAAAAGGGGACAATTCAACCTCTGGGAAAGCTTGGTATTGTCATCTGATTTATGGCATCACTTTTACAATTTTTTAGAGATTTGTGAATTACTGTATCAAGAACTGCTGTATCCATCCCAGAAAGTAATAGTTTGTCTCAGATATGTACAACTACACCCCAGTGTGCTCAGTTGGTTGCCAAATTAGAAAATGGGAGGAAATAAGAGTTCTTGGCCCAAAATTGTCCCATAAGGAATCAATATAGTCACACAAGATACATTGCATGCTCCCCACCTCCATCTCCTTGAAAGGTCTGCAGATTTCTTAGCTTCATTGTGTATGAAGAGTACTTTATCCCCAGGTTCTCTGCCCTGAACATGGTACCGTTCACTCATCTGCTGAAGCACTCCCCAAGGCTTTCTGATGGACTTCGGGCTTTCCAAGGGTAAAATCACATACAATGGCATGGAAAATCAGTTTACTTCAACATCTATTTTGATATAATAATTTCCACAGAAATAATTCACTTTGAAGACTGATTATGCATCCAACTCTATCATGGGCCTCCTCTTCTTAAGCTACCCTGGCTTCCTCCTGGCTCTTCTCATACTTCTCCCTGATGATGACTCATGGAGAAAAGAGCCATTTATTTAGTTTGGGAGAAGAAACATAGTCACAACTACATTTGAAGGATGGAGGCATCATGCTGAAAGAGTTCATCATTGCCCACAGTGACCCCAAGAACTTAAATCAACTTTGGAAGTGCAACAGTTCAGTCAATGTCATAGCCACTAGGTATTATTTTTTAGCAGTTTCAACTTAACAGTGTTCCCAGACATCACAGTGAGGTGATTTTTACTCTGTTGTAAAAACCAGAATTTGAATGTCTAATGGACCAGTCATATTGACAAGCCTTTCTATAGACTATAAACTGCAGCTGCTAAACTTGTTTGGTCTCTGTTAGAATTAATCTAGGGAACTAGGTAATGCAATGGATAGAACACTGGACCTAGAATCAGAAATCCCTGTGTTAAAATTATTCTTCAGATACTTAATCTCTATGTGGCCTCTCCGATGTCTGGCTCTCTCATAACCTCCATGCCAGTAGACTTGCCTGAAACTGGCAGAAAGAACAGTAACCCCCTTCACCATCACAAGGGTAGAATACACTCTATGTGGAACCACTGTTTGTTACAACAGACTCAGTAGCGCACTGTTTAGAGCCTTATGCCTGAAGTCAGGAACACTTGACTTCCTGAGCTCAAATCTGGCCTCAGACAATTAGTAACTGTATGACGCTGGGCAAGTCACTTTATCCTGTTTGCCTCAGTTTCTTCATCTGGAAAATGAACTGGAGAAGGAAATGGCAAAGCATTCCAGTATCTTTGTCAAGAAAACCCCAAATGGGGTCATGAAGAGTTGGACACAACTAAAAATGACTTAACAACAGGAGCAACCAAATCACAAATATATCCCTGAAACCTAGACTACCCTTTATCACTATCTATTTAAGTGTACATGAGGCACTGTTGTATAGTGGAAAGAGTCCTGTATTTGGATTCAGGAGACTTGGTTTCAGATCCTAACTGTGCTTCTTAATTCCTTTGTGACCTTAGGCTCTGAAGAAAATTATAAACAAGTTTAAAAACAAACAATCATGGTCTTTATACTTATTAGAGAAGTAATACTTTCTATATGAGGAAATGTATACTTCTATTTACACAAGTCAACCAAATCAACTGAATATTATATCCTGTGCTGGAGATACAGAATAAAGACTAAAGCATACACATACATGTACGTGCTTTCACACACACATGCACATATTTTCCTCTAGAAACTTCCTATTAGGAAGGGTACAGGGAGAGAATTTGGCGCCTGGAATTCTTTAAATATAGGAACCTTACCTCTATCTATCTACGTATAGACAGTCTTAATCTTCTGTTACAGTAGTCATTCCCTAGGACTCAGAATGGCTTGGTGAAGTTCATCTTGGTCTCTGCCATACCAGTGAGTACTCCAAATCTATAATTTACCCAAAGAGCAGTTGTAGTTTCTCAAATTGCCTGAGTTATCATTTGGAAATACTTCATATAGTAGAAGGACTTGACTTACCAGATCCCGTTGTATTTTATATCAAACCTCAACATTTTTAAGATTTAGAAAAATTAAATGTATTCATCATTATTTAGAAAAATGAAATTCATTTAGCTTTTATTAAACAAGTATTTATTGAGTGCCTGTTGTGTTTTTCTAGGATACAGTGGGGAAGAAGCAAAGGCAAACAACTGAATTGCTTTTGACTTTCAAGCTGAAACTATTTCAGCCTTACCAATAAAATCTATAAAAAGAAAGCATAGCTATTTCTGTGTTCTGTAAACAGTCCTTCAGTGTGGAAAATAATGAAATTAAAACAATTGCTGGTTGTTCATTAGTTGTGGAAATGTGAATGCCTGACATTTTCGTGAAAGGGTAAGACGAGCAAGCATAAGTCACTTGCTATTTAGATGACTTGAAATTTCCAACTTCTCTTGACAAAAACAAAAAAAGTTTTGTCTTCTAGGTAAAATGATATAGGGAAGTTGTTCACAGAAACTATAGACATGTAGAAAACTATATTTTGACTATGGTAGATTCTAATATTCATTTCTAAAAAGTTTTGTTTGCAGAAATGTTTTGGAAAATTTCATATTTTGCAGAATTTATGAAAACTAGTATTTAAAGTCTCATTTTTATTAAAGTGGTTTTAGTTTATTTTGAAAGTCAAGAATTTTTGCCAAATAATTTCATCAGGCTTAGTGTAACATACATTGAAAGGTATCCTGGCAAATTGAAGGAAGGAAGGACTTGCAGTCAGAAAGACTTGGGTTCAAAGTATTGCCTTTAACACACAATGACTGTATGACCATGGGTAATTAACCTCTTCATACCCTCACTTAACTCTGAGTTTCTAAGTTAGAGGAAGTGTTAATCTACACTGATAAAGAGAACTTTACATGGGGAATTCCCTATTCTGATAAAGTCTCATACCTGGACGAAAACCAAAGGTCACATATGAGTATTAAATTCCCTTAATATCCTTGTAGAAAAGTAGGTGTTGCTATATGGTATAGTTGGAGAAACAGCCAAAATGGTAAAGTTGTTTATCCTAGTATAGTCCATCAGTACAGTAGTCATTTATCCAGAATTCAAATATCCAGTAACTCAGATAACCAGATTTTCTTTACATACTAATTCAGAAGAACAACAAAAAATCTCCAATAATAGTTTGACATATGTGTTTCATTACATTCTAATCTTGTGAAAATTAGCAAGTCACAAGTAACATATAATGTTCCCTCATAACCAGGAGTTTATTTGATTATTCTAGATAATTTCCTCATGTTCTCCATGGAAATAATATCCTGAATACTTAATACCCAGTATTGGTAATTATGATCTAATATGGTCATGACAAATCGTTATATGGTAATAATTTGTGTCTATTTCTTACTTCTTGTAAATAACTAGAGTAGGAAAGACTGGGCTATCTGGGTCAAGAGTAAAAAACAAAATTTGTGGAAAAGGAAATCTTGTCATTTTATTAAAAGTCAGTCAATTAATAAGCATATATTAAATACATGCAGGCAGCGAGGTAGTGCAGTGGATAGAATACCAGGCCTGAAGTCAGGAAAACCTGAATTCAAATCTAGCCTCAGATACTTTCTAGCTGTGTGACCATGAGGGCAAGTCACTTAACTCTGTTTGCCTCAGTTTCCTCATCAGTAAAATGAACTGGAGAAAGAAATGGAAAAACACTCCAGTATCTTTGCCAAGAAAATCCCAAATGGGATGATGGAGAGGCAGACATGACTGAAACAACTGAACAGCAAGAAAGGCAAAAGACAGTCTTGCCCTTGACGAGTTCACAAGCTAATACAGGAGGCAACATACCAACAATTATGTACAAATAGGATATAAATAGGAAAATATTAGGAAATAATCCACAGAGAAAAGGCACTAGAATTAAGAGGAACTGGGAAACTATCTTTTGTAGAAGGTGGGATTGTAGCTGGGACTTGAAAAAGAACCTAAGAGAGTTAGAGATAAGGAAAAAAGCAAAATTTCTGACAATATATTCATGATTTCTAAGGAGATTACTAGGTTATGGCACAGTTTTTAAAAGGGGGAGCATTGAGTTTTGAATATAGTAGAATAAGTTGAAATTCCAACTTTGCCACTTATTTCCTTTGTGACCTTGGGCAAATAACCTTTCTGGGTCTGTTTCCACATCCATAAAATGGGATCCTTTTCTTCCTTCCTCTTTAATATGCTTTTTTTAAAGGACTTCCATCAGATAGCAGTCAGGGGAAAAAGATGAGGATGGAAACTTCAAATTCATTTATTTTAGAGGTTGATTTTTGAAAAAAGTCATCACTTTTTTCCCTTTAGACCATGTAGAAGTGCAAGAAAAATTGTATGTTTGTGCATCAGCTATACAGCTTTTCCACAGTATAGGCAGCATCTCCTATGACTATTTTAAGTAGCTCATGAAATCAGATATAGATTATAGGAAATAAGATACCAGTCAGCCTTTTAAATGGTTATATTATTGCATGGTAAAATTAGAGTCTATTTGGTAAACTGTTGCTTTTCAATTAATCTATGCTAAGCTTATCCTGTTAGCCAGAAAATAAAGAGCAGCTAAAGACAGTGCTGAAATTTTTCTCAAATTGGCCAAATTCTCTCAAGTACAAATTAGGTGAGGGAAATACCTCTTTTTAATGAAAATAAGATTTCTCATTCCCTTTTTATTTTTCTTATTATATAAAATAAAACTTACAATTCAGAATCTTACCCCTAGTTGACTCTCTTGGTGCTCATCGCTCATCAGGCTCTAGGTTCTAGAAGGCTTCTTGAAAAGTCATCTTATTACCGTCGATCTTTCTAAAGAACTACAATGCTGAGATCTTCTTTCAGCTCTTCCTTTATAAAGGCTGATTTATTTCTGTGCCTTTCATTTCTGTCAGACACAATGTATGAAATCTAAACAGTTGATGAAAGTGGCTTCTTCCTTTCCATGTCAAGATCTATGGAAAGAAAAGCAGCTGCCACCAATTTCATAGCAAATTGTAATGAAGAAAACAGTTCTTGACATGGTATCTCTGCAGTTCTGTGCTTTAATTTGGTAGATCCATGAAATTATGGAGATGGGTAGTTGTTGTGTCTGTCCTTCATTCTGAAAGAGGATCATGACATCAAGATGATGACATGACTTGCAATTGACTTTGACTTGAGTGAGGGAGGGCTGTGCAAAGTCACCAACCTCACTTTCTCCTCCTGAGCCTTCTGGGTCCAGTGGCCTGAGATTCATCAGGACGACGAGAGATGGCCCAGGATGCAATGGGAGACCCAGGTACTTCCTCCATGAATGCAGATTACAACCCATCCATGCCTTCTCACTATGTGATTCTTTTCCATGGTTCCCTATAAATCTTCCATAGATCATCTATCAAATGCACTGAAGGCCTTAATGTCTGTACCACTACTTGTTAGCTCTCATTCTAGCTACATGCTAGCCTCCTACGCTTATTAAGCACACAGGTCATTGATGATACAGTTAAAGCTACTATTTATGCAGAACTCATCAGTTGGTAACATGCTGAGTTCAACTTACTTTCTCTCCTCCTCCCTGTCTAGGCATGCTGGAAAGCCTGTGCAAAGGCACTAAAATGGATGTTGAAATGTTCTTATATGAAAAAAGCAATCTGACAAGTTTTCCTGAACCACAGAGTATAGAAGGAAGAGTAATAACTAGTGTTTTTAAAAGTCACCATTTTTTTTCATTTGCCAAAGTAATGTCTATATCTTTTACTGTTCTAAATCATACAGGTTTTCTATTATTTTCACAGCAGAGATATTTAGCTTCTCAGATTAATTAAAGAACAAGCTAAGTGGTAGAAGAACTATTTAAATTTTTATTTGACATTTCACTCAAATAGAGTTCATCTTGATTATAATAAGGGTGAAGGAAGAGGGGTCACAGACCAAATGCATCAGATCAAGAGATAGTGGGGGAGGAGGGGAAGGTAGCATCAAGTCAAGCCAAATTCCTAAGAGGAGAGAGGAAGGACAGGTACCACATATCACACACCAGAAAAAATGATGAAAACTGTCAGCTAAGCAGAGGCCTAATGATGCCAGGCAAGAATAGGATAGAAACCGTTGTTTCAGTGTCAGTTATACAATTTGATAGAGGAACTTGGTCCTTAGAGAGGTGAATGAGCCATATTCTCAGTGCCCAAGGGGCTCAGGATAGCCTTTTTGTGGAAATTCTTCTTGTCCTTCTTTCAGGCCCAAGGCTAGGACAGGGGTGTGGTGTGTAATGATGTATCAGGTCATATAATATGGCTTGACTTATGTCATGTGACAACATTTAGAAAGTAAAAATTGGTTAATTGTTTTATGTGCATAATACCAAGTAATCAGTTAATTTTTTTCCATCAAAGGATTGAAAATACCACTTTAGTTTATCATGTACCTGCTTTCTCTAATTGCAGAGAAGGTGATAACATGTATTAGTTGCAGAAATTTCCTTATGCAGGAGCTCCTGATACCAATAAAATCACAGGTGCAGTTCTTATCACCATCCCTGTACCTGCTCAGGTCATTGCTTTAGCCGAGGGACAAATAAAATATAGGTAATTTATCCTTACCAGTATTTCCAAAGATGCTTTCATTTTTTAAAAATTGTTTTGTATTCTTTTATATTTTATAAACTTATAACCAGGAAATTCATCTACTCTCATCAGAAAGTGTTTTTTTTTTCAATAGTTAACATAATCCTTTCCCTGCCTATAAATATCTCTCCTACCACCACCACCTCATTTTTTAGAATCAGATTGCAAATTAAAGTTTGCGACCATCACATCTGGAAAATTTGTGATCTCTGGCATTTCATAATTAGCCATTACACTCAGAATAAAAAAAAAGAGAAAAATTGGACATTTAGACTTCTGGAATACATTTTTCATCTGGTGGGCAAAACAGAGTTCAAAACAAGGTTCTTGAAGAAAACAAGCAGGAAGCCAGTGAGTCCCACCCATTCAATATTCATCTTTTTGGTTTAGAAAGTACAAACTAAGCACATTTAAAACAATCTCAGATACTGGCATCTTATGTCTAATATGCCAGTAATAGTACAAATAGGCTATCAATGATTTCTTTTGTGTGATACGTTCATTGACAACTGAAATAAACCATTTGCCTTAATCCAAAGTCTCTGTTCCCTAAACCTCCATACTTTTTCTTTCTTGTTTTTATGTCACTTTGCAGCTGTGGCTGGCTCTCAGGGAGGAAAAGCACTGGCTTTTCTTTCTGTTTATGTTCTATCTCTGTTACATAAGTATTACCTTCTGTTTAGCAACATTCAGGCAAACAGAGGATTGGGGAACAATAAAAACTCTTATCCAACTTTGTAAACAATTGAGAATTTATTCATTTCAATATTTTGTTGTTACTAAAAAAGTACAAATAATTAGCCATAATGAGAAAAAAGAAATCAGAATGAAAGTGTGTGATATTTATAAGACTTTAGGAAAAATATATTCAATATCATTGTTTTCTGGAGTACAAACTCTGATGCTAATACATGTAGCATAGTCAAAACCCTTTTCGATTGTACCAATACTTGAGCATAGTATTTATATTTTTTTATAGATGCAGCTGGTGCCGCAGTAAATAGAATACTAGGTATGGATTCAGAAAGACATGAGTTTAAATTCAGCCTCAGATACTTCCTAGCTGGGGAAATCACTTAGTCTATGTTTGCCATCAGTTTCCTCAACTATAAAATAAAGATGATACCTTCTACTGTACAGAGTTGTGAGGATGAAATGAGATAACATTTGTAAAATAGAAAAAAGTACAGTGCCCCACACAAATTAGGTCTTATGCTATATAAAAACCTTTTCCTTTATTATTGCATAAAATTATATGACTTGGAAGGGGTGAATCTAAACTAATTATTTATGGAGATCAATATTAGTCCTTATTAAGTTTCTGGGTACAGGTTCTATTTTATTCAAAATGCTAGAATGGATTTATGTGCTAAATAATGAAGTTTGGGTGTTGCCAAAATTAATTCATCTGAACTTTCTGTACTGATATGGTAGAATAAAGAGGAGAGTGATAAGGATATCATTTTTTCCCTTCTGTCTATACCGATACACTTAAGTTTTGAAAATCAGTAGGATTTCTCAGCATTTTAATTTATTTGTCCATTCATTCAACAAATAAAATGAAAGGCATGATGATGTAGAGGCTATTGCACAGAGCCTAGAGTAAGGAAAAATTGAATTTAAATTCTGCCTCAGACCTTTATCAGCTATGTGACCTTGGGCAGGACATTTAGCCACTCTGTGTAAAATGAGTGGGTTGAAAATGACCTCTGAGATTCCATTACACTCTAAATCTATGAACCCTAAATATTAATATATTAATTTATTACTATTATTAATTATTTATTAATCACCACCTATATGCAACAAACTATGCTAGACCCTGGAAGAAATATAAACAAGTTATGACCCATGGCCTCTGTTGGAGATAAATAAGTCATTTGGCAGTGTTTATTTTCATTTGTTATAAAGGAAGCATGGCCAACACCATGAATAAACTGTTTGGGTTTGCTTATGGTCCATATCTTTTAAATCTATCCTTAAGAAATCTTCCTTCCCTAAAGCCCACAAGAATAATTCTCTTACTTTATTTCCCCTCAGTGCTTTTTACATGAAAATGAACATTGTCTTGGTATTTTTCTCTACTTGTTTCAGCTGGCATCATGGTGTAGTAGCTAAGCTGGGCTTCCAGTCAGGAATATCTGTTAAAATTCCATCTCTAGGAAAGGCACTAAACATCTTTGATGTTCAACTTCTTCCTCTGTATGGCTATAGTTCATTTAGTACCTACCTCCAGGTTGTTGTGAGATCAAATTATGTTATGAACATGTTTTTGTAAAACTTAGAGCATGATATGAATCTCTGTTATTATTACAGTCAAGTAATCTTTTATGATCTTAACAGAAATGGGAGACATGAGAGAGACACTTTGGGGAAGGAAGGAAGGAAGGAGGGAGGGAGATAGGAATGGAGGAAGGGAGGGAGAAAGATAGGAAGGAAAAAAGGAAGGAAAGAAAGAAGAGAGGGAGGAAGGAAAGGAAGGAGTAAAGGAGGAATTTTATTGATACATTTTATTTTTATATTGCCCAACTGTCCCCTGTATCACTCCCTTTTCCCCATCTCATAGATCCATCCCTAATAAGAAAGTTAAAAAAGAGAGAGGAAGAAGAGAAAAGAATCAATATATAAAATAATCAGTGATCAATACATAGAAACAATCTGCCAATATATATAATATTTCACTCCCATGAGCCCTCCCTTTTGCAAAGAAATTTGGGGTTTCATATATCTTCTTTGGGGCCCAACTTGATTTTTGTAAGTTTGCAGCATCCATTTGTGTTTTCCCACAGTAATTTTTCAAGAATTTTATTATCTTAATAGTTCTGCTGCAATTTTATATTTTTATGCTCAATCATAGGAACATTCATTGTGTAGTACAATTTTTGACAAGCTTATATTTTTGCATATAGTAAATACCTTCCACTGTTTAAGTGACACTCTTGTCGTATGCAGCTATAATTTCAAGTTTAATGCCAGTAAAGCTTTCTATTCAAGTACTGAGTAAGATTTTTGGATACTTTTCTATGGCTAAATTTTGATACAATATATATATATATTCTGAAATCAAAGTTACCATGTCTTCTTCAACTTTTCTACTTCTGTTAAGTATCAACTATTTTTGTCTTTTATCATGCCTATTTTTGCATGAAATGTTCTCTTCTTATCTTTAATTTTCTTGAATAGAGCTCATGTCTTTCCTATTTTTTTTCATTTCCTTCTATTTCTTTGCATTCATCATTTAAGAAAACCTTCTCTCTCCTTTTCTATTCTCTGGAATTTTGAATTCAGTTGGGTATATCTCTCCTTTTCTCCTTCCTCCTTTGTTTTTCTTCTTTCCTTAACTATTTGCAAAGCCTCATCACACAACCATTTAGCTTTCTTGCTTTCCTTTTTCATTCTTACATATTACCAACCTATGTCCATCGTTCTTCAAGCACTCTTATCTATACGATTTAACTCCTTAAATCTATTCATCATCTCCACTGCAGAGTCATATGGGATGTTATTTAGATCTCTGATCTGATGATTTTCCCTTTCTTCAGTTTAAGTCTAAATTTTGCCATTAAGATCTGAGCCACAATTAGCTCCAGATTTTGTTTCCACGGACAGTATAGAGTTTCTTCACTGTTGGCTACAATGTATATGATCAGACTTTGACATTGACCATCTGGTGATGTCCACTCACCTTTTGAGTTCTTGAAAAAGAGTGTTTACTGTGATTAGGAAGTTATCTTGACAAAACTCTACTAGATCTCTGCCCTGCTTCATTTTGTACTCCAAGCCTAACTTTCCCCTGGTTCTAATTATCTTTTAATTTCCTATTTTAGCATTTCCATCCCCTATGATGAATGAGACACCTTTTGTTGATGTTATTTCTAGAACATGATATAGGTTTTCATATAACTGAGCACCATTGGCCTCTTTGGCATCAGTGTTTGGAACACAGGCTTGTATTAATATGAGGTTGAACAATTTACCTTAGATTTGAACAGAGGTCATTCTGTCGTTTTTGAGATTATACCCTAGTTTTGCTTTTCTCACCCTTTTATTTTCTATGAGGGCTAATCCATTGCTTCTTAGGGGTCTTGCTCACAGTAGTATATGTAATAATCACCTGAATTAAATTCACCCTTTCCCACTTATTTAAGTTCACTGATACTCAAGATGCAAATGCATAATCTTTCTACCTTCTGTTTAAATACATACAGCTTCCCTAGGTTCAGAGATCTTACATTCCCAGCTCTGTACAATATTGATCTTTTATAGCATCAGACTTCCCTTTTGTCACCAGATATATCCACAGCTGAGCTTCCTTTCAGCTTTGGTCCAACTACTTCACTCTTTCTGGAGTTACTTGTAATTGTCCTTTTGGATACCTTCTGACCTGGGGTCATGTCTTCCAATGTCATATCTTTTATCATTTTAATACCATCTGAGGGCTTTCTTGGCAGATATTGGAGTGTTTGTCATTTCCTTCTCCAGTTTGTAAATATTATCTCATTGCATTTAGCTTTACCAAGTCCAATGTACTTTTAAAAAATGTAAAATGATAAAGTACAACAAGATCTTGTATTACTAGATCTCCTCAGTCAACCATATGATGTGAAGGAGAAACCTACTGTATAAATTCTTTGCAAAAGTGCCTGATCCCTTTTAATATATTAAGTATACCTTCAACCTGTATGTAGAGTTTTCTCTTAAAGACTTTATACAGATGAGAAATGTGGCATATGGCTCATTAGTTGCTAATGTCCTATTGACTTAGGGGAATAGCAGCCATGGTTTTTTTTTTTCCAAAATCATTTGACATCTTACCTTCTTTCAAAATATCTTGAAAATTGGCCCCTTAAGTGCTTAGATATCAACTCTAATGTTGATTAATATTAGCTACATCTGTATTGATTAATGTTGATTAATATTAATGTGTTGATTAATGTTGATTAATATTAGCTACATCTGTGGAAATTCAGTCATATGATTCAGGAACAGAAATGTAACATAGTTGTATCCACTGAGTTTCCATGTGGTTCAGATTATAATAATTCAATTATATTATGGAGTAGGAATAAAATTTGAAGTCATCTAGGTACCTCAAGAGTACCTTTCATTTGTAAAATATGCCTCTTTCCAGCCTAGCAGTGGTGTAGCCAGTTTAGATGTAATACACTGTTTAGTAACTGTTCGTGAATAATTCCAAATTGCTTTTTAGAATGATTATACTCCTTTACAGACCCACCAATATTATATCAATGTGCCTGCTTTCCCATACCATTCTCCAACATTTGTCATTTCTTAAAATTTTGTCATCTTTGACTCTTTGATGGTTGTGAGGTAAAATCTCGTAACTGTTTTAAATTGAATTTCTCTAATTAGCAATGATTTGAAGCATTTTTCTACGTGACTAGAAATAGTCTAGTTTTCTTCCATTGAGTTCATATCCTTGGATCATTTATCAATAGGGGAATGGCTCTTTTTCTTATAAACTTGAATCAGTTCCTTGTATTCCTGCCTCTCGTCCTCAGCTTCCTCACCTATAAAATGAAGAGATCAGACTAGATGACTTTTAGGGTCTCTTCCACTTTTGGAATTTCATTAGTCAGTCAAAAACTTGTTCCCTGATCCCCTAGAAATAACAACTGGAGACAGGCAGTGCAATTTCTGCATATTAGGAGAGAATCTACTCATTTCAATGACATTTAAAAAAGAGAGAATAGGTACCATTCCATTAAACCCATTTTTCCCCCCAGAAAACCAAAACCAAAACCAACAGTAATGAGTCGGAGACACTTAACTGGTGGGCCTAAAACACTTTTCTCAGAAAACTGAAGATCCTGCCTGGAGTTTTATTTTGTGATTCCTAATTTTCATATTGGCATGCTTGCTCTAGAATCTTGGCAATTTCTTATACTGAAAGTGTGGTAAACCTTTCATGGTTTGTTTCCAATTGCATTTCAAATATCCCTTCAACATTTAAATTATAGGAAAAACATTTTTCATACAAACATAAAATCCTCAAAGTTTTCTATTCTTCCTTGTGTTGAGAAATGAACAAGCATCAGAGGCCCTTTGCCCTCTACAGGAAAAACTTATCTTGGGCCTTAAAGAGGGCTTTGGAATTGAATCAAATGCTATCAAGACTGAAGTTAGTAGATCTTTTATTGGGCACATTTGGAAACCCTCAAGGTCATGAGGAAGTGAGGATGAGCTTACTCCCAGGATCTAGAGAGGACAGGCTTCAGAGAGTCCAGTTGTAGTCACTGATAGAATAAGAGTCCAGTCAAATTTGGGGGGCTAGAGCAGGAGGGAATACAAGTTAGAGGTACCAGAGTCTGCTTCTTGGACCTGGAGTACTATTACACCAAGCTGTTTTAACTCCATACATCACAGCAGCTCAGAGACTCTAAATAAAATCAGGTATTTTATAGGGAAGGGTGGTTCCCCATCTCTGATGTCTGTTGGGGAGTGGCCATTCAACTCAGTTTCATGGGAATTTTGGGAAAGGAAGAAGGAGGGGAGATGCCAGGTAGGTAAAGGTGGGACACAACTAGGGCAGAGACTATCTATAAGAGAAAGATAATAGCCCTCCAAACAGGAGGTTTTCTATACTGTGCCACCACATTTCTCAATCACCCAGAGGGTTTGCTTCCTCTGTACATTCTTGCCTTTTCTGAGCTAACTAAAAATTTGCCTAAGTTGAAGAGAGAGCTGCTGGTCTCTTATTCCTTCCAGCCTCTGCTTTCAATGCTTTTTCCATATAATTTTCATAGAACTAGTATTATACTTGGGAGAGGTTCTTGAATACCAGATCCAAAACTTCATAGTTGTGTTATCATGGGTAAATCACATAATCTTTCTTTAGCCTTTGTTATCTCCTATGCACAATGAACACAGTAGTACTTACACTACCTACCAAGATTATTTCGCATTGTAAACCCTAAGTACTTTATTAGATCTATGATACCATCAAATGGCACAGATCACAACTTGACTACAAGCCAAGGCCAAAGTGGAGAGAGTGTTAGTGCATGATTTTCTGTTTGTAGATGATTGTGTACTCAATGTAGCCTCTGTCCAAAGTATGGATCAATTCTCTACTGCCTGTGATAATTTTGGCCTAATAATTAACACCAAGAAAACTGCTCCATCAGCCACCATCAACCATCCCTATGTGGAACCATCAGTTCCAACAAATGGAGAAGTTCTGAATGCTGTGGATAAGTTCACTTACCTTGATAGTGTACTTTCCAGGTATGTACACTTTGAAAATGAAGTTGATGCACGCATTGCCAGAGCTGGCTCAGTGTTTGGGGG
>CM053770.1:119986326-120005739 GCA_028658325.1 Potorous gilbertii | reverse complement strand
TGAGGTTGAAAGATAGTAAGTTTCATTCTTTTTATAAGCCCAGGACAAGGAGTACTATAAAGTTAAATTTTCAGTTTGACTTCTGATCACGAGTCCTACATGGCATGTGGAGCTTGGAAGTAAGGTTTCATAGCCAATGTGAAAAAGTGAGATTCTTTTCTGTAACACAAGAAAGGACCACAGCTCCACCTCTGAACTACTGTGAACTTCCAGAACCATTGTCCCAGTTGTTAGCAACTATACCAATAGCCATAAGCAGCAGATCCAAAGCCCAAGACACTTTTCCCAAAGGTCCTGAAGAACAAGTAAGCGAAAGACCCATTTATCATCAACCATGTTCCTACCCATTTGAAACCAATGAACAGCTGTCGACACCAAAATTTCATTCCAAAAATTTGACTTCAGTTAGGAAAGGTTTTTTTGGTGGGGGAGGATGTTTATTACTTTTTCATTTGTCTGAGATGGCTGCTGACACCACAAAATACACAAAATTAGGAAGTAAATGTTAAGCATAGAGAGGAGAATGGTGACCAACGGGTCCCTTGAAACCTACTTTATTTATACACAGTGAAGAAAGCAGAGCCCAATGTATAATATATATAGTGACTACAATAATATAAATGAAATTGGTGTGGAGAGGCAACATAACTGACCAAATATAACAGTTAATTCTTGTAAATGACAAATTTCTTCTTTCTGTTTACAAATGAGAAGTTATTTGTGGAAAATGTACTCTGTGAGATGACTACCATCACTATGGCAGAAAAAAGGGTGAAATCTGCATCAATGGAGAGGGTACTCATAGCCATGAAGCCATGGATCCTTGATGTACACATTGCAGAAAAAAGTCAGAAGAAACAATAACAAAGTAATTCAAAATCAATTAAATGTGGCCCAAGATATATTTTCCTCATATTAATTACTAGTTTCTTATAGTTTCAAGAATTTTGGAACCATAGTTCTATTGAAAAACAGTGTGACATTGTGAATAGAAGGCCACATCAGAGTCTGGAAGACCTAGGTTCAAATCCTACCTTTAACACACACTAGCTGTATGACAAGCTACATAAATTTTGAGGGCCTTGTCTTTTAAGGAAAGCTGCAGATCAGTCTGGGTCACTAGCCTCCACACCAAGGAGTTTACCAAACTGGTGACAATACAGGTCCTGATCCCTTTTTTTTTTTTTAACTCTTCTCTTCTTGGTTTACTTTTATAATGATATTCTAGCATCCTTGTTCACAAGGGCTATGATGCATTACATTATGAAAGTAAAGACATTGCTTTTCCCTTAATTTCATCAGCAATTCAACTTGTCCTCTCCTCTCTTCTCTCTCCTTACCTAAGGGTATTCTGCCCTAAAGAAGGTAAATTTTTATGGACAAAAGTTATTGGGGTTTATTAGCTAAATTTCGTTCTCAAAGACCAAGGCTTAAACCCAATTCACTCTGGATCTCATAGATTAGACAATAATAGGTCCCTGCCCAAGCACCACTTAATGGTTGTTTTTTGGGACCACCCCTCTCAGAGTGAATGTAAATAGCAACCGTTTCTCCACCAACCCTAAGGGTCTTATTCTCCAAGTTAGATTTCTAAAATTTTATTAAAGCAATCCGCCTCCTAAAGAGGCTGATTCACTGAATGGGCAATGCCTCACTCCAAGTGAGTACTAGAAAAAAAACCTTATCTAAAAAGGGCCAAGGTCTCTCACTGCATCTTGGGCCATCTGCAGTCGTCCTGATCTATAACTGGCCATTGGACCTAGATGGCTCAGGAGAAGAAAGTAAGGCTGGGACTTGGCATAGCCCTCTCTCAAATCAAAGTCCATTGCATGGTCCTCTTCGAGAAAGAAATATAAAACACACACAACCCAGGAAAGCAAGCAAACTTACTTCAGTGTTGAAGATCTGTTAGCATAAAAAGAATCTAGGAACTTAAGGTGAAAGAGATTCTGAAAAGTTAAAAAATGAAGATATTTCTGAATTAAAAAAGAAATTTAATATAAACCATTGCTAAAAGAGGTTAAGTTTCACCCTGCATGCCTGCAACTGCAAAAATGTAACATTGTGATTTCTTTTGAGTTTTAAAACTACCCTAAAATTTCAATAGCAGGAATCATCATTGTATCAAACATAATACTCTTTTTAAAGTAAAATGAAAACAAGGCATAAAGATTTTTTTCTCTTTTGAAAAACTGAGGCAAAGAGAGAAGTCTTCCAAAGTCCATAATTCCAAAAGCATTATTAAAGAATTAAAACACTTAATTGGCAACACTGACACATTTCTGAACAAGAAGTTGGCATTTTTCCCCCAGAGGGGGGCTGAATTCAAGAATTGTTAAGATCTGTTTGCCTCTCAGTTTTGGCAAACAAAAAAGTTACATTTTTCCCTTCGGATGTGGTCCATTTGTAATGAATGGCATTTTTTTTAGGAATCCTTTGAGAAGTAATTTTCAGCAGGACAATGGAGAATAAATGCTTTTTTACATTGCCCCAATCTGATTTTATACTTCTTTGTCCTTGGATGGAACGTTTATTCATCACATGATACAGGACTGAATACGTTTGAATTCCAAGATGATCACTCTCTCTAGATGTTAGAACTTTTCAAATGACTTTCAAAATATTTGTAGAAATTAATCCTCTTGCCAGAGTTTGTTTGGAAGACTGTCTGAGTATTCAAGAGGCTGGTAAAATGAATGGTGCTATTTCCTAGTTGTTTTTTCTTCCAAAAATTACATGACCTGATCTTCTCTCTCAAATCACCACCAAAAGCAATTTTCATTTGTTTATGCCTCAGAGTAGGCAAAAACTAACAAAAAATGTAATCACTTCTTTTCTAAAATGACTTGCTCAACTTTCTCTCTGGTCAGTATAAAAACACACATGAAAACAAAATAGATAATAAATTTAAATAAATTTGATTTCTCTATTAAAACAGTTGTATTTTGCTAACTCCAATCAAGAAAAGTTTGCCTAAGCAACAAAGTTTTTTTCTAGTAATCTGGAACTTATATACATGCTTGACATTTACAGTCATCAATTTAATAAGTATCTTATATTATCAGCTGCTTTTTCAGGACTCACAAACTTGGAAGAATTAGATTTGTCAAACAACAGTCTACATAACTTTGACTATGGAGTATTAGAAGATCTCTATTTTTTGAAAATCTTGTGGCTTAAAGAAAATCCCTGGAGATGTGACTATAATATCCATTACCTTTACTACTGGTTAAAACATCACTATAATGTTCATTATAATGGACTGGAATGCAGAACACCTGAAGAATACAAAGGCTGGCTTGTTGGAAAGTATGTTCGTAGTTACTATGAAGAATGTCCAAAGGACAAGCTACCATCATACCCTGATCCAACTGACCAAGACACAGAAGATGATGCATGGGAGAAAATACACCGAGACCACCTGGCAAAGAAACAAAGTGTCAGGATTACCATAGTAGGTTAATTTAGAAGGAATCCCTTTTGTCAGTAGATTAGGTTTGATATTTGTTTAAGGAAAATATTATGTTTACATTTTGGTTAACTGTGTTATCTGTCTATGAAGGAATATCCAACTAACAGGGTTTCTTTAATTATTATTTTAGTTGTGAACTAAGGGAAAAATCTCATGCTTCTTACCATATATACATTGGTTAAGCAACCATTGCTGGCAGGCATTCTACAATGGTAAATTGCATGAGATTGGGTTCCATAGGATGTCATAAATAATTACATAATGACCTGTATAACTTTTTTTTTACTTTAAAAAAAAAACTTGATTCATTCTTGCCATGCATTTTGAGAGTTATTTGTAAATACATGGAAAAAATTAAAATGGAAGATATAAATATACATTTACAAAGAAATGGCTCTTTTTTTTGTCTAGAAGAATGAGTTGAATATCTATTCTTATATGTCCTCACTCTTAGAAGAAACCATGGTAAATCAAGAATTTTGCTAAAGTTATCTGACATTTTGACAAAAAACATCAGATTAAAAACTAAATAATCAATCTAAACACAATGAGAGGAAAGTATCTGAGAATGATATTTATAGACTCCAAGATGCAGGAGCAGGAAATACATGTTTCAGTGCTTTCTTATAAGCTTAGAAATTACCCTCAAATCCTCATAGAAGAGACTGCTATTCTGTGAAATAGTAGCCTTTCTAAAGTCAAGTGAGAATGGGAAGTAAAGGCTTTTCTCCTTTCAGGCAAAGAGAGAATTCCATAAGTGCCTATATTTCAAAGTTAGCAAAATATTAAAGCATTTAGATATAAATTTTGGTAATACTGACCCAATTCTAAATAAGAAAGATGACTTCTTTTACAAAGGAGCCATAATTCATATATTAAGATTTCTCTGCCTCAGACTTGAAGAGACCCATGGATGGTAGCTCAGTAGATGGAAGGTATTCATAGAAATTTAAGCAGGTCTGGGTTATGGGAAGGTTAACTTTTTTGGACAAAATTATTTCAACCAACATATATTAAGCTTTACTGTGTATAAGGTATATGCTATGTGCTGAGGATACAAAGATGAAAAATCACAGTCCTGATCTCCAGGACCTTAAATCACTCCTAGAAGGAAGAAGACATGTACACAAATGAGAATATGATAAGAGTAAAGCTTTGAGGCATTCAAAGGACTGCAAGAAAACCTGAGAAGCGGAAGATCAATTTCAGGTGAGGTAACAAAAGAAATGCTTAATGGGCAGGGGGGCTCTTGAGCAAGAAGTCTTAAAGAAAGACAGAAATTTCAACAGGTAGAGACAAGAATGAGTTTTTTTCGGGTATTGAGGACTTGCCTGTGTGACCGCAGATCTAAGAGAATGAGGACATCCAGTATCAGCCAGGAGTCCAAGTTGGGTGGAACATTGTGTTTAAAAGAGATCAGCGTGAAATAAAACTGAAAACGTAGTTTGTAGATAGATTCTGGAAGATCATTAATACCGGGCTAAAGAATCTTTATTTTTTTAGGAAATAAGGAGCCACTGAAGGTTTTTGTGCAGCTGGACATGACATGGTCATACTTGCACATCTGGAATATTAATTTGGCAACTTCTGACTAATTAGGAAGTTAATGTGATAGTTTGGTGCAGCGGAACAAACTATGGGTTTTATAGTATGAAAATCCTTGTTCTATCATTTACGACCTTATATCCTTGGGCAAGGACCACTCTCCAGGCCTCAATTTCCTCAACAGTAAATGAGAAGATGGACAAGATGACTTCTCAGGTCCCTGACAGCTCAAAACTATGACCCCGTGTTGATGGACTCAGTTTGGGTAGTAGCAGTATGAATGGAAAAGAGAAAAGAGATGTAAGAGGCACTCTGGAGTTAGATGTGGTAGGACTTGCCAAAAAGTCAGATGGAGGAAGTGGAGAAGAAAGAGTAAAAGATTACCATGAGACATGAACCTGAGCAGGAAGAACAATGGGGTCATCTTTAGAAAAGGTGCTGGCCAAGACCTCAAGATAGAGGCAGCTAACAAGCAACCAGATATATGGACTAGAGCTCAAGGGACAAGCAGGTGTTCAGAATAAAGATCTGTGATTTAGCTATATAGAAACTGTAACCAAAATCAAGGGAATGGATAGTTTACCAAGAAAAAGAGTGTTGAAAAAAGAGAATATGGCTTAAGGACAAAGCTCTGAGAGATTCCCAGGTCTTTGGGGTAAAGCTGGACTTGGAGACTGGTAAATAGCAGCTAGACAAGTAGGTGGAAGTCAAGAAAGATGAGTATCAAGAGGGAAGGGGTGATAAAGTGTCAAATGCTGTAGAAAAGTCAAGGAGGGAAATAGGTCCCTGGATTTGGTGATGAGGGGATCAATGATGACCTTGGGAAAAGCAGTTTCAATAGAGGGGGGGTAGAAACCAGGACACTAAAGAGTAAACAGATGGTAAGAAAGTACTGGCAACCAATACAGACTACTCTATAGGAATTTAGCAATGAAAGGGAGGGTCAGACATGGAACAATAGCTTGAGGAAGAAATAAGGAGGTTAGAGGCAGATGTAAGTATCAGGATCTAGGGTGAAGGCGACTCAGCAAACAGGGAAATAGAGATGAGTTAACAAGTTAGCAGTCTGAATCAAAAGAGACAGGAGATCATAAACTGGAACATACGACAAGAACTCATCAGAAAAGAAGGGAAAGGACAAAGGGCCTTAAATATCTAACTACCCCTGGAGCTGACTCAATGACAATCCATTCCTACATGCCCCCAGTGCCTCAATGGATCCCATGGATGTGAGAACTTCCTCCAAAGTAGATTTAAACACCCTTGGTACCCAATGTTTCCCAATTGAAGTTCAAACTCCTTTGCCTGCTACTACAACACAGCACTACTCTAGCTATCCAACTCCACCTCACAATTTTGTTCTGTACTCTGCCTTTTGGACAACTCTATTCTCTGAATACACACTAGAGTCTAGTGACTAAAACTCTCACCCCTACATGCCTTTTCCTCAGGCTGTTCACTAAGCTCTCTCTACACCTTCTAGACTTCTGAATTTCTGTCTTTTAATGCCTACTTCCAACCTGCCTCCCCCATGAAACCTTCCTTTGCTCCCCCTCCATCAACCTTCCCTCTTAGACCTCACATAGCACTTCCTTTTATAGCTCTCTATTTGATTTAACACACAATAGGATTTCACCTCTTGTATTTAAATCCACAGAACCTATCACAGTGCCTGGAACAAAGTAGACACTTAATACATACTTGTTGATTACTGTAATGACTAATGATTATACAGGTACAGCATAAGGCATACAATAGACCTTAATCAATGTATTTGAATATTGAAGGAATGAATGTTAAATCTATCACAATTAAAAGGGCAAAGGATTTAACAAAGCAAAACAAGTTTATCCTCTTCATTTCATTAGATCTTCTTGAATTTAAAGAGTAGGAAAGTAACTAGGAATACTGGCCCCTGAAGCAAAGAGCAAGTTTATGGTAGAGAAAGTCCAAGGCCACTGATAGGTGGGTCTGCACACAGCATTGTGACTAATGACCCAAGACATACCACTTAGCAGAGACCCCTGGGTCTGAATATATCATATGGGCTTGAAAGAGTGTAGTCACTCCACCCCGAGGGAGAACTACAAGAGGAAGAGGTGGGATGATGGTGGGACTCTCAAGGGGACAGTGGCAAGGGGCCAAGAGTCATTCGAGGTGACATGGAACCCACTTTGATTCAGAGGACTACTGAGGGAAGGAAGTATGATCCCTCACATCAACAATTGGTGACAAAGCTCTGGTAGATATATGCTAGCTACAGCATTAGTTTTCAGACAAGCCAGTCTCTCAGTCTGATTCTTCCAAGTCAGAGAGAATTAGTCTTTGGAATTAGATTGTTAATTGCTTTTTAACTATTGTTCTACTCAAACCAAAGAAAGGACAAGAAATACAAATTCGTATGATATAGACATACACACATATATATTTGTAAATTATCACAAAAATATAAATCTCATTTGGGATAACTTCCAAAATGTTTTAAGAATTCTTCACAATGATAAGTAAAGAATTTAGAGTCAGTTATTGTAAGGGAATTGCCAACCCCCAGCCTCTTGGATGGCATTCACTGGTCATTACTCAGGTAAACTGAGGGCAGACTGATAAGACTGATAAGACAAGATGGCGCTGGGAGGAAGGGTTCCGCCCCTGTTTTGCTCAAGGCTATTTTCCCGGGCTTTTCAGAGAACAAAGAAGCCCCAAAATGTTTTTCTTTCTAGGGGCTACATGTCTACCCTGGGCAGTCCTGGCTTAAGGTAAATTACTTCCTTACAAGGGCAAACTAATTGCTGATAGGCTCTCTTAAGGCACTGGTGTCAGAAAAGAGATAAAAGCACCTCGCTCACTGCTTGAATAAATGGAGTTCTTACTATCTTGTCTCCGGCCTCGGTCATTGCTTACAGCTCACTCCATCAAGGCCTACAGGCCTATGCTGGTCAGATAAGGCCTGTGGGCCTGAGAGATCAGGCCCAGACTCCCAGGGTCCCTAACAAGTTATTCTGACTCCAAATGCTAAGTTAAGTTGGTTATCAGCCAATATCTCATTGCATGGGTGAAAAATACAACATTACAAAATAAATTAAGCAATGCTGAATCAGCATAGACTATGTAAAAAATGGCCGTGTCTATAAAATTTCAATAAGATGATTTCTGGAAACATGAATGAGGTTCTCATTCTCACAGATCAAATGAAGCTAGTTCGATAAAAAAAAAAAACAAACCTATATTTTCATGAATGTACCGTACATTTTGCATCATCTTGGATGCAAAGCAAGCTAAGACAAGCAAAATCAATAGTAAATAAGATGCTATTAAAATGTTTTAAATAAAGAAATTAACATACTGAGTTACCAAGTAGAAGGCCAAATAGGGTTCCTAAAAATTACTTATTACAATGTTTGTCCTGATCAAAAAGAAACTTTGAAGGAGGAATCACTGAACAATAAGTGAATGCTACCCTAGTATAATAGAAGGAATTTTTAAAAACACTACAGGAAAACCTCCCCCACATTTATTAGATTTCTTTGATCTAGGGTAAGATATATACAAGAATCCCCAAACAAGAAGCCATAGATAGATTCTGATTTGCACTACTAAAGAGTAATCATATGGAAGAGCTAACTGATCCATTGAGAACCAAAGAATAAAAGTATAATACTTCTCAACAGAATATGAATTCTCTATCAGATTCTCATACATCAACATTATAATAGTAAAATAAAAGTACGACCTCAGGCACATCTAGAGGTTAAAACTTTCTATGTAATGTTCCAACTGTGAAAATAATTTATTAAGTAGAACAATACTGAAAACAGCCAAGCTGTATTTTATGCCTCCAATATGTTAATTTTATGCTGATATAACAATACAAGGAAGAGATTTAATGCAATGTTAGCATACTTCTATACGTATATCTTGTATACTTTTTTTATCAACATAACCTATGACCTCTCTCAAGCCACACTCAAAGAATTAATAATATTTTACTTGAAGCTAATTATTTTTGACATTGTTGCAGACATTAGGAATACAAGCACAGTTGGTGTAGCCAAATAGCCTAAAAGATCAGCCAGTATTTACTATGTAATACAGAAATCAAATAACAAAAATCTTTCCAGAAGTTTGTGAAATACTGGACCCATACCCATATTAATGAGGTCAAAGCTGAAAAGAAGTTGGGCAAGACTCAAAAGAACACAAAATGTTAAAGCTGGAAAGAAGCTTAGAGATCATCTAGTCTAGGTATTCTAAACCTTTTTTGGGGGGATCATGGACCTCTTTGGCAATCTGGTGAAGTCTATAGACCTCTTCTCAAAATAATATTTTCAAATACTTCAAGAAAATTCTCTATTTCTATTAAATTTTAGTGAAAATAAAAGGTAATAAAATAGTGATAAAAATAATTATACATATTATATTTTATATTAGATATTATAAATATTAATAAAATAAGTGTAAATATATAAATACAAGTTAAAATGTTCCCATTCAAGTTCAGGGCATCTCTTGAAATCTATCCACAGACTCCTTGAGGACCCCAGGTTAAGAATCTCTGGTTTACTATAATGTCTTCTGATGAAATATGTGCAGTGTGGAGGAAGGTTGAGGCCTGTTCTGCTAAGCCACAGAGGGAAGCACGAGGAGCAAACAGGTGGCAAAGAGACAGAACATGAAGATGTGAAGTCAGGAAAAACATTCTAGCTCTCAGAGCTGTCTGGAAGTGAATGGTGTATTCCCTCCTCACTGCAGGTGGTCAAGTTGGGACAGACGATCACACATCAAGTATATTGTAGAGGTGATCTTATTCTAGTGGCCCAGCTGGGACTCTACAGGCACTTCCAGCTAGAAAACCCTTTGATTCTACGAAGCCCAGAGTGTTTCCAAGATCATTAGTCAAGAGCAGAGCCAGGCCCAGAACTTCATCAGTAATACACACTTTCATGAACTATTCAGTTAAGGCTGATGCAAGGAGAAACATAAGAAGACTGACACCGCTAAAAAATCTTTAGCAAATCTGAAAAGGCTTTCGTTGTTGTTCAGCTGCCTCAGTTGTGTGTGCTTCTTCATGACTCCATTTGGGGTTTTCTTGGCAAAGATACTTGAATGGTTTGTCATTTCCTTTTCCAACTCATTTTACATATGAGGAAACCGAGGCAAACAGGATGAAGTGACTTGCCCAGGGTCACCCAGCTAATAAGAGTCTGAGGCTAGATTTGAACTCAGGAAGATGAGTCTTTCTGACTCCAGGCCTTACACTATCCACTGTGCCATCTAGCTGCCCCTTAAAATGGCTAGAACACACATACCTCTATAAAAATAAGACTAACATGTATATGTTTTAATTATCTCATTAAGATCATTTAATCAAAAAATTTTATGTGGAAAGAAAAAACATTAAATCAGATGTTTTAAAGTAAACTTCCAAATAACAAAAATCTGTACCTATAGCCCCACCACCTTCTCCTTTAAGCTTCAGCTCCATATTTTCAATTGCCTGTGGACCATCACCACCACAACATGTAATGGCACCTTAAACTCAACATGTCCCAACTAATCTCATTTTCTTTCCCAGCATTATTCCTAATTTTCCTGTTCCTGTTAGTGGTACTACTATATTCCTCTTCACTCAAGTCAAAAAGTGTAGTTTTTCCTCTTCCTCACCTCCTACATCAATGTAGCTATTAAATCTTTTTTATTCTATCTTTGCAAAATCTTTTTCAGACACCAACTCCTTTCTATTCTGTCATCATCCTAGTTCAGATCCTCATGATTTATTGCCTAGAATAGACTTCTCTAATAGTTTTCTTTCTAATTGGATTCCCTACCTCTCTAGCCTTTCCTTTTCCATTAATCCTACACACTGCTCTGAAATATTTTTTAACCTAAAAAAAATTCTAATCATGTCATAGAAACAATCAAAATATTTCAGTGGCTCCCCATCTAAATTCATTACTCTGACATTAAAGTCTCCATAATTTATTCTCAACCTACCTATCGAAATTTATTTCCTAAAAATCCTCTACATAAAATTGTAGGATTGAAAACTGGAAATTGGTAATAACTTGGTTCAAGTCCTTCATTTTACAGATAAATAAACTAAGATGTAGAGAGAACAAGGGACTTCAGTCCTTCATTTTACAGATAAAGTAACTAAGATGTAGACAGAACAGGGACTTGTCCATTGTAACATGAATGGAGGCCAAACTCATCTCCTCACCATTGCTTGAATATACTCTCTGATCTCCACCTCCATGACTGTGCTCATGCTGTTCTCTCTCATTGTAATGCTCCATAAAGCTTTCCCCAGGTCCTTCGACTCAAGTAATTTCTCCTTCCTCTGAAATCAAGTAGCACTTTGCAACTCCCTAATTTCCATATCATGGTTTCTATCACAAGTTATTTCTATATTTAGTATTTTCTACTAGACTTTAAATTCTTTGAAGGCAAGGACTGTGTCTATTCATCTGCATATTTTTCACAATGACTAAAATAAACCAATCAATAACCATTTATTATGGTTTTGTGAATAAATTAAGGGATTTATTAATAAATTTATTGATAAATTTTTCAATCTAATTTATTACTATGTGCCTGACAGTGCTAAACACTAGGAAAACAAAGAAAGGCCCTCAAGAAGCTCACATGCCAAGAACTATGTACATACAAGATATATACAGTGAAAATGGAAGATAATCTCAAGAGAAGGCACTGGGAGGGAGAAAGAAGAGGAACATGAGAAAGATGGCCAGGAGAGGCCTTCTGCAGATGATTAATTTTAGATGACTCGTAAAGGAAGCCAGGGAATCAGGAGGCAGAAGTGAGGAAAGAGAGCATTAAAATCATATTGGGGGATGGTGTGTCAAATACAAGGAACAGCAAAAAAGCCACTGTCACTGAATCACAAAGTGCATGAAGGAGAATAAGTATAAGAAGATGGACAGGTAGAAAGGGGTCAGGCTGTGAAGAGCTTTAAATGCCTGTTAGGCCCTGGAGCCTTTGGAATTTACTGAGTAGAGGAGTGACAACAGTCAGAACTGCGCTTCATAAACATCCCTTTGGTAGCTAAGAGAGCATGTCCTGAAGTGTTAAGAGATTTGCAACAGGAAGACCATCCATGTATGAAGTAAGGAGGGTCTGTACCAGAGGAGAAAAGTGGACGTGAAAAGTTTTGAGATAAAGATGATGCGAGAAGAGTTCATATTGAATGGCCTCAACTTTCTCGGTAAAATAGGAGAAGTCCTAAACTGAGGAGGGGGCAGGGGAAGGAGGGAAAGGGTAAGGGAAAGTGTGAGAGGAGAGAGAAGAACATTTGGCAAAGTTTTTGTGGGAAGTGAGATAGGGAATCAATTAGGGAGAGATAAAAAGACTACCCTTACTATGCAGAAAGGGACTCTTTAAAGTTGGATAACTAATTAATGAGAGCTCATTTTAACTATATGAAAACATCTCAATTAATCAAAGCAACTAAGACCTGTGAATTACACTTGGCCTCATGTGCTTTCTAAGCTTGAGCACACTTTTCCCTGACCTTTGGATGCATTTGAAAAAGAGTGTATTACAGACTTTTGAACCAACTATTGTCATTGTACCAGCTTAGTAAATATCCTTTCCTAAGAGCTACTTAAAGCTGACTGACTAAATGATTCTCAGCTGAATTAGCAACTATAAAGTCAAAATGGAGAAGGAAGAATATGAAGTCAGAGCCAAGTATAATGACCTGGGATAATACTGAAGGATGGAGGAATTATGGTTCTCAGTGAGGGTGTGTATATAAGGTGAATTTTAGTGTAAGTAAGGTGAATTTAGTGTGTGTAAAGTGAATTTTGTTATTATTTCTCAGAGTTGTTTCCCAGGATCATAGCCATAACAATCTCCTGTTCCCAGGTATTAGATATAATGGTTCAAAACATCTCCACTATGCCTGTGCAGAGTTATGTAATGGTAAAGATCCACTGTGGCTGTGCAGTGAGATACAGGGATGAAGGGATGTAAACTTGTGGGTTTATGGCTGCCAATATGCCTTCTTTGTCTCTTGGTCTATAAAACAGGTAGTTACTAGACAGTGAAGGGCAAACCCTCAGGGTTGAATGCACAAATGCTGTGTGTGCCTCAACTGGCCCCCAATGAAGCTTGGGGAGGGGAACCTTAGGGTTCAGTGTACAAGCTGGAATGCTGTTTGTGCCTAAATTGGCCCCCATTAAGGCTGGGGGAGTGGTGCAATCTGTGTTTGCCTCTACTGGCCCCATTGAGCATTGAGACTTGAGGGGATTTAGAGGAAGCATAAGTTGTGCCTGTCTTGACTGACTCCATTGAGCCATAGTTGCTCTCCCTTCTCTCTGGCCCCTGTGAGGAGGGTGATTAGGGAGTGCTGTAGGAGTTTGTGCTCTCACTATCAGCAGCCTCTTCTGAGAGAACTAGACTAGAATAAAGTAAGATTATTAACCCCTTTTTTGTCTTTATGACCAAATCAAGAGTGAACCTGTGCTAGCAGCCCTCCACTGTGCTGTGTTTTATTTGTCTTACAGATAAAAAACAGATTTAAGAGGAGCAATACATAGGGTGATACAAAATTATAGTCAGTTATACCTGGCACTATCCTAGTTTCTAATTAAAGAAATGGAAAACAAGTAAGTAAAGGTGAAATCCTATAGGTGACTATCCCAATGGGAAGTAAGATAATATCTGGAAAATACCGCAGTGCCTAGCATATAATAGGTACTATATAAATGCTTATCTTATTCTTCCCTCCTCCCTCCCTTACATGTGGCCATAGTGAAGTTACGGAGTAAATCACAGGATTTAATGAGACTGAATAACTGAAAGATTAGTGAGTGTTGAGGGTGCATCAATGTAAAAGTTGATACCCTCTTGTATAAAAGGAGGAAATGGAGAAAGGAAAGTAGTAAGCCAGGCACTGAACTCCTTAAGCCTAGGTTTTCCTGATTCAAAAGCTAGCTCTCAATTCATAATTCTCATTAAGTAAAAAAACGCTCACTTTGTAAAGAGAGAGTCATAGGAATGCTTATTGATTCCATATAGATACCTTCAGTGTCTCCTTTTCCTTTCCTAACTTTTCATATTCTCAGCTGGCTGTCAGATTGGGCTATATATGGAAGGAATGCTTTGTACTTGATGGGCACTTAGTAAATGTTTATTAATAAATTGAATTCTCTTAAACTGAACAGAAAAAGCAAACAATCCAGAAGGAAAATAAGAAAAGACATGGAAAATCTGGAGGGGAGTCCAAAGGTCAGTGGAGATAAAACTCCTAGCTCACCAAAGTGAATTGAGAATTAACTATTCTAGAAGCATTAATAGCAGTAGTAGTTATCATTCCCACAATCCAAGGCTGGGTATAAAGTTTCCATTTCACTAATATTTTTATTTATACTGATAATTAAGGAAAAAACAGAAACAAATGTCTGAAAAAAGAATATACTTACTGACGAACTTAAAAGAAGGCCACTGAAGGGAAGAACATCCATGGAAATCCAGACGTAGCACATTAATTCGCCATCTTTGTAATATTTGTTCTATATATCTGTCATTGACTATATCACACACTAGAGAAAAATTGATCTAAAAAAATCAACAAGCCCAGAATATCAAGAAAATGTAAGCCTGGTTTCATATAAAAATAACAAATTAAAAGTAGTAAATATCAGGGACATTCTACACCACTTACAACTACAAGATGTACCACAAGTTTTTTCATAGGTAGAATATATGAAATTCAGAAAGCAACTCTGAATTGTCATGAAATCCTAAGATAAAGCCCTGTATTGGATATCTACAATTTGAAACCAAAATACTAAGGAAATTCTATTATAGCTATGTAGGATAATAAATAACAATCAGTACATTTAGTTTAAATAACTGCCACAGCTATTTAATTCTAATGTTCTATCTTTTGTATATAAAGATGCCACTACAACTAATAAACTATAAGCAGCAACGGGCTGGCCACCTTTCACACCTATTACAGCCTTGCTGGAGGAGAGGTGGAAGACGAGAAAGTTGCGACTCACAATTTATTTAATAAAAGGAAGTATGTTGAAATTATTGACTTTGTGAGCTTGGTATCACGTTCTAATGATCCATATTATTTTTCCAGGAAGTATCAATTCACAAATCATTCAGAGTTCAAGAGTAAGCACAAGTCTGTGCCTCCTTATTTTAATGTATCTCCCTAATTAGAGATTCCACTGAAGTCAATCTGTTGATCTTCACACACACACACGCGCGCACGCATGCACGCACGCACGCACACGCACACACAATCAAAAGAGCATGTACTTTGCACTATTAACTGTCCCAACTGAAGTGATGGATATAGCACAATCCATCCATATACGTCATCTATCCCCCTTATGACAAACGAAATGCATTTGAAAGATGGCTAGCAAGGGTCAAAAGTTTGTTATTGCAGAACAAAAACTGTCACACATGAGTATCAAAACAAGTCAAAAGATTGTACTAAGGACAGTATTCTAACCAACTAACATGTCTCCTATATTTCACCCTCTAAAATAATCTTTAGCTCATAGGGATATCTAATTTCTTTCCTGTTATGGATGCCTTTGGCAATCTGGTGAACACTATATATTCCTTCTCAGAATAAAGTTTTTAAATGAACAAAATAAAATACATAGCATTAAAAAGGAGATAACTGCATGAAATATAGTTGTCAAAATATGTATATATTTTCTAAAACACAAGTTGATCGAACCTAACTTAAGTACTCCGGAATTACAGATAACAATGCATGCAGAAGAGCACACAAAGGAGATCACCTTTGTTCGATTTATCTCTTCCTTCAAGAAGGTGAATGAATGAAAGAAATACTAGGCTACCTGCTATCTGTGGCCTATGTAGCCAAGAACAAGAGAATTCTTTTTGTATTGGGGTGAATTTTAATATCAGTAAGATAACCATCCCAAGTATGTGCCGTTGCCACCACCTTCCAACCACAACTCCTCTTGGGATAATAAAACCAAAACAATACAGAAATGTTAGGACTCAAATGCTTGAAAATACAAGAGAATCTATTCTTATTTGCTTACTCAAACTTTGGAGAGCTGCCTTATGTGTACAATAGTCTGTTTTCCTTTTGGAGACAGAAATTAAATGTCATTGGAAATTACATCACTTACTTCACTCCACAGTGATCTTGTATGTGTCATGGATCTCCAGGCACTGTTGACTTGAGCACAGTTTGCCCGATCAATGATATTTAGAAGATGGAAAATCTAAAGAACAGAAATATATGAGAAAAGAAAATATAGAAACTGGAAAATACCATTTTCTGTTGTCTTATTATTAATAATAGCATCACATAGAATCTGATATTTCTAATGATCTTTTCTCCAATGAACTTGGAGGACTTTTTCAGACATTTCATTCAGAGAATATCTAGATAAAGCAATAAAAGTTATTTGATATTTCAATTTTATGAAAAGGAAACTTTCATAGAGAAGTTAAACACTATTATTTGTAGCATTAATTTTTCTTATATGCTCCACAGTTTTATAACCCAATGTTGAGGATTTTTTATACTTAATTTGCATTGATACCCAAAGGTTATTAATAAATGTAGTGTGAACCCTCATCCCTGAACTGAAATGCCCTTGCAGACTACCACAAAAACCCAGGAAGTGACAATTAGATGAGGAGGGCATGAAATAAGAGATGACATTTGAGGAGGTCTATGGTAACCAATGGACCAGAAGCCAGACACTAGACAGAGGAATTTTATTATGAAATGAGATCAGGATGGAATAATATTCCCTGTAGACCACAAGTGATATCTTGAAATGGATGGAGAAAATCATTTCACCATAGAAGACAGGAAATTAACTTAACAGGGTGAAATTCTTAAATTAAAGCTTAGGATGGAAAGTAAACTGGTCCAGGACTCTTGAATGTGAGTGATCTTTAGACTGGACTGCTGAACCTGGAGATGCTGGGTTTCTCATTACTGGGATATTTAGAAGGGAAAACCAATACCCAGAAACAACTAATGTATTCTCAGTATAAACCCTTATTGTGAATGTCAGAGCCAGGTCCAGTTGTGCCCGTTTAAGGGCCATAGGGTGCATCTACAAGCTGCTGACTCTTTGAACATTTCTTCTTGGTTTAAGCAATCTTATCTACCTTCTTCAATTCTCCAGCTTCTAAAAACCAATTTTGCAGACTGCTGACAAGAGTGACTGGGCTAGTACTGATTACGGTTGAGTCTACCTCTCCTGAATCATTTTTTAAAAAGAAGCAAAAGGAAGGAACTCCTTACAAGCAAAATCTCAAAGTAAATAAAGAAAAAGACTGAAGAAAAGAGGAAGCCAAAAACAAAAAAAAAAAAGGATTAATAATCATGGTTCAGTAACAATTATTGAACCTACATAAATGATAACTGAAGCACTTTGAGATCCCTCAAAGCAGTTCAGGAACTCAAAAAAATAATTAAAAGAAAACAAAAGGGCAGAAACTAGAAACCTTAAAGAAAATTAAAGACAAGAAAACTGGCTGTTTAGAACAAATGGAAAAGCTTAGTTAAGCAATCAACACTGAAAGAAAAAGAACAGCAGAACTTGAATTTTTAAAATACAGAATTGGAAAAACAAGTATCAGGGAAAAAGCCAAAATGCAGCAAAATTGGAAGATGCATGATCTCACTACTCAAAAAACAAAGCAAATAATCTTAAAGATAGAGTTAAAGGAGACAATCTAAAACTTATATCCCTAGGGAGATGGGGTGGGGTTGGAAAGAAATATGATGAAATTTTCCCAGCTGATAAATGGTCAAAGGACATGTACCGGCAGTTTTCAGAGGAAGAAATTAAAGCTATCTACAAACATATGAAAAAATGCTCGAAATCACTTTTGATTAGAGAGATGCAGATCAAAACAACTCTGAGATACCACATCACACCTATCAGATTGGCTAACATGACAGAACAGAAAGATGATAAATGTTGGAGAGGATGTGGGAGAGTTGGAACACTAATTCATTGTTGGTGGAACTGTGAGTTGATCCAACCATTCTGGAGAGCAATTTGGAACTATGCCCAAAGGGCTGCAAAAATGTGCATACCGTTTGACCCAGCAATATTGCTCCTGGGACTATATCCTAAAGAGATCATAAAAATGAGAAAGGGTCCCACATGTACCAAAATACTTATAGCAGCACTCTTTGTGGTGGCCAAAAACTGGAAATCAAGGGGATGCCCTTCAACTGGGGAATGGTTGAATAAATTATGGTATATAATGTAATGGAATACTATTGAGCTGTAAGAAATGATGAACAGAAAGACTTCAGAGAGGCCTGGAAAGACTTATGTGATCTGATGCTGCATGAAAGGAGGAGAACCAGAACTTTGTGCCCAGCAACAACAGTGGGGTGCAAGGATATTTTCTGGTAGACTCAGAACTTCATAGCAATGCAAGGACTTAAAAAATTCCCAATGGTCTTTTAAGACAAAATGCCTTCCACATCCAGAGAAAGAACTATGGAATTCAATAGCATATTGTAGCAGATCATTTTCTTTTGTATTATGTTTTGGTTTGTTATATGATTTGTCCCATTAATTTTAATTCTTCTATACAACATGACTATGGTGAAAATGTATTTAACAGGAATGTACATGTAGAACCTATATAAAACTGTATGCCATCTTGGGGAAGGAGGGAGGAGGTGGTGGGGGAAGAAAAAAATCTAAGTTGTATGATAATGATTGTGGAACATTTAAAATAAATAAATAAATATGATGAAGTGAAGAGCCCAAAATTCATGAAATCATACAAGAAAGTATCCTAGAAATACTGGAGATGGGACAAAGTACAAATTGAATTTAACAAATGCCTGCTGATTTATTAAAATTGATAGAATCCTGACATCTGGATTAGGAAGGAACCCCAAATTTAATTTATTCAGAAATGTAGTTGTCAAATTCCAGAGCTTCATTATCAAAGAAAATATCTTACAATTAGATAGGAAGAGAAGTTCACTTATACATTACATTAGTAACAGTTGAAATTGTGTAGACCAGATTGTATGATGATAAATGAAAGGAATGGAATAATATATTCAAAAAAAGGAAACTAGTTTTCACCATCCCTCAGTGCTTAGTATATGCCTAAATTTTAAATAATGTTTCCTCAATATGATCAATGATTTCAAATTATTTCTCTTAAGAATGAAACTCAACAAACATTTATTAAAGGGTTACAATATATATCTTAGGTATTATATGATGGGGTTCAGACTCTGGGAACCTCCTTGAACTCTCCTTGAATCTTCCCCTCTTAATCTGCCCTTTCATATTCAAATCTGTTGCCCGAGGCCTAGCCTAGCCATCCATTGTCTATTATCTCTGGATTGCACCACCTGCTTCCCACCC
>CM053770.1:119904542-119985826 GCA_028658325.1 Potorous gilbertii | reverse complement strand
CAGTATTCCGTAAGGCAAAGGAGTTGGGTCTACAACCAAGGATCAACTACCCAGCAAAGTTCAGAATAACATTTCAGGCAAGGAGGAAGTCATTCAACGAAGTAAGGGATTTCCAGAGCTTCCTGACCAAAAGGCCAGAACTTAATAGACAATTCGATCTTCAAATGCAGGTCTGAAAAGAATCATAAAAAGGTAAACAGGAGTGGGGGGAAATAACTTGTTACTCAATTAGGGCAAACTGTTTACCTCCCTATAAGGGAAGATGATACCTGCTAATCTTGAGAATTGTACGGCTATTAGGAAATATAAAAGGGATATGCATGGGGGAACGGGTATAAAGTAAATGATATCAACATAATAATAGGGAATCAAAGGGAGAGGGATTAGGCATTTATAAATGCTTACTATGTACCAGGAACTGTGTTAAACAATTTAAAAATATTATTTCTTTATCCCCACAATAATCCAGAGAGGTAGGTGTGACATTATTCCATTATATAGATTAGGACTGAGGTAAATAGAAAGGTAGATATGCCCAGAGTGACATATCTAAGAAGTGTCTGAGAAAAGATTTGAATTCTGATCCTCCTGACTCCAGGCCCAGCACTATATTGATTGTGCACCTAGCTGCCAATGTGCAAGTCATTTGGACAGCACAATTCTGATCTCACTGAACTTTTCTTATCTGTGAAATGGAAATAAGCATTTGAACTATCTACTCATAGGATTGTGAGGAAACGTGTGTATTTTATATGCATGTATAGAATAAATATATGAATATATATGAACATATATATACAAATATATAAATATATACAATATATGCAAAACATAAACACTTAAGCATTGATAAAAACAAGGTTGCACACGGTTTTGTGCCAAAATGAGTGTATGACAATGTGGTAGAAGAGAGAAGAAGAGGGAGAGTTTATTGTGGGGTAAAGTGATTAGAGGTTTTCTGGAGAAAGGAGGGTTTGAGCAAGGTCATGAAGTAGGTTTATCATTATCTAATTTTTTATTTATCTTCCTTTTGCCTCCTCTGACTATTTCATCTTTCCCTTTCTCTCTGTCCAGAGGTAAACACATATATTTAACACTTATAGTCATTAAGTCACATTACAGTCACATTATAGTCATATTCCTAAGTGTGAGTTAGCTTTTTTCCAGACACACTGGAAAAAGCCAGATCGGTACTTAGGGGATGTTTGATGTGCCAGTTTAGCCACATATGTAATACCTTTGGTAAAGAATGTGGAAGTTAACCACTTTGAATAGGAGGGAAATATATATGTATATGTGTGTGTATACATATGTGTATATACATCTATATATATGTGTGTGTATACATCTATAGCAGCTAATACAGTGGATAGAATATCAGACCTGACAGAGAAAAACTCATCTTCCTGAGTTCAAATATGACTTCAGACACTTACTAGCGGTGTGACCTTGGGCAAGTCATTTAACCCTGTTTGCATTGGTTTACTTATCTGTAAAATGACCTGGAGGAGGAAATGACAAACCACTCCAGTACCTTTGCCAGGAAAACTCCAAATGGGGTCATGAAGTCAGACACAACTGAAAAATGACTAAACAACAAAAATGTATGTTTGTGTGCGCATTTCTCTCTTTATGTATATATAGACACAAAACATACTATACATATACATATGTATATGTATTGTGTGTATGTATATATGTATGCATGTGTGTGACACACACACCAGTGATTTGGATAGTTACAGCTAGGTGCATAATCAATGAATTGCTGGGCCTGAGTCAGAAAGACCAGTGTGTGCATGTGCACATGTGTGTATGTATGTGTCTCTGTGTGTCTATATGTCTCTCTGTGTGCACACATGCATACATGTATGTGTGTCTGTGCATACATGTATGTGTGTGTCTCTGTGTGCATATGTGCTGTGTGTGTGTGTGTGTGTGTGTGTGTGTGTGTGGTTATGTGATTTGCCCCAGGTTATTCATGGGCAGGAAGCCTCAGAAGCAGGATTTGAACCTGTGTCCTTTAGCTCCAAAGCCATTGTATCATTCTGTACCATTCTGTCTTCTTGCGTGTTTTGTGCTACTCCAAATTCACAATGAGCAAATAATCATAATTATTTGACTGCCACGTTTCCTTCCCCTCAGCAACCTTTTGCCCATCCTTCAGTGTTGAGGAGGATATTGGAAATTTGTATTCAGACAATCTCCCTTCTTGTGGTCCATCCTTATTGTCAGCAGTGCCCTTGTGAAGGCTTCTTAAGAGTCGTGGAAGAGTCATGAATGCCCCTGCTGGCTGCAATAAAAAGTACTTAACTACTGTTCCCACCTGGGAAGATTTATGCCCCTCACTGTAGCTGTGGCATTTTCTGCTCTCCACAGAGGCAGCTGGACATAAACCTGAATGATTTTCAACTTTCACCTTTTTAGTAGTAAGATGACTGCTCAAAAAGTTGGAAAGATATACTGGTAAATGTAGAGCTAAATGTAAATTTTAAAAATCCAACTTTCATGTAATTTTGGCAAACCTCATCTCAATATGGCACAGATATTCTTTTCAACTAATTCCACATTTCTTCCTTTTAAAAGACCAAGTCTTTTGGCAAAAAATGAATAAAGCCATTATTCTTTTTTTCCTACAGTTTCCTAGGGCAGTAATGGTAAACTTTGAGGCCCGTGTGGTTAAACTGGCCCATCAAAAATCCCCTGTGCAGCAAACTGACTTATTCCAAGACAGCTGGAGAAAGGCTAACTCCCCCATATGAGTATTTGTATGAATAATTGTTATATGTTTCAATGCATGTTTTGACCTTGGGACAGAAAGTAAGATGAAGATGAAAAAGTGGGACGAGGCAAAAGGAACATACATGACAAATTTAGATAAGAATAACCCTACTTTGTGACCTTGCTCAAGGTCCCTTTTCTAGGAAACCTCTGATTGCTTTGGCCCAGAGTGAATTCCCCCATTTCCCCTCTCTTCTTCCACACTGTCACGCACTCATTTTGGTGTGTAAATATGCGCAACCTTGTTCTTCTCTTTGCTTAAGTGCTGTGTACATGTATTGTCCACCCAATGTGATGACAAGGTTCTTGAATATATGTTTTAAAGCTCCTTGCAGCCTCTACAGCACCTAATACGCCAGTATTCATATAGAAGCATTAGACAACCTCAGAGACATCTAATCAACTCTCCTGATTTTACTGATGAGGAAATGAGACTTAGAAAGGTTTTAACTATCACTTACCAAATTCTTGTTGAATTAAGTTAAAACAAGGTAATCAAAGTAAATCAAGAGGGTATAATGGGAGATTCTGTTAATAATCACGTCACTGTGTTCTAGGGTAAAGGATAATTCACATTTATACACCGTTTTAGGTTTACAAAGTACTTTTTCCTCCTGAGAACTTTCTCCTGTGAGGTAGACAAGGCAAGGCTTATATTCCCATTTTACATATAAGATGCTAATGGACTTGCACCTGCTAATAAGTATGAGAGCCAGGTCTTGAATACAGGCTTTCTAGTGTCACAATCTGATCAGACTACATATTAAAAAGCTCATTTGAGCATTGACTTCAAATCATGTAAGGGCTTACAGGAGCTTGGGTTTGATACCCTTCCCCCCCCAACCCCATTCAATGTTTTAAAAACATGGATGTTGAGAGAAGTGAAGGGGGACATTAATGAGCATGAAGAAGGATGGGGAGTGACTGAAGAACAAGATCTGAATCATTCTTTTATTTCCTTGGAATTCTTGCAGAAATAAAAGAGTGCATACCTATAAAGGAGAGGAGCCAGATTTCACATAGCCTAGTTGTGTTTACAGTGTGAATGCCCTGATGGACACTGCCTTGCCTATGAAAATTTGAAAATCTGTAATTGCTAATTACTACAATATACTTGGATTGTGCATACCCATCTCTTATGGCTATCAATCCTGACTTTTAAAAGTAGTATTGAATTAAAGTGTTGAGGCTGATTTCTAAAAAAAATGATGTTATAATTTACAGACTGTTGACTATACATTTATCTACAAATTTGCCTAAAAGTTTTCTATTTCTCCTGTGACTCATAGAGGCAAAAATTAAGTGTACAGCCATTTTTGTTTAGACAGGACAGGAGAAATTCACCATATGAAATGAAAATGGTTGCATTCGGGAAGAAAGGAGTAGGAAATGCTCAAGAAAGAAAGAAAGAGACAAAGACAGAACTGGCTTTGAGAAAGGAATGAACCATGAATTAAAAAGGGAAATAATTTCTTCCATGGTTGTCTAGTTTCTGAAGATAGTGTGGCCCAAGTTCAGATGGTTTCTATTTTACATAAAGTGGTACTTGTCTCATTTTATTAACAGAAAACAGATCTCTCTTTATCTATTGCCATATCTATTCTGGCAGCAACAACAAAGACAAAAGTCTTGGCACACAGAGGACAGGAACCCGATAACAGCAGTTGTGACTTTTCGTTTTTTTCTCCTAACACAATAAAAACCAGCAGCATAATACTCCAATTCTCACATAAGTATCACCAAAGGGAATCCTGATCAATGTATAGATCCTAATTATACATCATAATAAGATGTATTATAGGTTAGGGGACAATGATTTTGTAGCCGTAATACAGTGAGGAACTTTACACATTCTGACTACTGGGAAGTTAACCTACCAACTTTTCTAGTATACCCTATTGCTCGAAGGTTGTGAGTTTAAGTATATTCAAGTTTAAATTTCTAGGTCACTCAGAGGAACTCCAGAATTGTATTTCTAAGTCACTCTGTGATTGCCCACCTAGTGATGTTTGAGATTGTACACTGGTCACAGAGAGTTATAGGAGACAAATCTAGTCATGTGGTTGTGACCTCCATAGCACTGGTGTTACTTTCCAAGGTCATAGTGAATGGAATGGAGTTTGAACCCTGTGATCCTATTGAATGCTCTTCGTGGTTCAGGCTGCCTGAATTTGTACTCATAGTCCTTAATCTTATCACTTAGGAGTGGAAAAAGCCCTAGCAACCACTTTCCTTGTGCATTGCCCTTATCCCGCAAGAAAAGGAACCCCATCAGGACATGCAGAGAATATGGTGCCACTTTTATGGGACATTAGGTAGTCTGGTTTCAGTTACATGTTGTAAGTTATCAATCCATGCCAGAAACAAAACATAGATAAAATACAAGAGTTCAAAACACGTCTGAACTGCAAGGAAGCAAACAATTGTATGGCACTGTACAGAGTGGTCTGTGTGTGGGAAGACAAAGTTAGCATAGTCGGCATATCATCCTGGTCTAAAAGAGCAAGACCACTGCCTGCTGGCTCCTCCGCAGCCTTATCTAGCTCCTACTCTGCTTTATTTCTGTGGTTTTGTATTTCTGCATTTGCCTTCCATTTTGCCCCATTGAGATTATTATCTGATCAACATTTAGCTTGTTATCACTCTGACCTAGTCCCTAACTCTACCTCTCACAGTGTTGCTCACCAAGTATTTATTGATGTACATTTATTTATTGGTGTACAGAACAGTGTCATAGGTGCTGGTAGAAATTTAGAAATTGTATCAGGTACAGTAATTGTCCTCATGGAGCTGACAGACCTAGGAGAGGAAAGAGAACTAAATAGAGGTAAGTATGATATGCATTATTCCATAGGTGTGTAGCAGAAGCTAACCCCTGGAGCTCCATTCATGCATCATGGGATGGCCTCTGCTACATGCACATTAAGGAAATGAAGGAAAACAAACCAGCTGGAAGGTTCATGGAGGACTTCTTGGAGAAGGTAGTATTTGAATTAGCCTGAAAGTGATGGGTAGGAATTTAAAAGGTAAAGAGTAAGAAGTAAAGCATTCCAGGCATGGGAAATGGCATGAGTAAAGGGGTGGAGGCATGAGAGCACAAGGTATGTTAGAGGGAGAGAGTAATCCTGTTCATCTGGTATGTAGATACATGGAAGAGAATTAATGTGAGGCTTAAGGATAGATTTTACGACTTGGATGGAGAGAAAATTACATCTTTATTTTCATTATCTCCTGCCAAAGTGCCTTCTCTTAGAGCTCACCTTTAATTTATTTGTTTTACATCTTTTTTATACATATTTGTTTGTTAGTTGTTTTCTCCATTAGGTTGTTAAGTTCCTTGAGGGTAGGGACTGTTTTTGCCTTTCTTTGTATCTGTCTGGAACATATTAGGTGCTTAATAAATGTTTGCTAACTTGCCTCAAGTGACCTCTAACTAAAACTGAGCATTTCTTCCAATCATTTAAAAACTTTGTTCTGAGAAGGGGTTCATAGGTTTTACAGTTATCTAAGAGATCCACAAAACAAAAAAAGTAAGAATCCCTGCTCTAGAGGGAGCCCAGGAATCTGTTGTTGGCATCAACTATCAGAACACTGGACAACTCTCAGCCACCCACAAACTCAACAAATGTTGGAATCATCGAGCATTATTTTTTTATATTTGTTTTTTTAAATTTTTACCATCTTCTAGATCCCAGGGTATTGCAATTATTGTGTAGTTATTGTTTTGTATAAACCAGAATACAGATACCCAGAAGAGCAATCACAACTGCAGAAACATCTGCAGATGGAAAACTGTAACAGCTCAACCTTGCTCATACCTCCTATGATTCATGTACCAGAAGGCAGCCACAGCTGTCCATGTTTCATGCTAGTACTATTCCTCTGGTGGAAGCGAAGGTGAGAGGCGATATTTCTTATGGGTTTGTGCATCTGCACTCCTGTCCCTCTACCCACCCCACCTGCCCACCCAGGAAATCCTAATGAATGATGTGCCATCTGTGCTCTGACAGCTTGGCTACTGGTTGTCAAAACCTCATAAAAACAATTACTCAGGAGTTTCCTTGGCCACACATGCCACATGACATTCAGCTGATATGTGTATTTTGTAAAGTGCGTGCTGGAGGCACACATCACATGAAAAAAACTGGTGGTCTTACTGCAGCTTATAACTGATTCCCCTTTGGTCTTGGGTGGCAATAATGTTAGACTTCATTGTGGACCTGTCACCATTCCATGAGCATGATTCTACCTTTAAGGCGAATGATATCCTGTTATCCGTCTTGCCACTGAATCCTTAGGATTTCTAAGTCTTTCCATCTGCTTTGAAGCTGAACTTTCTTTTACATGTTGCCTTTCATAGTTAAGAGCATGAGCTCTTTGAGGTCAATGACTATCTCCATTTTTCTATTTGTATCCTCAGGAATTAGCATAGTAATTGGTATATAGTAAACGCTTAATAAAGGCTTTCTCACTTCATTCATTTATGCTGGACAGATCATTTTATTTCGGCCACTGGGCTTTTCACCACTCCTAAGCCTGGTTGCCTGCGACTCAGTGTTTTCAGGCTCCATGGTTTCCCTACATCCTTCACCTTCAACAAGGGCCCTTAGTTCATAGTGTGCTTATCAACTGAACTAGTCATAATTCTTAAGTCAGTCGACCTTTCTATTCCTTCAGTCTGGTGGGAGGATTAAATCTGGAACAATATCATAAGTGCTGTTTTTTATATTACACAGCTTCCCATGGCAGAATTCTGCCATAAGAGACCGTTGACTCATCCACCCAAAATACTTCTTTACACATGAACTGTGGTTTCTACCCCTGGTTTTCCCCAAGTTCTTCCTCCACGCTGTGTTCTCTGATGATTCTACAACTATCTAAAGAGATATAGTCAGCTTAAATGGACATGCATGAAATGGCATAAGGGGCAAAAACCAACCAGCATCCAATCCCTGGAGAGCCTTTGCGAGTCAGGTACCTGGCCTGGTTGGCTAATGCACGAATGTGCTTTCCAAGAAGATGGTACAATCATGATCACATAGCTAGCTAGTGAGGAGCGTGGCACACTCATAAGAGGCACCAGACTAGATATGTCTCATCTTCTACTAGTTCTTAAACCTACCTCAAACCAAATTTTTACCCACCAAATCCTTATCCCCTCACTCAATTTTTGTAAGCACAAATTCTTGCTAAGGGACTACTACTTCAGTGGTAGTGTGGTTAACTCCAGTGATTGCTAGATTGGGAAAGTTAAGAGCCTGATGATAAAATGTGGGGACATTGCTTAACTGCCAGACTTCAGACCCCAGAGAAACCTTCTAGAATGAATATTGCATCAAACTAAAGCTTTAAGGACTGGAAAATAATCCTAGGATGAATGGTGGTGTCTGAGCTATAAGGAGGCAAACAGCTGTACTATATTAAATGGAATGACAAGGAAGACAGGGTGTGGTCAGTACATTGCTCCAGCTTAAAAGATGGTACTGTGGGCAAGAACAATGAAAATTGTCTTCTTGGCAGGCCACACTCCCTGACTCAGTCCTTTCTTGCCTTTTCTGTTCTTTTTCCAGTTCATCTCTTTGGCTATCTATTACTGTCCTCTTTCCCATGCTTTCTTTTTTGTCCCATCGAGACTGTTTTGTCATATCATCTGCCTCCTCTGTGAGCCAGATAGGGGACATAATCTAGGTACTATTCAGAAGACTCCCAGACAACCCAAGAGTGCTGGACTACTTTGGAAAATCCACACTAGCATTCTACAAACATCCTGCACAGTAATAACTCATCTATACACCTTAAGACCAACAAAGCACTGTTTTAGAGCTGAAAATCATAATAGGGGCCATCCAGCTGAACTCCCTTATTTTACAGCGAGCAAAGTGAGACCCCAGGTCACAATATATCAGAGGAAAGATTGGAGTCCAAGGCCTGTCCCTCTAGAGTCAATTCCTGAACCACCCTGCCTCTTTTCTTAGAGCAGTCTATGATACAGGCTAGTAGCACCTTTAGAAAGGTGATACTAGAGGCCTGGAGGAGTTATGTAACTTCTCTGCTGTGGCAGAGAACATGACTTGGGTCCAGGCTTCTTTCAATTATACCATGTTCCTCTTATATCATCACACCCTTGTTTCTGTATCATTATTTCAGTGAAGACTCAATCTGTTCTGAAAAGGAGAGTCCTGCAAAGGGCCCATCCACAGGTAACTACAATTTTCATAATAACAAGGATGATCACAACAGCTCACATTACTCAAAGCTTTGCTCACACTTTCATATATGGTGTGGTGTTTTAAGTAGTCATCTTCAAGAAGTAGGCAATATCCTGATCTTCGTTACTATGGTATGTCAATTTAAATTGTTAAAAATCTTTGAATTTGAATCTCAGTTTAAATGTAGTTTTTGTACTTTCTGACATTATAGGATATAGCTATACCGCATAATACAACATAGGAATATAGGGTATATATAGGAATAACTAAAACACCGGCTAGCTCACACTTCTAATAATTAAAACTTTAAATTTGTTTGGGAATTTAGCGGTTATAACTTTGAGATAAAAATAATAGAAAAGACATAATCACACCAGTCTTAGCAGAGTCACATCTGCCCTGCAGATTTTTTTTCTTTAGGTTCATTTTAGGTTTCTATTGCACATAGCCTTTCACTTTGGTGAGAGTAAGTTAGGCTATTGGGACACACATTGGACCCTGGTTTCATTCTCTCTTTTGTTTCCATGTGGATTGAAATCATATCTAGAAATGAAGGAATTCATTATATGCCAGAACTTGAATTAAGATGTGTATACACACATACACATACACACACATGCACACACACACACACACACACACACAAAATGGTTCCCTTTCTGATGGTGTTTCCTCTGTCCTGACCACATACACCTTCTCTCCTGCTTTTGAATGGAGAAAAGATAGAGAAAGAACAGTAAAGAAAGGGAAGAAGTGCTGGAAAGAACAGGGAAAAGACTGACCTTGTTGAGCAGCCTATACTCTTTCAGAAGCAGGAGAGTCTTGGGAAGAATTAGAACATTTCTATCCTCTTGCTCTTTCTCCACCTCAAACATTGCTTACAACCAAATGTGGTCACAACATATCAGAGCAAATGCCATAGCCATGAGGGTAAGACAAAAATAAAATCAGAAAGTAACAAGAGAAAATATAAAATTAAAAGGAGTACTTTTAACAGCTCATGTTAACAAAAGAAGAAAAAAAATCCTGTGTACAAACCTTTCCGTTTGCAATCTAGTGTTTGTATGGGAAACACATAAATGTGACAAAGAGAGGAGTCAGCCTCGGGCTTGACAACCGTAGGTCTCCCTGATACTTGAGTCTTAGGTGCCAGTTGCTCCTTTTCATCTTCATTACATAACTGTTCAGATTTAATCTGCTTCAACTTTTGGTTTCTCAGTTCTCGTGGGCTTTCGCACTTGGCGTAGTTCCCCAGATTCCTGTTCCTTGGGATTTGCAACATTGATATCAGTGTATCCATCTCACAAGTACAATGCCAAGGATTGTCATAGAGACGCAGATAGCTTAGAAGAGGTGTATAAATGAACACCTCCTCTGTCAGTACCTTTAATTGGTTGTGCTGAAGTAAGAGGGTGGTAAGTCTGTTTAAACCAAAGAAAGCTTCACTCTCAATTTTGGATATATCATTCTGCTGTAAATCCAGGCTTTTCAGTTTTTTAAACTTGGAAAACATATTATTCTTCAATATGCGGATTCTATTTCTTGCTAGCAGCATGTGCAATAAATCCTCAGGCCAACCAGGCAGGGTATAAACTAGTTTTCTTTCTTGACAATCTAAGTATTTTTCATGAAGATAAGTATATACATCACATGGAAGGCCTGGGGCATAACGTTTCACAGTGCTGGATGCCCTCCTGCCATTGTTTGCCCGTCCATTGTGAGCTTTGCTTCTTGAACTCCCCAAACTTGTCTTCCTAAATTCAGCTGTTTTACAAAAGAATAGGAATATTATAATGGCAACCACTTGCATGGTGACATCCAGCTGGCCTCAATTACTTTGTGTGATAGAAGAAACTGTGAAAGGATTCCTTTGAAATATGAGTTTGTGTAATATTAACTAATGCAGTTCAGAAACGATGAGGTACAGCTGGAATATGTGGAATTCCTGGGTTGGAAAAGAAGAAGAAGATTAGAAATTGTAAGGATTTTTTCAGGTTTCTATATGTGAAAGAATGTAAATACAGTGTAATTTAGTCAGCACATTTGTAATAGCACGCAGAAATGGTAACTTTTTCCAAAAGGAGGTTCATAATGGAGGGATAAAAGGAAAATGAATTCAGAGCTGAAAGGGATATTAGAGATCATCTAGTTTAATCCCATCATTTACAGATGGGGAAACTGAGGCCCAATGAAGTCAAATGACTTACCTAATTCACCTAGGTATTAAGTGAGAGCTCAGGATATGAATCCTTTTCTGATGATTCTAAATATACCACATTCTCGAGCCTCACAGAGCACCTCCCTCTGCCTTTTTCTCCTTGTTTATTTTGCTTATTTTTGATTTGTTGTCACAAGTCATGTCAAGGGTACATTATCTGTCACCATATCTTCTTCAGCTTTTGTATGCCCCATACTAAACACATAGCAGTCATTTCATGAGTACTTGTTAACCTGACCACTCCTGAATGTTGACACAATACATTTTCAAATTTACTTTTCACTTAAACTGAGAATTTTACGAATTATTTTACTTCACTAATTCTGTAATTATCATATTCAAGAAAATATTTGATGAGTGTCATTTTTTCCCCTGAGTCATTCTTGAAGAGGTTAAGTAACTCTTCTAGGTCCATTACAAGCAAAGGAGGCAGATGGGGGTAATTATGAAAGTCTTGAGTCTGGCATGGAATAAGTGTTATAACAAGAGGGTGAAGGATTTGAAAGTGGAAGATAGTATAGAGTTAAATTTGTTAACCATAAGATCACATTTGAAAAGGAAGGCAAGGAAAGTCAAAATAGGAGTAATGGACAAGGAAGGTACTGAGGGGTGGTTTGGCATTTTGTTGGAGGAACAACCTTTAAACTGATGATGACTGGGTGCAGTTTAGCTGTCAAACATTAAGCAAGATGCTGTAAGGCGTTTCTAACCCTAAGTCAGTTTGCAGCTTCTGGTAAGAGTTTCTGCCCTTATTAAAGACTTTAGCAAGTTATGGTTAAAAAAATAGACTTAAAGCTTTAAGGCATAAATTAGCTGGAACTATTGTGTTTTCTAAAGAGCCTGGTGCCTATAGTAAAGAATCTCATTTTTTTCTGGCAGAAAGGCCAATTACAGCCCAGGTTCTGAAAACAGATCTTATTTATGGGAGAAAGCTGCTCAGGATTTTATCCTTAGTCTAAAGACTGAGTGTCTTAACACTGCATCTTTTTTAAAAGAGCTCTAGCAAACATCTCTGGGCTGACAGAGCTCACTTCTCTTCTTATTGGAAAGAAGTACCTCAACTATGGGATGGTAGCCAGCTCCAGAAGCTAGAAGTGGAGAGAACTTCCACAATCTTGTGTTGAGTAGAATCATGCCTGGCACCCACTTTAGGACCAGTGAAGCACCATCAACAAATACCTACATGAAACCAGCAAGGAGCCATACCTGGCAAAGATTCCATGTCATGCCCTCATTCTTAGTGGAGACTGTATCCCGGGAGACTGTACACCTTGTGTTGCCAACAGGGACCAAGCCTAGCCTGGAAGCCCTTAGCAGTCCTGCAGTGTCCTAGGTATGAGTTTCCCATCCTCATGTATATCTTGGACATATGTGATCCCTATTGTGTGCCCCCTTGTGTGTTCAAAAAGAACATTTGTCTTTTCATGTGTAGTCTTTAGGTGTGCTTTAGATATATAGGACAAATACTTTATTATTGGTTTTCTTACTAGATTGTTATTCAGTCATGTCTGAGTCTTTGTGACCCCATGGGCACTCCACATGCTCTTATTCTCCACTATCTCTTGAAGTCTGTCCAAGTTTAGGATTTGTTGTTTCCATGGCACTATCTATCCATCTCATTCTCTGTCATCCCCTTTGCCTTTTGCCTTCAACATTTCCCAACCTCAGGGTCTTTTCCAGTTAGTCCTGTCTTCCCATTATGTGGCCAAAGTATTTAAGCTTCAACTTTAGCATTTATTCTTACTATGTTATTTCATTAAATAATCTTAACTTAAACTAACTGTGTCCTCAGACTGACTAGTAAAAGTATACATATCAATGGGGGCTTATGAACTATAGTTTTGAGTAATTGTAGACCCAGTAGAGCAGCTTGAACTTAAGATGACTTGTTTTGGGGACCCACATGAAGACTGAGAGATACCCCTAAGGTGCCACCCTAAAATTAAACAAAATTAAATTAAAATTAAACATTTGCTTCAAAATGTGAAAATATTTCTGAAATGTGTTATACCATCACCTAACATCTTAGTTATCAGTTCCCTATCAGAAATTAGTTGAAAACCATGTGAGAGCAGTATTTTGAGGAAGAGGATACAGGCTAGCTAAGTCATCAGAGTCTAAAGCTATTTGGGTGGAAATAGGTTCTAGACTGAAAAAAAAGGATATTCAAAACAAATTTTGCCTCAAAAGTAGAGTGCAGATACATTTGCTCATATCAACACAGATATCAACCAAAACATTTCCTTTATCTCACTGTTATTGTGGTTTGTTAATTCATCTAGAATGGTGAACAATAGGTACCCTTATCAAAGATATTTTGAAATAGTTACCTTATTCATATTTTATAACAGGGAAGGTGTTTCAGACAGTTATCCTTTGCCTTTCCTATGAAGGAACTTATCCTTGACTATAAATTGTCTTTTTGGTGGTTACTCTGTGCTATGTAGCACATTCTTTACAAAGTTGACAAATTTATAGTAGCTTTTATCTTTTGGATGCAGCGAAAAGGAACTAAATCATAAGACATTTCCACAATGAAAGTGTAACCTCACTTACCTCTGTGTCATACCTATTGTCAAAACTAAGGAATAAGTAAGAAAGCAGAAAAGATGCCTGAAAAAAGAAAATGTTACAGAGCCCATAAATTTAAATTCATGGACTTTGTACCTAGAATAGCCCCCACAGACCCTCAGCCAGGCCTCGTTTATTAATATTTTAGAGTTCAATTAAGTGAAATTATCTGATTTCCTATCCCACAACCTCCAGTCAGAAGGGGTTGTGAGGGAAGACATTAATAATAACATAAACATTTAATTAGTACTTTAAAATATACAAGTCATTGTCGTGACAACAATCCTGGAATGTACATAGTTTAGGTGTTTTTATTTCATTTTATAAATTTGGAAACCAATGCTCAAAGGAATTACTTGATTTGCCCAGGACTACACAGGTTATAAATATGTGGCAGGAGTGTGCTGGACTGACCCCAAACCAGCTTTGATTATTAAGTTTCCACTGTTAGCATTTATATCCTGGAAATTATGAAATGCTACAGATTAGGGCTTGATTTCTTGTCTTGTTGAGAGTCTGAACTGTGCGGCAGTTGTTCAGTCGTTCAGTTGTGTTCAATTTTTAATGGCCCCATGGAACGTAGCATGCCAATACTGTCCATGGGGTTTTCATGGCAAAGATACTGGAGTGGTTTGCCATTTCTCCCTCCAGTTCATTTTACAGATGAGGAAGCTGAGAGAAACAGGGTTAAGTGATGTGCCCAGGGTCACACAGCTAGTAAGTGTCTGAAACTGGATTTGAACTTAGGTCTTCCTGACTCCAGGCCCAGTAATCTAGACTTAAGAAAGTGTTAGTAATGATGATTAAACCTAAAGTGTGTCCCACTGTACTTTTTTTTTCAGGAGAGAAATCATTGTTATATTTATCAGAACACTCCTGTCCAGGAGTATTGGTTTTAGGATTTGAATCTGCTGCTATTTCCACTATATTATGCAAGCTATTAATAGCAACATAACAGTAGTTGATGCCTAAACACGAGGGAGATAGTAAAACTATAAAAAGTAGGCATAGAATCTCAGAAGCCATAGCCTTTTGGGGCTGCTTAGTTCTGGGAAAGAACATCCCTGCTCAATAACCTTATGTGTCACAGACCTTTGGGCACCTCAGAGTGACTGCAGAGAATCTTTGAATTCATATTGATGGGGTTCCCGGGCCTCAGCCCTCAGGTCATGTCTCTGGAAGCCTCCCAATTTCTCAGTAGGCCCCTTTCTTGTGAGAAAATTTCTCTTGTTGTAGAACACATTTTCTTGGAACAGACAGAGGGGAGCCTGGCCCAAGGAATTTTGTCTTTGACTGGCCCAAGAATTCTTCCTCTTGCCAGATCCCCAAGGTCCATGCCTCTGACAGCTCTCTCAGTGTCTGGTATGCTCCCTACACTTTCCCATCCCAAAGACACCTGGACCCTTAGATTACCTAATTAGTATCCCTGGCGTTCCTTTCCCATGCCCCTTTTCCATATAAACCCCAGCACCATTTTCAGTCTCTCACAGGTTCCTATAAGGACCCTTGATCATTTTTGCTAATGTGTTTCAATAAACTTTTTGCCACTTGACTAGGAGAAGGCTTGAGTGTGTGAATTCATTCCAGGCAACTCTGCCTTGGCATTCTTGGGGTCCCAGTATGCCAAAACATCATCAATCTGTAAGTCCATTAAAAAAACTTTCTGTAGACTTAATAATGGGTGATACATATAACCATTTTTATATATATGTGTATATATATATATACACATATATATAAGATGCTATTGTGATTAACAAAATAGAAGTTAATTTGTATGATACTAAATTCATAGTATTCTTTTTTCTCAATCATTGGATACACACAGACACACACACACACACACACACGTTTTCATTTTTGTGTGTGTGTGTGTGTGTGTGTGTGTGTGTCTATGGAGAGAGGGAAAAAAAACAGCTATTGTGTCAGAAATTTATGATGTGAAAGAATTCTTATATGTGAAAATGTTAGAAATCACTTTTATAGGCTAGGCCAGTGATTTATATTTCACATTTATGACTCAAATCATAAAAAATATGAATTACATTTTTAAAAAGTGTAAGTAATGAAAATCAGCCTGTTGCAATGAGTTCCACAGGATCTGTGTTTGAATTCTGGCTCTGCGACATGCTTGCCTATATCACCTTGGGCACCTATATTACCTGTATCTCTAGGCCTGCACTTCCTTGTCTGTAAAATGTGGAGTGGGATTAAATGATTTTTAATATCCTTCCTAGATTTAAATGTATGTTCAATATGCTATACCTTAAAAAGCAGAAAAAGGTATAGTACATCTTAGAAAGATTTGCAGGTAGAGCCTGTTTCCTTACCTGTAAAATAAGAGAGTTGTACTAAAATAATAATATTTAATGGTCCCTCTTGGTGATAACATTTTATAATTTCTGTATACTCAAATAAGTAGATTTACTTTGATTATATTGAAAACTCACTAATGTGTTAACAGCTAGTTCCCTTATAATATCAGACCAGTAAGGCATACATACAATTACATCAGTGAGTACATTTAAATGAGGAACACAGATGAAAATAATAAACAAGATTGTTGAGTAGCTTGATTTATATCCTTTTGGCTGATTTCTTTATAGGTGACAAAAGCATGGATTTTTTAAGGAAGGAAATAGAAGTAAAAAGTGAGATTTAAATCTCCTGTTTTTATATATATATATATATGTATGTATGTATGTATGTATATACTATTCTAGACAGGCCATAATAATAAAAATAATTTTGCCTTACCTGCTGGTTATTTTTATAATTTATTATGCTGATACTAATTTTTCCATGTGTTTACCTTTGATTTTTGTAACATCTGTGGTTTGTTAGTTGTTCAGTTATTATCTTTATACAGATAAGTTCCTGATCTCTGTATTTAGTGAGTCCTTCTCCTGAGCTTGTCTCTCATTGCCAGCTCTCTATCTGAAGGGCTCAAAGTAGATGTCCCCTAGGCATCTCCATCTTCCCATACCCAAAACAGAACTCATTCCCTTTCCTCTGTCATCCCTTCTTTTCTTCTTTGCCATTTTTCTGACGGCACCACTAGTCAGCCAACTTTGCAATCTCAAGATTATCTTCCTTTTCTAACTGTCTCACCCCATGTGTCCAGTCCATTGCCAGGTCGTATTGAGTCTGTGTGTCCTTGTGTCTCATCTCTCTTCCCTAATAGCATCACCGTTGCCTTTGTTCAGGTTGCCTGTATGGTTACAGTGACATCCTGTCTGATCCACCCTCAACACAGCTGCCAAATGGATATTCTCAAGACATCATTTTAACCCTACCACTCCCTCACTCATTGAGCTGCTGTGGCCCTCTGTCTTCCTTAGGATGTTTGCCCCTTAAAAACCTTTACAGCTGGGCTCCAACTTTCCTTTAGAACTTTGTTAATGATTGCTCTTTCTCAGAAGCTCTGTGCTCCAGTGAAACTGGTCGAAACACATGGATTGTGTCTCCCATCTCCATTCCTTTACATGGGCTATACTCATAACCGGAACATCCTCCCCCGTTGCTGGTTCCTCTTAGAATCCCTAGTTTTCTTGAAAACTTAGCTCAGATAAATTCTCCTACATGTAGCCTCATCCCCACAAGTTTCTAGTACTTCCCTACGACAAATTATCTGGTAATTTTTTAAATTTGCTATCTATCTATGTATCTACATGTTTTTCCACCTGATAAATTGTAAGCTTCTTTTGAGGGCAAGGATTATTTCATTTTTGTCTTTGACTCCTCAGTGCTTAGTATTTCATAAATGCTTGTTGATTATTTCATTTCCCTGGCTTCCTTCAAGACTCAGTTCAATCCATCTACCATATGGAGAAGGGCTTTTCCAATTCCCCAGCTTCTGGGGCTGTTCCCTCTGAGGTTATGTTCCATCTACTTTACATATCTCTTATGTATCCCTCTTTGCTTATGTGTAGTCTCCATTACTAGATTGAGTGCCCTGAGTACTGAGACTGTTTTGCTTTGATTTGTATCCCTAACCCTTAGCACAGTGCCGGTTACATAGTAAGTGCATTAAGCATTAAGACGGTTATTTACTCACATCCTTCCTGAGTACTTATTATAAATAATGAATAACCTAGACTCAAGCATAACCAGATCTTGTCAAATGTGAGCTATTATGTTTTGCCATTAGTTAAGTATGATTTTTGGGTAATGGAGGATTGGCCAATGAGGCCAGCTTTGATGAGGCTGTACAGTGGGCATAGCTGATGTGGACTGTGGAGCATGTGCAGACCTTTGGTCTCAAGTCTGTTCACCAACCACATGGTGAAGAAATAGACTTTTGATTGGCTTCTGAGCCAGAACTAGGGTACATTCAAAAGGCTCTAACTGGCCAAAATAAGTTTCCTGCTATTTCCTGAATTCTGATGAGAGAGATATCCAGCTTATGGATGGGGAGAGGTCACCCAGGGCTGACATGTGGACCATGGATACAGATTTCTGTTTACTCTTTGCATTTGTTTTTTCATCTTTTTCCTGGAGGCAGCTATGACCTACTGGTGTTGAGACTTCAGAAGGTTGAGACACCAGATACCCAGGAAGCATAGTCTATACCAGATTTTGTGGCAAGCCTAGATAGTGAGGGGTAAAGTCTTTAGTCACCTGTTTGACCTAGCATCAATCGAAGGGTAGCTAAGAGGGAGCCATAGCAGTTCATTGATTGGCCATGCCACATTTGCAAGTGAACTTGCAAGTAAACTTGGAGCAAATGCCTTGTGGCAACCATTTTAAGTTGGAGTCCACTCTCCTCAGGGATCAAGGTGTGGAGTATGTAGGAGTATGCTCCCAGGTGTTAGGGAAATTATATGTTAACTGGTGCTAATTCCTGGGGCTTGACATTAGGGACAACACACTGGAATGGGGGTTCAAGTTGATACTATTAGAGAAGAATCACACAGCATTTGCAGGATCTTGAAAGGGAGATGCAGTCTTGCTCTGGTGAACTGACTTGTTAGTGTAATTAGGTTTTGGGACAAGAGTCTTCTGAGTTTACTTAGGCTGTGATTAGGTGAGAAGTTATTGAATCTATTATATTTGTTTCTTTGAAAATCATAAATTAACTATAATAGTGGCAATATCTTTTAAAACTCAGCAAATAGGAAAAGTTTTGTCAGTGGAAAATATATACCCAATAAGTCAGTTATCTAAATAGGGTATTTCAGTTAACAACTTCTTTGCTGGTTCATCTTCTAGATCTTGTCTCCAAATTATGTGTCGTTAAAGCTCTTTCTTGTGCCCCTTATGCTCCTTCTGTCTCTTTGCTCTCTCAGTGACCTTATCAGCTCTAATGGGTTTGGTTATCATCTCTATGCCGATGATACCCAGATCCATGTATTTGGCCTCTCCTCTGAGCTTTTCTCCTGTGTCACTAATTGTCTATTAGATGTCCCGGAGACATCTCAAACTTCACATTTCTAAGAGAGAACTCCTTATCTTTCCCCCCAAGTCCAGCCCTCTTCCAAAATTTCTCTACTTCAGAACCACCATTCTGTTCTGTTCCAGTTTCCCAGGGTTGTGACCTTGGCATTATTCTTGATGGATCACTCACCCTCACCCCACACGATACTCACTCAGCTACAGTGATACTCACTCAGCTACAGCGTTAGTTTGGGCCTTTATCACCCCTCACCAATATTGTTGCAGCAACCTCCTAACTGGTCTTCCTGCCTCAGGTACCTCTCCTTTTCAGTCTGTCTTTCTCATGGCAACCAACCTTGTTCCAATGTCACTTGGACATCAGTCCCCCCGTGTGCTTCAGTCCATACAAATCGGCCTCTCTGTTCCTCACACATGCACTCAATCTCCTAGCTAGCTGCTGCTGCACTGGTGTCATTCCTGAATATAACACATCCTCTGTTCACCTCTAGCATAGCAAAGTCCTCTTTTCAAGGTTCATCTCAAGCACCATCTTCTATATAAAGCCTTTCTGAGATCTCCAGTGGCTAGATCCTTCTCTCTCAAACCACCTTGTATTCAACTACTTTGTATTTGTTTGCATTGTCTTTTAAATTTATTCTGTATATATTGCATATATGTATACATATTCTGTACATACTTTTGTATTTTCTTGCTGTATCCTCTAGTACAATGTAAGCTTCTTGCAATTAGGGATTATTTCATTCGTTCTATTTATATCCCTAGCACATAACATAGAACCTGGCACAATACTAGGTGCTAATAAGCATTTATTGATAAAGAAAGAATCTTTGAAACCTAATTTTAAAATTGAAAGGATAGTCTCACTACTCTCAGGCAGCTGTTCAGACCTGTAAAAATATTTTTCACCCAAATCCAGTTTACATGTATTGCTTTTGGAATCTATATTTTCCTTAAGTTGTGCTACTGATGACTTCCAAGATCAACATTCCTTTCAAAGGTCTCTTTCTATTTTTTGGTTTTCAACATACTTCTGGTTTGCATCATTAATTTAGGAGGTGGTTCACTTTTTATAGTGGAAGAAATGTTACTTAGGATAGAATTATAATTAAGTAAATATATGAAAGACATATCATTTCATTAATGAAAGGAACTCCTAGTATGGGAACTCCTTCTGTCAACAAATGGAAACACAGGTGGGACTATGTAGATAAGCCCTAGGAAGATGCCTGAGGATTTGCTATGCGCCATGCAGCCAGTTTCAGAGATAGGATTTGAATCTAAACCCTGCACTCCATCGCGGTTATGCCTCTTTACATTTCTGTACACTTACGATTAATAACATAATTTTTCTTATTCACTGAGACTTGTATGGACATGAGAAGAGGAATCTGAGCAGTAGAGTATATTCCTGCCTTACCATGTTGCTCCACCTAGCATGTTTGCTCACCCCTCATCCAAATCCTCTCATCCTTTAAGACTTAGCTTAAGCTTCAACTCCTCCATGATGTCTTCCTTGATGACCTGAGATGAAAGTGATTTCACTTCTGGGGCATATGTGCCACATCATTACTCTCTCTTTCACTCATATAGCATTTATATATAATGTAATATATTAGAATGTTTTTTGAAAATATTCATATTTTCCTTTTCTGGGTAGCTATAAGCTTCTATTGAACAGGAACCATGTCTTAACTTGTTTGAATTGTCCTCCCTATCCTCTCCCCTTCTCTATCATCATGCCTTGCCCATAAGCGTGCTAAATATTTCTTGAATAATAAATCTCTGAAAATTTTGCTTGTAGTATTTTTAATAGTGATTTGTAATTTGCCGTTGAGCAACTTAGGTTAAACTGTTAGTTTTTGGTTAATGGAGGATTTTGTGCCAATTTCCAAGGTGTGCTGTGGAAATATAAGAGTTGGTTTTATTGAAGTGTTTTGAAGGTTCAAAGCTGTAATGTAGACTGTTATTCTGCAATGAGTAATTTCTTTTTTTTCCCCACTTCCCCTTTTTATCTTCATGAAATTATAAGCTTGTGTGCATATTGTAACTTTAGGCCAAGAGGAACCACTTCCTTGGAAAAGCAGGCATATACTTAGAATGAAATGCATGCCAAAATTTCTCTTCTTGTTTTCTAATGAATGGTGCTACATTTCATGTAATCTTACTCTTATTCATACTCTTAGGGAAAAAAAGTTTAAATGTATACAATAAATCTTCTAACATCATGTTATTTATGTTTGATTTAGATCAGTGTAAAAATTTACAAGAATTAAATGTCTCTGAATGTGAAGGAATAAATGTGAGTATCTTTTTTTTTCCTATACAAGCATTTGGTGTAGATATATATGTATATACATGTGTATGTAGTTAGTTCTATGAGAGAAGGGCAAGCTATTTAAAATTGGCAAGAAATTTCTATCCCTATATTTATTGTAAATAATAACCTTGAAGAAATGTGCCTATTGCTATTAACACTGGCAAATATTTATAAGCCAAAAATTACATTAAAATGAACCATATTTGTAGTCTTAGGCAACTCTCTAAGACTGTAAGTTGCAGAGAAATGACCAATCTGCATTAATAGAGGGAGTATCCTCATTATGTGTTCCCTGTACCAATGAGAGCTGGTTAAATATGCACACGTACATAGATATGTACACATATCTGTGTATGTATACATAATTCACATACATATACATATATAAACATATACTTATATGGTAATGAACCATATTTCCAAATTTTGTCCATTTCCATGACCACATTGGTTGTCCTGTGATCTGCAAAAGTCATAACACTCTCTCCCATGGAATTTAGTCTTATGCTGATCAAAACTTTTTTGGGCCTTAGTAGATGATCTTTATGACTTGATGTGGCTAAAAAACTACTCCTCGGATGGCAGTGAGCTTCTCTTGGATAGGCTACAATTAGGATGAGTGAAATACAGTACATCACTGGCCTCATTCAGCTCAGTCAGGTGTGTCAGTGTGTGAACCCTGCAGGCACAGACTTTGAAAAATCCAAGCCACCTTCCTGCCACAAACAAAGGATCCTAATAGGACTTCATTGTAGCGTGCCAGTCATTAAAATAAGTTCAATGATCCAGTGCTGGTTCACTTGCCCTTTGATAAATATCTGGGGATGTGACAATGAAGGCAATTTTTTTAGTTACTGGGTTCTTAATTAAATATCTATTCATTTAAAATAAAGAATCTTATTCTATGGACTGAGAGATGGCATATTTTAGTTTGAATTCTGAAAAAAGCAAGTACTTTAAGGATTTATTTTCTCAATTTGTCTGTGAAACAGATAAACTTGCTTCTTATCTTTTTTACGTACATATATATAATATATGTACTTATGTATATTTAGAGAGAGACATATAATATGTAGGTATTGCTGCCTATTTTACATATATACATACATATGATATAATCAGATTCCATGCCTCACCTACCATCCCAACTTGTATTTCCTAATTTAGAAAATAAATTCAATTTTTTCTTGATATGATTTCCTTCCAAATGTTTGCCATTTGTCAGTAGCAGTAGTGCCATATCTCTCAATAGTTGGTAAGAGATGATGACAAAACATTAAGATTTTTAATGAACCATTTCTGCCAAAAGTAAATGAAACGGTGCATAATCATCCATGTGGCACAGGTTGTCTCAGAGTCTGCTGTGTACATGACACTATTCTAAGTGATGTGGGAATAAAAAAAATAACTTGATTCAATTCAATTCAACAATTATTTACTATAAAGACATGATACACAAACATCACAGATAATGTTCAGTCCTTGCCTTTCTGGGAGCAGTGCTGACTGGTCAGATTTCTGTCATTTCTTCAGAGGTTTTCCAGCAAGAGAGACTGCTACTCTTGAATTATATTTTTGGCTACTAGTAGAGCAATTATGGTGGTCTTCAGTTTTCACACCATCTGGCAGCAATTTCCTCATATAATCCACCCCACTCTCCTCAATTTTGATGGTAAAAATGTTATTTTTAAGTGAGAAAGAAATACAAATGAAATACAAATATTTATATAATGTGTATACATATTATTTTCAAGTGCTTTTAATTGTTCAGAACCTCCCCTCTTCCTTCCCTACTGCCTACTAAAGTTTGTTATCATTGTGGATTTAAATTAGCTGCTTTATTTGTGCTCACCAACACAGAGGAAATACCTACAGATAGCCAATGGATAATATTATAAAGTTTTGTAGAGTTCTTGGAGGTCACCTAATCCAACCCCTCATTTCACAGATGAAGTAATGGGGTCCCGAGAAGTTAAGTAGTTTTTTTGGGGTTATACAAGGAGTATGAGCCATGTCAGAATTTGAAACTGGACATCTGACTCTAAACCTAGAACTCTTTCCATCATGCTCTGTTGTTAAGTCACAGATACTTTGAAGTGATTAGGTTGCTTTTTTTATGTTGATATAGTCCCTTGAAGGGTACTCCATAATACTGAGAGGCATCAATAACTAAGTGAAAAACTACATCAGAAAGAGGAGTTTCTTTCTTTTTATTTGTATTGTTACTTCTTTACAAAATGAAAATGTGCATCCCCCATTAGAAAGACAGAAAAATTTCCCTCCCTCATTCTCCAGATGTTTTTCTCTAGCTATAGTCACTTCTGCCAAATCTCCTTCATTCATTGATTCATTCATTCATTTAACAAGTATTTATTGAACCTACTGTGTGCTAGATTCTGTAGAAATAGCTAGATGTATAAAACTTAGTTTCTTTTGTAATTTGTGTATTATGTTTTGAGTAAATTTAAATGTTTTTTTTTAATTTGCCAGTCTAGCGAGAAAGTCAAACCTCAGGGACATCTGCATCAAATTTGGAAACATCAAAGTATTTACCAACTATGATTTCTAATAATATGTGGTACTGCTAATTTCATCCAGATTTTACTATTGTTCTCAGTGAAAAAGGCATTTTAAATGCAAGCTTACATTTAAAGAACTATATTCATTCAACATGCTTCAGTTTCTCACAGAAACTTGTCTAATATTTTGTTAAAAAAAATCCAAAGAGCATCATAAACAAATTTGCAAACTGTTATAGGCCCTCAAATATTTCTTAATGTTGTATTTATATGCTTGGTCATTTAAAAAAAAATTCCTAGGTCACTTGAGAAACAGAGGGTATAGCTAATCTGAACTTGTTTTGACATCTCTCTGTTCTAGACAGAGAAGATGGGAGCTGACTGCTTCCTAGTGTGAGTTACCTCAAAGGGCTGCCATTCTGCGGCAGATCAGAACTTCCTGTCGCCTCCTTCTCTTTGCTGAGAGGCTGCACTTTCTTCTTTTCTGTATCTGTGCCTGAAGAAGTATGTAAGCTAGCATTCCTGTCTTCCTCTTATTCTCTATTAGTTTGCCTTTCGAATACCTTTCACTGAGTGCCAGTGCAATGTAATGCTAGGTGACACAGCATTTTAAGGAATGTGCTTAGTTTTCCACTTACTCCTCTCATTTCACTAGCTTTCTATCCTTCCCCTTGTCCCCAACAAAAATGATCCCACATTCTTTCTAGCTGATTCCACCTGTAACCAACGATGGAGAGCAGAGTCCAGATACTTCCCAGAGAGGGAGTCTTGCCAGTCCAGGGGAAGGAAGGACAAGGTTTCTTACAATAAAAATGATTACATCTCCAATATATTAGCAGTATTATATCACTTACTAAAAGCCTAGAAGATATATTTCAGGTAGCGTCCTTGCATTCAGAGCTTTTCCTATAGCTAGGGACTTAGGGACTTTAGTTCAGTCACCCTATGGACAAATCTGTATGGACCCACAGGGCACACTATTCCATTGCCTTGATACTTTGACCAACCCTCTACTGATGCCAGTAGAGTGGGCTCTTGTTGACCAGGTATTTTATGACTCCAGAAACTACCTGGGACAGGATGTTTATTACCGGCAATGATACTGAAAATAAACATTTCCAGCTTCTGGTTAGCACACAACTGGCCTAGGCCTCCTCTGCTGTGTTGGGCATGACTACCTGAGCAGCAAGACTGTGCTTGCCACTTATTCCCTTTCTTAGATATATAGTCATTTACCCTTTTAAAACACTATAGTTAAATACCTGTGCAGAGCTTGACTTTGCAGGTGTGGAGCTTAAAATTCTGCCCAAGTTTTGTAATATGCCACAAACTTAAAATAAGGAACTAGCCATTACTAAAGCCTGGGTTTTGATCACAGTTGTTGCATTGGGCCTAGAATAAGAAAAAATTGAGTTCAAATCTGGCCTCATACATTTAGTAGCTGTGTGACCCCGGGCAAATCCCCTAACCCTTTTGGCCTCTGTTTCCCCAACTGTAAAATGAGGTTAATAATAATCCTTATCTCCCAGGGTTATTGTGAGGATCAAATGAGATAATATCTGAAAAGTGCTTGGTGCAAGGCCCAGCACGCAGTAGGGGCTTAATAAAGGTTATTTCCTCCCTCCTGCATGTTGATAGTAATCCTATTTTTGGAATTTTCTGTTGTTTCAAATGTAGGCAATGTTTATATCTTTACAGTTAAGATAATTGACATGTAATACCTAAGCACTTAACCTTCTCATCCCAGAGCTGGTTTTTGAGTAGTTTAAATTTAAATGTGAAGTTGGTGTTGCAGAGGAATGGAATGGATCATTTCCAAATAAAGTTAATAGACTGAATAAACATAGCTGGAAGAAGAAGTGTAGTTTCCCACTCAAAACCAATTAGTGCCAAAATGAATTAGCCTAAGCTATGCAAGTAGGACACAGCCTTGTGTAATGGGAAAAGACCTGAAGTTGCAGTCAAGGCAAGACCTAAAAATAAATCTGTGATCTTGGACACATCCCTTTCTAAGGCTCCATTTTCTTGTTGGTAAAATGGGGATGTGTTGTCCATTCGTTTTTCAGTTGTGTCCTACTTTTTGTGACCCCATTTGGGGTTTTCTTGGCAAAGATCATGGAGTAGTTTGACATTTCCTTTTCCAGCTCATTTTGCTGTTGAGGAAACTGAAGCTAACAGGGTTAAGTGACTTCTGCAGGGTCACACAGCTAGTAACTGCCTGAGGCCAGATTTAAACTCTGGGGGATGAGTCTTTGCAGCTAAAGGTTTGGCGCTCTATCCACTGCACCGCCCAGCTGCCAAAATGGGAATAATAGTATCTATGGTAACTACTTCAGAGGAGGTGTGAGGATTGAACAAGTGAATGCATTCAATGTGCTTTATTAAGTTTAATGTGATTATATAATATCATCTTTCCTTTTTTGTGCTGAGACTATAAATATGTGTTTCATTAGGAGCTGAGTAGAGGAAATAGGGAGAAAATGGGAAGTCTGGAAATTACAATAGATTTTGATAAAGATTTTTTCTTTGTTTCTCTTCAGGATGACGTAATGAAATATGTGTTAGAAGGCTGCCCAGCTCTTACCCATCTGAATATAGCTCACACAGATATTAGTAATAGAACAATAAAACTACTATCCAGGTAACTTTTCATCTGCCTGAATTAGGTTGATAAATAAGTGACATTAAGCTCACTAGTGCATCTACTTTTCATTTAGAAATATCCTGAATGTTTTGAGAGAAGCCAAAGCTTTATAAAGCAGTCACTGCCTTTGACTCATTTGCCTGTTGCATGTTGGTCAGTCTGTGCTTCCTTACTCTCACAAAGTCTCAGTTCTCTCTACCTCTGTCCCCTCATCAGTCACCAGTGGTGGACCGTTCCATGCATAGGATGGATATCGCTTGATGCCTGCTTGTATCCCGTAGGCTTGATAGAGAGAAAACCCTAGCAATGGATGAAATCACCAAGGCAGGCTCCATTTCATAGTGTTCAGGGCTGGAAGAAATAATGGAACTGTGGGAAGCATTCCAGTTAGAGAATAGAAGAGCTCCTTCAATGTCAGATTATACACTGTAAGAATGGGCTTCTAAGAGAGGTGACAATCTATTTTTTTGGAAAGCTTAAAGTAGAGATTAGGAAACCATTTTTATATAATTTTACATATTCCAAAGTCCAAAAATGTCTGTTGGGAAAAAAATTCTTAAGACAATCTCAATTGAAGGTAGAATGATGGATTAAGTGATATTTTAAGTTTCTATCAGTTAGTCAACAAGCACTTATTAGGTGTCTATGGTGAGCCAGGGACTGTGTTGACCCCTAGCATTGCTCTAAATATTCCAGGTAGAAGAGTTAGAGAGGAGAAAAGACAGCTCTACCTCTGAGACAGGAGAAAAAGAAGATATGATGATGAGATTTAAAGATAGGTTGGTGTATAGGAAAGGGAGGAATAGAATTTGGAACTCAAAACCTGAAAAGAAGATGAATGTTGAAAATTGTTTTTATGTGTAATGGGGGAAAGTAAAATATTATCTTTAAAAAAGATATGTTGAGGTGTGAAGAAAAGAAACTGAAACATTTCACACCAGGGGTTCTCAGTTTCCTGAGTAAATTAGGAGATGAGAACATCTGACAATTAAAGGATGGTGAATTTGAGAACTTAAAGGAGGCAGAAAGGGTTCAGAACAGTTATTTTGGGAAAACTGATCCATACCTGCAATATTTTTCCATTTGTATGAACTTACAGTTCCTTTAGTCAGTAGAAACAAAAATTAATTCTCTAAAAATTCATCCTCTGGCTGTATTTTTTTATACGTAAGGATTCACATAGGCTTTTCTGAATAGTTGACAGTAGTCAGTTTTCTTTATAATGAAAGGAGTTGCAAAAAACTTAATTTGAGGATGAATTATGGTGTTCCCAACATAGTTTTTTATTGTTACTAGAAAAATAAAGCCCTTCATTGCATATGTCACACGTATGTAATATATAAATTTATAGTTAATCACAACCAAAAACTAACATTCTTCAACTTTTAGGTAAAATTCTATACACATAATTTCTTTGGGGTTTCTGAAGACATGAAAAATGTCTGAAAAGGCTTTATGTGTGATTAAAATATGATATTTTAAAATTTTACAGAAAAAATATTGGACAATGAGATGTAAAATAGTCAGAATGCCTGGTATGCTATAGGAAAACATATTATTATACTTTATACTTAAAGAAATATTTTTTCTCCTATTTGTGATTTGTGTCATAATTTTTAAAAAATGCAGTCTATGAACCTTATGTGAGATTCAGTATAGCATAATGAATAGAGGAAAGTCATCCTAGGAGTCAGGAAGACCAGGGTTCAAGTACCATCCCTGCAACAAACTGGTTGTGTGACCCTGGGTAATTTACTTCACTTCTCAGTGTCCCAGACAATTCTCTTAAGACTGAGACCAAAGAGAAGCTGAGTCCCTGCATTGGAAGAGAGTTTTCTCATCTGCAAGTTACTTCCCTATACCATGGGTCTGGTTCAAAAAGGGGGGAAAAAAGTGAAGCAAACATAAAATACAAATACAAAAATCCATTTCTTAATTCTTCAGTAGCAGAATAATATCTTATCCAATCCCCTCTCTTCTTTTTTTGTCTTTTGTGGACAAATTACTATTTGTCAGTACCTCCTCTGGAAAACGATTGAGAAGAGAAACCTTAAAGGAAACAGGAATCAATTTAAATATTAATTCTTAAAATTCATCTCTCTCAAGGTGGATATGTAGATAATTTTCCTGGAGTGTGTAGAACAGTAACAGGGCTTGATGTAAATATTAAATCTCATCTAGTCCATCTTTCAGCATTGAGTGTGTGTGTGTGTGTGTGTGTGTGTGTGTGTGTGACCTTTTTCTCTTGCTTTTTAAATCTCCTTTCCTCCTTTTGCAGGTACTTAATAAATATCGTTGAATTGAATTGGTGATTTTATCCTGTCCCAGAGCTCCCACCTTTACTTCTTTGTAGACTCTTCCATTTATATCTTCATGTCTTTTTCCTGAGCTCAAGTCACACACATTTCCAGTTACCCACTGGGCAATCATACTTACAGTTCAAACTCTTACACTAAAAGCTTAATTCATACAAAATAGGCAAAGACTGCCCCTTCTCCTCATCTTCCTCTCCCTTTGAATGGTGCCCCTGGTTACCTTTATTCCCCTCTTTGCCTTGACCCCCACCATCCAATTCATTTCCATGAATTCTACCTCTGCCACATTTTTCCTATTTATCACCTCCTTTTCTTTGCCCTTAGTACTTCTCATTTAGATGATGGCAGGAACCTTCTAGCTGGTCCATCAGCTTCCACTGGACTCTGTGTACACTCCTGCCATATTCATTTTCCTAAAACATAGAATCATGGCACACTTGTTCTCCAGACCGTTCAGTGGTTCTTTAGCTGGCCGGTGAGGCCCTCCACAATCTGGCCATAACTCACTCATCCATATCCCTTCTGCTCTAGTCAAACTAGATCATTCACTATTCCCCAGATATACTCCAGATTTTCCTAATTAGGTGGCTTTGCTCATTGTGTGTCCTTCCCTGCACTTTCCCCCCACTCCAACCCTCAAATTCTTGAAATCCTACAGATCATTTAAGACTTGTACTTTTTCCATACTGGTTTCCCTTGCTTTTCCCTAGCCCAAAGTGAGTTCTCCCATATCTGAATTCCTAGGGCACTTTGTCTGTGTCTCTTTGGTGGCACTTGTTTGTCCTCCTTTGCATTAGACCTTGTGTTCAGGTTTTCTTTCCCCTTCTACACTGTCACTTCTTAGTTCCAGCAGCCACATGTTTTTCAGCATCATGTTCCCCAGTACAAAGCACACCAAGCAAAGGGTCATGTACAGGATCTGTGTTAGCATCCTCAGTATCTTGCCTATAGTAGGCACATAATAAATGTTTTTTTGAATGTAAGTATTATATAAAGTTAAAAAATTCTTACTTCAAAAGATGTGACTAATACACAAAGGAAAATACAAATCCTTTCTCTTTAGGTAAAGCTGCCCATGACCTCTTATTGAGATAGTTGTACTGAGACATTATCTCCTAATGCTGTGCCATAGAATTCAATATACAATTGAAAATTAATATAGCATAGTGTCTAGAGATGGCCTGCTTGTACTCAAATTCTGCCTCTGTCACATTCTAGCTGTGTGATCCTGGGTAGGTCATTTAACCTGTCATTTCCCCAGACAATTAAGACAGTAAGTTGCACAAAAGTTAGGGGAAACTTCTATGGAGGTATAGGTCTGATTTGAAAAAAAAATCCTTTATTACAGCTTTCTGTAAATAAATATTTGTAAAATTCAAATGTATGAAAAGCTAAACTAACAAAAGAGATGATTAAGGAATATTTATTCATATTAGAGAAAAATATGCTTTTGTAAGAAGATTCTCCATGTAGTTCCTCTTAATAATCAACTCCCCTAAAAAATTTAATATAAAATTGGATTTGGAGACAACTTTTCAGGAACTATTCATAAAGCCAGAGAGCAATGGTTATTTCACTAGGGACCCATGAATTTCCTTTTATAACATTTCAATAACTGTATGATTGATTTTCTTTGTAATCCTACATGTATTTTTATTTTATGCGTTTTAAAACACTCTTCCGAGAAGGGATCCATAGGCTTTGCCAGATCACCAGAAGGGACCATAACACACACAGACACAGACACAGACACACACACACACACGCACACATGACTAAGAACCTATGCCAATTACAGAATGTTTTTACTTCTTAGTTGTTCTTGTTAAGAGAATACTAAGTAAATGATAAAGATAATGTCTTCGGAAGAAGAAAGTGACATTGATTTCCTTCCCACATGACAAAAAGTATACTTCTTAAAGGCATACTCTTTTTTCTTTCTTTCCTTTCCTCTGTTTCCCCTGTTACCAACCACACTAATTAATTGCCACAATAAGGAGAATAAAGTTGCCTTGTCTCTGAGCTTCACAAAGGAATATAGCAACTAAAAGGCCACATTATCCAATATTTTGCTCCATTTCCCAAGCACTTGATCTGACTTTCTGAAGTTATGCTTATTCTAGCAAAATATCTATTCACAGTCTCCTTTCTTCACTGGCCCACAATCCACTTCCTTAGTTCCCTGCAGTCTAGCTTTAATGGGTCTCCTTGGTGCCATCTTCTCCCCATCTTCTCTCCATATTGGCAGCATTTTACCCCCCATGCTATACTCACTTTCACTTGTGTTTTGAATTCTGTGTCACAGAGCTTAGTGATATTTTTGTCTAATAAGTACCTTTAACTTTCTGTAAATCAGAATTTTACTGAAAATCAGTGATTCCTTTTCATTCAGCAAACAGTTTTTGAGCTTCTACTACATGTAAAACACTGTACAAGATATTCTTAGTATTCTCTTCCTAGGTCTCTCTGATGAATCATCCTTCCCTTCAGGAAACTGGTCTTTCTTACTTTCTCTTTATTCTGTCTTCTGCTTCTTTTCCTATCTTAACACATTCCTTGTTAAGTTTCATTTTTTTATTCCATTAATTGAGAGAATATTTAAAAGTTTCAGTCCTCAGGCTTCTTCTCCTCTAATCAGGAAGATCCAAGTTCATATCTGTTTCAGACACTTCCTAACTCTGTGACTGGACAAGCCACTGACCCTTTCTTAGCTTTAGTTCCCTCATCTGTTAAATAAAGATAACGACAGCAGTTCTCACACAGGGCGTTATGAGGAGCAAATGACATCAAATGTATAAAATGCTTTGTAAATTTTAAAGCTTTAGATACGTGAAAACTTTTATGATCTCGCAGCACTTTTCCATCTTCTCAGTTAGGTAACTATTAGTTCCATGTTGATGAATTCATCTCAGAGCCCCAGATCCATATTTGCAGTTGACTTTATGACTTTTCCACTTGAATTCATTATGTCCAAAAGTGAACTTGTCTACAACATACCAAGTCTTTGTTTTGTCTATTCCCTTCCTATTAATAGCACCACTGTTCTCCAAGTTCTCCTAGGCTCAAAGCTGCTGAGTGCTTTCCCTTGGTTTTGTTTGTCCAGTCAGTGGCTGTCTTCTCAATCTCCCTAGACATGCTTTTTTATTTTACCCATCTCTTGTGACCCTCCTTCCACCACTCTTGTTGATTTCACTACACATCGAAATCTTCTCTCCCTTTATACCAGCTTCTCCCCTCACCAGTCCATCCTTCCAGCAGAGGTCAGATTCATCTCCCTTGAACACTGCTTTCATCACATCAGTTTTGCTCCCAAGAACCTGCTGTTGTTTCCTACCACTTGCATGATTTAGTTCAACCTAGCATTTAGGACTTCTCATAAACTCTACAATACCTATCCAACCTTATCATACACTGTTTTCGTATAGAAATCCTCCACTGAGATCATCAGGCTACCTTTCTCATTGATCTCCGCACATTCATTTACATTTTGTTGCCACTTTTCTTACCTGGACTGTCTTCCTTTTTTCATTCCTCTCTGTTAATTCACATTCTACATTTGAGCTTTTTCTATCTACTTAAATCCCCAAGGATATCTTCTTTCTCTGAATTTCAACAGCACTTACAGAATAAAACATATACTAGCACATTTGTGTAAATGTGTTTGCTAGTTGTTTTTTGTGTGTGTGAATACCTTGTCTTAGCAGGTAGATGGTAAATTCCCCATCGACAGAGATTTCTATCTACTTCTTCATTTCTTTTTATGACAGAGGAAGTGAATGGACAGTAGCTAACTTGATTTGACTATTGCAAGGTGCCTGTGAGTGTGCCCTAACTACTGTATTTAGATTTTCTTTAGAAATGCCATTTTGTGAAATAACCACTGTGGGTCTTGAGAGATTAACATTCATATCTCAACATGATTACATTAGACACTGACTCTGATCACAGATAAGGCCTTCCAGCAAAACTTCATTTAAAAATGTAATTCCACATTCCTTACAGTAGTAACTGCCTTGTGTGGTGAGAATTCTTAAACCTTAAAAATGCGCACCACAGTTTCCAAAAGAATGATAGTATTCTATAAAAAATTAGTAATACTAAAATGAGAGGAAAAAATTCCACAAGAAACTAGATAACTGGGAAAAGATGAAACACAAAGTAAAAATATAAACCCAAACCAGTCAGAAATAGGATTATGTCAATGGTCTCAGGATTTGAAAATGAAGGATCAGATCTTGCTCAGCAGGGGACACATTTCTGTGCCAAAACTCATAAGAAACATAGCAATGTTACTTAAAATTTGCCAAGTGAGATTTCACTGTCAACTGGTATTTCTCCCACCATTAGGAATTATAATCCTATATCCTATCATCCTCCACAATCATTTATTTCCCCTGGAAAAACTTAAGAGACAAACAAGAAGCTCTCTGTGGATTTCCACACTCATGGTTTTCTATTCTGAAGACAAGTCATTGGTAATCTAATTAATTTGGTAATTATTCTATGGAATAGTGGAGGTGCTATGGAAGTGCAACTTTTTTATCTAATAGATTTCCATCTTAAAATGATGAATTTAATTCATGATTCATGATACGAAAACAAAGAGATCCATAGTGTTGGACAAACTACTGAAATATCACATGACTATCCATCCCCATATCTTCTTCCTAAAAGATTTACAATCTGTTTCAGCCTTGTCAAATAAGTGTAGATTCTCATTTTCAAAGACTGCCATGGAGGGAGATTCCACAAGATTCCTTGGAATCTTTATTTTGCTTAATAGTTCCAGTTGTTAGATATCCTTCAGTGTGTCTAACTAGACTTTGAATATCTGAGAAAATTGTATTTTCCCAGCTCACTCTTAGTATTCACTATAGAGGAGTGAAGATAAAGTGTTATGTTCTTAAGATTTTATCAATAGCCCTTTGGATCATTTTAGGAGCTCCAAGCAAGGGAAGGGGAGAGGTCTCAAATGTTTCTTCTAAAGCTATCTCATCGCTTCACTGAGCTGTTGATCTGAGTCAGAACAGTATTAAAGATACTAAAATGTTTCATCATATGTTTTGAATACAAGCTGCAGGCAGAGAGAAAAATCATGTTTCGTTCAAAAAGTTCAATGAGTGGGGTAATCAGACATGTTTCAAATTATTGGAAATAAAATTAATAATAATATGCATGTATCTTTTATTTTATCTTTTTCATTGACTACGAACTTAAGTCTTTTTTCACAACTATTTTTTTCCCCACAACTATTTTCCCATGCTTTCTTCTTTTTTGTCCTTTAATTTTGTTCTGCAGTGTTGTCAATTACAAATGCATGCTTCGGTAACAGTGACTTATTCCTTTTCCTTACAATTTGTCAGTAGTGGGAGTTCTTGCACTTCTTGAAATGCTAGACTTGGGCTGACTTGGAAAATTGCCCAAAGACTATCCTGAAATTGAAAGCTCAAAGAACACAGTAGTATAGACTCATCCTAATTATATTTCATCTCTCTGGAAGCTTTCATTTTGGTTATTGTGGCATGACTGTAACAGCTCTGTTTCAGTTCTCAAAAGATTCATAGTCTATGATGTATTTTCTTATTTATATCATATCCACTTCAAACCATTTGTACTATACTATTATAAACTCATTTAATCATTAATATATCAGCCTTTTAAAAATAAACATTGGTACTGGAAATGGTTGATTGATACTATAAATGTTAAAAATTTATTTGGAAATAAGAATTTCCATTTTAAAGGTAACTTTCTAGATTCCTTTTGAATAATCACTTAGAACTTGGAAAGAGCCATGGAAATTTATCTAGTAGACCTGGTTCTAGTCCCAGTTTTGCCAGCAGTTAGATGAGTCACCTTGAAAAGTTTTCTTTAATCCCTATGGTCCTCAGTTTTACCAAATGTGAAATAAGAGGTCCAGATATCTCCCACCTTGATCATAGCTATGATTCCAGATTCATTTTTTATTATTTTTCCCAATATGCTTTTTAAGTCAAATGAATCTCTAACAATCTTGTGTAATAATAGTTCATCAGTAGAGAAAATTTTACAGAATATTTGTTCTTTGCACACTTATTGCATCTCTTATTGGAATTCTAATTTTGATGTCCTACAGATAAAACTTACAATAAAATAAGAGAAAAAATCTTGCAACTTTGTTTTGAAAAATATACTACTTTTCAAAAAATATGCATGTATCTCCAGTAGACTTTTAAAAATAAGTTCTCTTAAAATTTAAATTAATATGCCTTAAGAGATTTTTATCAGAAAGTAATTCTAACCCTAACTCCAAATGGTTCTGAAATTTTACTGCCAGTTTTAATTTTTTCAGCATGGAAAGAAGTCTTCCCCCTCCCTCCTCCCTCCCCCTCGACTGCTGCAGATCTACTCCGCACCCTAGCCCCCACCCAAAAGAAATTATTAAGCATCTGAAAAGAAGGTGTCCAGTTAACAGTCTTACTTTCTTAAGTCAACATATGTTAAGTAAAATGCAGGCAAACAGCTGAAATGTGAGTTCTGTAATGATCCATAATAACCATTCCCTCCTCTTGTCTCCTCTTTCCCTCGTTTTCTTTTCAGATGTTTCCCCAACTTACAGAAACTTAGTTTGGCTTATTGCAGGAAATTCACAGATAAAGCTTTACTGTACCTGAGTTTAGGCAAAGGATGCCACAAGATCACCGATTTGGACCTTTCAGGTTGTACTCAGGTTTGTCTTTCACTTCTTTTTTTCATGCGGTGGGGAAGGGGATCCTTTAGAGAACTGTCTGCATCCAGTTCTCATGTTAAAATAACACAGGGCAAGTTCTGCAGCAGACTTTCAGAGGTTTTAAATTACACAGCCACAGCTGCTTAGATTTTCCTCAGGAATAGTAGTATAGGCTTTTGGCTCCTTTCCATTTAGGCATCACATTTACAAACTTATTGGATGAAAAAAATGACTAATTTTGGGGGAGAGTGCAATCTGAAATCCAAAACTTGAGTTTTGAAAGCAGTGTCATGCAAACATGAATGCAAAAATAAATTAGAACCTTTGTGAGAGAACTTGCATGATTTCCTGAAAAGGCAAATAACTCACACATGTGTTTTCTGAAACTAAATAATATGGAAAGTTATAAATGCAATTCAAGGGTTTTCATCAAGGAGAAAGTAAATGTCACAAAAAAATGCATTGTAAACTTAGAATTTTCACATCACATATAAAGAAGTTGAGGTCCATGCTAGAATTTTGGTGCTTAAAAAAATAATTTAGAATGTTAGCTCCTTGAGGGCAGAAATGATTGTTGGTTTTCTGGTTTTTGTATTTTTTTTTATATTTTATCTGGGTCTTGTAAACTGCCATGCATTTAGCTGGTATTTAACAATGCTCTTTGAATTAGAAAAAGAAATTTTAAAAATGTGTGTATGGAAGGTAATGGAGAGCATGAACAGAGAAATATCTAAAAGACGACTATGGATTAGATGAGGATATTGCACAAGACTCATCGTAGATAATATAGTTTTGCTGTATGTTTTTCAGTCATGTTTGACTCTTCATGACACCATTTAGGGTTTTCTTGGCAAAGATACTGGAATGGTTTGCCATTTCCTTCTCTCCAGTTCATTTTACAGATGAAGAAATTGGGGCAAACAAGGTTAAGTGATTTGCCCAGGGTCACACAGCTAGTTAGTGCCAGAAGCTGTATTTGAACTCGGAAAGACTCATCTTCCTGACTCTAGGCCCTGCACTCTATCCATTGTGCTACTTAGCTGCCCTCAGATGCTATAGTAGACATGTTATTATTAACCAATAATACCTCTTCTCCCTTCGGGGTGAATTTTGTCCTGTATCTTTGAGAAGTAGTTCATCCATTTGTTCATCCTTGTCTTAGCTGGCAAAGTGTTTTTCAACTTATATACCATTCCTCTAGGTGGAGAATAACAATGCACTGGTGCCAAGATTACCATACCTAGTTCCTTCTTCAAAATCATTGATATTAGTAAATATAGTTTAACTATTCCAAATCCAGTTTTAATTTGTTCTCCCTGCCAATATCTATTCCCATGCACCTGATGCGAATCACAGTAACCTCTGAGAAAGTTACTAGATCCATTTTGGAATCGTGTCATTTTAGCAAGCTGTTCATTTACATATGAATTGTGTCATGTTAGAAATCTGTAATTTATATTTGAAATTAAAGTTTGGGAGGTGTTACACATTTAGATTTTAGAGAGTTAATACATGATATGGGATACAATGTCATTATAATGAAAACATTTTAATAAAATCTTCCATAATAGAAAAAACCTCAAACCTCAAACAGTGGTTGTACATTTCAACCAATATTCAACCAGAATTTTATTATGACAAAAGAATTAAAATATATCTAGAGTTGGCTGTAGCAGGATTTGACATATATTTTATTAGTAGAGAAAAAAAATACTACCATATTGCTACAGACTAACAAGTTGACAGCTATAGAGGACATGTTTGTGGATAAGTGAAAAATATGAATGAAGTGGTTCAAGGCATGAAAACTTGTTTCTTTTGTATCTTCTAATTTAAGTGTGGGTGTGTTTTTTTGTGTTTAGTACAGGGCTAATGAGGTTAAGGTCATGGGTTCAATCAGCATGTGTATAACTGAGTTTTGCTCTGGCAAAGGATTGCACTTTGTAATCAGGCCAGCCAGATCCTGCTGGTCACAAAGGAGCTGGCTTAGATAGTGGGTGCCCTGGGATCAGCACAAGTTTCTTGCTTTGGAATGTGCTGAATAATGCAGGATTGTAGAATCCTAGCATCTCGGTGTTGGCTGTCTAAGGCCTCTTGGTTCAGTGGACACTTGTTCAGGAATTCCTTCTATGATATCCTTGAGAAGTGGCCATTTAACCTCTGAAGACCTCCAGTCATGGGGAACTCACCATTTCTTCAGTTAATCTCGTTTTTAGACAGTTCAGTTGTTAGTAAGTTTTTTCCTCATGAATCAGCCACTCTGAAGCTTCCACCCATTGCTCCTAGTTCTACCCTAAGCAGAATAAAGCTCATGTCGGTTCCACATGACAGACAGTTATCATGGCCTCTCCACTCTTCTGTTCTCCATGCTAAACTTCACCATCCAGGTTACCCTCTTCTGAATATGCTTTAGCTTGCAAATACTCTTTCTAAAATGTATCACCCAAAACCAAACATAACACTGCAGATGTGGTCAGATCAGGGCAGAGTTTAACCAGCCTCATTCTGAACAGCAGAATTAGTGTAACCAAGCAACTAAATGAAACAGGTTAAATATAGAGCTATTAACACATTCAGTAAACACTGGGGACATTTAAACAGTTTGTATTTGACTAAAATAAATGAAATTGAACTACTTATGGACAAGAAATTTTTCAAATTATCTTTCTTAAGCAATTGTTTGCCCAAATGTTTAACAGATGCAGATAAGTATAAATAATGTATCCAGTATTATCATTCAGTCAATAACATTAAAATTTAATACAACTTACAGGCAAACAATTTATAGGCAATTAGATTATAGGTTTCTAAATTTTAAAATACATGCACAGAGAGACATATACACACATAGTTTACTTCAAGCAAATTCACTGCTTGGATATAATGGAAATGAGGATGGGGTCACTTGAAAGTGAAAAATATGCATGAACCCGATTCAATTTCACTATTGAAAAGCTTCCAATTATATAAAAGTTATTCTTGCTTGGCACTGTCATTACATGAACTAATTAGGTCTAGTTGCCGCTTCATTTTGTTTGGTGATATTGAGTCCTAATCTTTGGCTAGTGCCAGGAATCATTCCATAGAAGCATCACGAGGAGATGACAAGGGCACATGCAGAATGGAGGGGAACTAGAGAATGAAACAATCAAAGCTTTGGGAAGGAGTAATAAAGAAATAGGAAATCAGCAAGTTGGACTGAAATGTGAGTCAACTTAGGGGAAACAGAAGACTGTGGAACTCTTAATTAATTCTTTAGAAGAATTTTTGAAGATTCATAGCATGCCTACCTCTGTAATGGAATTCTACTGATATTCCAAAATGATTTTTTTTGTTTCCTAACATAGCTAATTATCAAGTTCACCACGAGGTGCATGCTTGAGACTTGCTCAGCCTAGTGGGACTTGCTGTTTTGTTGGCCTAGTCTTTGGGATCTCAGGAATGGATCACTTTCACACCACAGTGAGATGTTAGAGTGGATCTATAGCAGGATTTTATTCTTTTTAGTTTGAAGATATTTCTTTTTGGATTTATAATTTTATAAAATCAAGAAATGACTTTACACCTGAAAGATTCACTAAGAATTTAATTTCCTTTATCTTTCAAGTTTTCTTCTGTAGGGAAGTTTTCATAAACCTTCCTTTTATCTTAGGTACATTTTAAGTGATTTATAAGTGGACAAAATGTTGGAAGCAATGACTCACCAGTTGTTAAGATTCTTGAAATCTTTCATTTTATTTTTTTAAGTAAAAACTTATATCTTAGTTAATGAAATCTTCTTGGCACCTCATAATTGTGATATCTCACACCAGAAGACCAGGCTCAAAAAATACTGTCAGAGGCATAGGACTCTAAGTAAACTTGAGAATAAAAATATTAATAAAAAGTCTAGCTAATAAAATTTCATGTTATCATATCCTACTGTGAATAAAACTGTAGTATACTCACTTTTAGATATCTATGTACTTTTTTAGATATCTAAGTATTTAGACATTTAGATTTGGGTATTTTCGAAGAATTAAAGAATTTTAGAGTTGAGATGTCAGTCATCACCTAGTGTAATCCATAAGCCAAAAATGATCTTTAATACAATATACCTGTCTGGTTCTTTGCTTAAAGGACAACATATTTCACCTTTGCTCAAAGATATCCAATAAGAGAGACTCTACCACCTCCCAGTGCAGTCTATTCCGCTCTTGTATAATTTGGACTGTAAGGAAATTTCCCCTGACATTTGCTTCCTTGTAATTTCTGCCCTCTGTTCCTGTCTCTGCCCTTGGTAACCAAACGGAACAAGGCTAGTCCTTTTTTATGTAATAGCCTTTCATATTCTTGAAGACACCTAGTTGCAGGGATTGTCAACATTTTTTGTGACCTGGACCCCTTTGGTAGGCTGGTGAAAATTGTGAATCTTTTTTCAGAATGTTTTTAAATACATAACATAAAGTGAACAAGACTAGAAAGGATATCCATTTATTTTTAAATTCATTTACCATTTTTTTTAACAGTCCACAGACTTCAGGTTAATAACTCCTGCCCTTGAGCCTTCCTTCCCAGTTTCTCCAACTAACCTCATATAACATGGCTCAAGGTCCTTCATCCTCTTGGTTGCCCTCCTCTGGCTACTCTCCAGCTCATCAGTGTCTTTTCCAGAATGTGTGGTGCCCAGAACTAAACTCACTACTCCAAATGTGACCTGACCAAGACAGAGTACAATGGGATTATTCCTTTTCTATTCCTGGAAGCTATTCCCCTTGTTGCAGCTTGAGATCACATTAGTTTTTTTTTTTTTTGGCTGCTGTATCACATTGTTGACTCACATTATCCTTACAATTCACCAAAACCTCTAGATCTTTTCCAGATGAACTGCTGTCTAGTCATGCCTCCCTCTTCTTGTATTTATGAAGTCAATTTCTTAAAACCTAGGTATCATACTTTACATTTATCATTATTAAATTTCATCTTAATAGATACAACCCAATTTTCTACCTTCTCAAGACCTTTTTGGATTCTTCCTCTGTCATCTGGTGGATGTCATCTGCACAACTGATAAGTATACTGTCTATGCCTTTATCCATGGCATTGGTAAGAATGCGGAACAGCAGAAGGCCAAGCACAAATTTCAAGGCCACTCCACTGAAGTTTTACTTCTAGAATGACATGGAACTAGCAACAATTGTTCTTTGCATTTGGCTATTCAACCCATTCCATATATGTATATCTAATCATACTATCGTCTAATCATATTGCTCCCTCTTTTCCGTAAGACTAGCATAAAATAACAATTGAATGCTTTGCTTAAAGAAAAAAACTAGGTAATCTCTATCTACAACATTCCCTTGGTCTCTAGTACTATATCAGAAAATGAAATGTTTAGAACATGATTTGTTCTTGATGAAACCATGCTAGTCCTCATATTAATTCTCTTTCCATTCTAGATATTCACTTTCTCTTTGATTATATGTTCTAGAATTTCCCCAAGTATCAAAGTCAGGTTAATTATCTAATAGTTTGCCGATTTCATTCTATTGGGTTTTTTTCTCAAAATGGTTTTTAAAAATTTTTCATTTTTAACACAGTTCATTTCACATAATACAATTCCAACTTTTAGTCGGGTGATATTTCTTTTAAAGCATTTACAATATAGAACACAAACGGATTTTTATTTAACATTAACTAACTGAGACACAAATAATAAGTATGTATGCTAACTTCATAAGCCCTTGACCTAATTGTCTCCACAGTATTGCTAAGAATTGAAGGACCCTAACTTATTATTGTTGGTCTAAAGTCCTAAGCCTAATAGCTTAATTTTAGACTTGACCTTGGATGTTCCCCTACCAACAATCTATAATTTAATAGATCTGGTATTAAGCTTACAAACCTTTTGACTATAGGAAATTGCCACTGAGTAGGGATATTGCAGGGAAACAATATCTCTCCAACTTCATGTCAGTTCCAGGCAGGAGTAGATGGTCAACCTGCATTCAGTGTCAACTGCCTGTTGTTTTTTTTGTAAATTGGGATACCAAGTTTTTTTCTAGTGCTGCAGTACTCTTCCTGTTCTCCACAGTTTTTAAAATATCATTGACAGTGCTTCAGTAATCATCTACCAATTCTTTTAGTAGTTAGGGATGTAGCTCTTTCGGGCAAGGTGATTTGGATTAAATTCATCTAAGGTAGTGCCTTAACTGGTAGAGAATCAATTCTTCTGATTTCAAATCCGGTGCGTTTCCCACTCCACCATGTTATTCCTTTCATCTTTATACTTCTTTTTGGTCCAGTTTGAAATTGATTTTTGATGTTTTCTCTAGCTGATTCTCGATTGATCTACACATAGATAACTGATTTTAAAATTGCTCGCAAATCAGTAATTAGCATTGGAGATAATGTGGTGCAGTGAAAAGAATACTAACTGGAACAAGAGCATCAAGGTTCAAGGTTCATCCTCTCTCTGACACTTAATACTTGCATGAGTATTTAGCTTGATTTGTAAAATGAGAGTTGAACTACGTAGCCTCTGAGGTTCTTTCTCATTCCAGGTTTTTGATTCCTTGTATATTAAGATAATATATTTCTTTTTTGGGGGGGGTTGATGCTCTTTGCTGCTCAGTATTCCCAAAGTCTTCCAACTTCCTTCTTGAAGAAAAACAATATAATGACAGTTTCAATTCCATAAGCCTTTGATCTTTTTTATTCTTGATCCCTTTGCCTTCCTTTGCCCCAGTGTCCAACTTGAAATCACTAAGCATCAAAGTATAGATCAACTTAGTTTGGAAGAGATTATCAAATGCTTTATAAAATTTTCTACCTCTTCATCTTGTACAACAGATGTTAGCAAATGAGGCACAACTATCTGTTTGCTGGCCTGTTTGCTTATAATTGTCATGAGTACTACAAAGTAAGATGATCAAGAGTCCTGTGGAACTATGGTCTTTGTTGCCTTTGAGCAAAAGAGGAAACTAAGTCTGCCAAATCCTACGTTCTTCTCTCCAAAGAAAACTTGTGTGATGTTCTTCAATTTCATTGAAACTTCTTTATATCTTTTAATTTCATTTATACTGAGAAAATTAATTTGGATATGGTTTATATATGGATATATCCATACGTACATACCTACATCTACATCTGTATATATATATATGTATGTATACACACACGCATATATATATACATACATATATGGTTTCCAAGTATATAAGCTTATTGATTATTGGACAAAGATGTACCAATATTCCAGTGAATGCCTGTGGACTATGTGAGGAAAGTAGCAGTTCTTAGCATTCCCTGCCCCCATTTCCAAAGTTCTTCCATCATTGCTATGGAAGCTGAAAGGGATCATCCAGGATGGAACTCCATTTTGTATTTTTATGCCTTTTATTGGTTGCCACTGACAAAAATTCATCACTTTGTAGCTGAATCATTGCTGGTGAACCTATAATTCATTGTGTTAGGCTTGGCCACAAACAGCAGAGGCAGTCTGTCCACTAGGCTCTCACCTGAAGTCTTTTTTAGCCTAGTAGGAACTGCCAGGGTTACCAACATGCCACAATTTGTAAGTATAAGACTTTTTTGTAGAAGAATACTAATTGAAAAAGTGTAACTTAAAAGAGACTATCTCTAGAAAAAAATATTAAACAGGCTTATTTGAATGAAGACTGGAAAAAATAAAAATGATATATAAGCACAGTAGCAAGATGCTGTGATGCACAGTGGAAAAAACATTGGTTTTGGAGCCAGAGAACTTTGCTCTGTCATTTCTATTTATGTGACTTTAGCTAAGTCTCTTATCTTCTCTAAACCTCAGTTTTCTTTTCTGTAAAATGGAGGGATAGAGTGAAATAGACTTTGAGATCCTTTCTACCTATGAAAGAAGAGAGTATAAACAGTTCTACATATTTTCAAAGTATTTTATATTCTGTTTGTGTTGGGAAAACCTATAGCTCACATTTTAATAGTACATTAAGGCTAGATGCTCTTTTTTTCTCCTTACCCTTCTTTAACAGATGAGGAAACCAAGGCTCAGGGAGGTGAAGTGACACAACTAGGAAACATCCCAAGCTGAAATCAAACCCAGGTCTTCTGACTGGGGGTGCTCTATCCATTTTATTACATTTATTTTTTAAAAACTAACAAATGGAAAAAATATCCTGGAATTTACCTATAAAAATGAATGCTATCCTCTTCAGTCTAGTAAGTTTAAAAAGTTTTTACTTGGTCCAACAATCACTTTTAGATTGTTTTTCTTGGAATTTGTCTTCAAAGCCTGAGGCATATTTTTGTGAATATCTTGAAAGCTATCTTCAAATCTTCACTAATTGAAGAAACATTTTAATTTTGGAAACAACTCACAGTTATTCAGAGCCATGTCTAATGTAAAGGTAGGTGATGATTAGTTGACTAATGCCATTTAAGGTATAATTTTAAAAAGAAAGAAAATTTCATGACAAGAGCAGTGAGACTGGTTTCTGGCATGGTTTGCAAACATTTTCTGAGGGCAGTTCCTAAAATGTTTTATGTAATTAGCAGTATTATAAGAAATATTGTTGCTGTTTGATCATTTCAATCACTTCATTTGAGGTTTTCTTGGCAAAGACACTGGAGTGCTTTGTCATTTCCTTCTCAAGCTCATTTTATGCATGAGGAAACTGAGGCAAAAAGGGTTAAGCGACTTGCCCAGAGTAATACAACTGAATTTGAACTCAAGTTTTCCAAACTACAAGTCCGGCGTTCTATCCACTACACCATCTAGCTACCTTAGAAATATAGAGTTCCCCCAAATGATCACTGAAGGACAATAATCACTTAATGTAATAAGCTCTGGTGTATTAGAAGATCAGTGCTACTACTTCATAGATTTATACTGCACAAGACATCAGATTCTGCTTCCATCCTTAAAAAAGGGAATGATGAACAGCGACCTCTAGAGCAGGAGTTCTTTAACTGGAGCCATTGGACAATAGATTTAAGCATGTCCATAAACATTGATGAGAAAAAATACATCTTAATTTTCAATAATTTCTAATTGAAATTTAACATTCCCTTCAATTATGAGTGTAGGCATCAAACATCATTCTGACAAAGTGTTTATAAGCTTCTCCTAACTATTAAGGGGGTTCCTGGCACAAAAAAAGCTAAGACCTCCTATCCTAGAGATTCCATGGTCTTTCTTTTAGTCAGTGGCATTAGGGACTCTTGCTATCCAACTATCCATTATTTTTCTACTTAGTAACAGGAAATAAATGTCCTCTTTCAACTGTTTCAAAAGAGATATTATATGGGTATGTATGCATGTATGTGCATACTCTCTCCATGTCTTCTTTCCATGTGAGTCCTATGATTTTTTTCTCAAATCAAGAAAAACTTTCATTTTATTTTAAGCTCCTCTTCCAAGCCTTGGTCTTTTGCCTTCTTAAGTCAGGTAGACACTCGAAATTTTGTACTGAGTAATCTCTTAGCACTCTCAGGTTTCCTATGATATATCTGTTTTCTGGCTGTTAGCTGCTTTCTGAAAGCTTGAGTTTAAAAAAAATCCAAGCTTATATTACCATATAGTTAAACTAAAACATAATATAGCTAAAATATAAACATAACAATCCATTAAATAAGAACTTAACAAGGTTTTCAAATCAATTTATAAAAAAGTTTCACAATATAAATTTTATTCCTGAAACAACAGTGATTGGTACTGAGAATGTTTATTAATCAGTGAACTTCAAGGCTTTTGATAAACAACCCATGCTCAAGTTAAAATAATTGAAAGAAAAGTATGACCTGCAGTGGAACCAAGATTTATCTTTTTTTTTTGTCTCTTTGAGGCAATAGATGAGGGTAACCTGGATTTAGTTCTCTCAGGATTGCAAAGATTCCATGTCCTGTTTAAAGTCCACCCCTTCTCTTCCCACCCCAAATAAAGTCCTGAAACTTGGTGTGGTAGGAAAAAACTAAGTCATGAAATCTGGCTTCTTGTTAAAACGTTACTATTGCAACTATGTAAGAACAATAATAGTTAATTTTATATCGTGCTTACTCATATGCCAGGCACTTCCAAGCACTTTACAGATATTATCTCATAATCTCGTGTGGGTTCATTTGAATAATTCTGAGAGGTAGGTGCTAGCATTAGCAGCATTTTACAAGAGGGGAAACTGAGGCAGAAAGCAATTAAGTGACTTTCCCAGAGTCACAGAGCTTGTTTCTGAGGCAGATTTCAAACACAATTCTTTCTAAGTCTAAGCCCAGTGCTTGATCCTCCAAAGGACATGTAATCTTCCAAATGCACATTGATCATGTCATTTCTCTGACAAAAAACTGTCACTGACTCATCATTGCCTATAAAATAAAAGAAAACTCTCTTCAATTATAACTCAAGAGTCTCTACAGTCTGGCCGTCATTAAACTTTGTAGTCTTATTTTATACTACTGTCTTTTAAGGGACTCCGTCTGTGTTCTGCACAAAATGGGCTCTTGGTTCTTCACTTGGGCACATTCTGCCTCTCTTACATAGACACACACAGACACACACACACATCCACAATATCTGCTTTCACAGGAACACACTTGGAGCCAAATTTATCCACCTTTTCACCTTTTGAAATTCAACAGAAGTGTCATAATTGCTTACAGTATCTCTCTTCTCTCTCTGCTCTTTCCTCAGCGCACAAAAGCAGCGGGACTGTGGCTGCTTGTGAAAAGTGAGAGGAGACGTACAATCAAGTCAGCACGCCTTCGTTAAAGTCTTAGTATGAACTGGGTACTTTACTGAATGCTGGGAAGTGCTGGGCCATATACATCCTTCTTCTGTTTGCTATGTTGATCACTGTGTTAATCTCTTGGGAGTCACTTTTCATGATTAAGGACTCTGTAGTCTCTTAGGGCTCCCTGAAATCAGCACAGCCTTATCCAGAAACAGGAGAAACTAGAGAAATTTACCATTTATAGGGAATTTCTTTTCCATGACAATAATTTGTATACTTTGCAAGCATGTCTCTTTTTTTCTCTTCATGTGATACTAATAATTAGAGTCAATTAATTGTCTCTTTGGTTATCAAGGAATCTTGAACAATATTAGCATACTTTGTTGAAGGAGATCCTTTAAGGCTACATTTTGCTCAAGTTAAATACTTTTTTAAAAAAATCAACAAACATGAAATATAGTGAGATCTTGTATTCTATAAACCTTTTAATTGAATAAGAGTTGATGAAACTGGTTTCATTATGTACTCAGTCAACAAGAAATAATTTCATGAGATAATCTAACCTTCTAAGGCTCATGATGAGAATAAGTAAGTGCAAGCTATTTGTAACAACCTGGTGTGTTTATGTAGGGGAAGAGGATTATAATCTCCCCATTTTCTTCCATTCACTTTTTGGCAGTCAACTCAAGGCCATTTAGGTTCAAGACTCTTGACTCAACTCCCACAAAATACATACTTATCCTATTTAAATTCAGCCACTGAAAATTCTGTAGAACTCATTGTAATTAGATTAATTAGATTTTAAATACATTATAATCATATAGTAATTAGATTAAGAAAATAAAATTAATTATAATTAATTCATTAAATTAATAATTAGTAAATTAATAAAATCATATTTGTAGTGAGGTGTGTCAAACAACAGTCACCCCCTAATTTTAGATATCAAATATCCTATTTAATATTGATAAAATATTTTAAACTTAATTTTAACATCACCATTTACTCATCCACCCATAGTCTGGAAGTCTGCTCTCTCTCCTTTGTACATCTGCTCCCTGTGGAAGGGAAAGATAGGCAATATTGTGGTTTCTTCACATAGTCTTCTTCCTCAGAAAACAAGGGAAGAAGGGATTAAATGGATTGAGCAGTTTAGGAAGCTAGTGGTGGCTCTTGGGGTGTGCCTTAGAGCGTTTTAGAGCTCGTGTTTGTTTCTCACATTGATTCTTCATGTGATAGTGCTTGCTATGGTTTTGCAGGATGGTAATGTAATTCTCCATCTCCTTACAGGTGTGAGAGATTACCTCGGTGCCACAGAAACGACTGGCTTTCTAGTTCACACAGCTACAGTCATGTCATATTCCTTCAAACTCTTTCATTTTTTGTCTCCTTACTTCTGTTATCTTCAGCTGACCAATCCATCTCCCATTTCTGAAATGTCAGAGAACCAGTACCAGAAGTGTTGCATCCTCATCCTTGTTGGAAAACAACATTCACGCAATGTGGGACCCCAGTCACTCAATCATGCTTATATAATAGTCTCCCTTTATTATTTATTTATCATTACATGATCACCCTTCTAATCTCTTTCCAGGATTTTGACTGTGTGCCTTTGTAGATATAGGGCTAGACCTGGAACAGGTGGCCTACATTTGAAACCCTCTCGGACGTTCTCCCTTTGTGACTCCGGGAAAGTCACTTCACTTTTCTTCTCTCCACGTTCTCCAGCTGTGAAGTGAGCAAGTTGTTGCACATAAAGCTTCCTTGAAGTTCTGCATCAAAGACCCTATGGTCCCAGGGAATGCAATGGAAGGAATTTATTTGAGAAGTGTTTTTCTATTAGCAATTGCTGAAAAACAACACTCCCTGAGGACATAACTAATCAGAAGACATTATTGCCCTTCTACTGTGTTTGTAGGATTTTAGAAATGTATTTCTGTAAAAAGAATGCTGCATGTGGTGTTAGGGGGCCTGGATTCAAGTCATGACTTTGAATCTTCCTATCAAGTTGTTGAATCTGTTACCTCAGTTTTCTAATCTATATAATGGAGATAATAACAATATGTATTTTTGATAATTATGATGATACTACCTACGTCTTAGAATTGAGAGGAAAACTGTTATCCAGGGAGAAGAGAATTAGGGTGCTGGTTTGACGGGAAGAAGGAGGTAATAGAACCTTCTCTTTCATCTTCTATACATTCTATTTGTCCTTTAATTCTCTCTTTTCTTCTTTCTATGTTTCTTCACCCCCTTTTTAGGAGCTCAATAAAGATTTATTGACTAATTATCCCTTTGCCTCTTCATTCTTCATTCTTATAAAATGGTCTTCATTTCTAGGGACATTCAATCAGTATGCTTCCCCACATCTCTGTCTGTTGAGTTCCTTCTTTCCATCAAGGTGCAACTGCATACATTCCTTAATTTCACCAATCTGAACGTAGTCTCTCCATCAAATTTCTCATAATACATTCCTTGGAATTCTGCTTTGTACTTATTACACCCTCCCTTATTTGTGTACATGCCTTCCCTTTCCTCAATCCCATGCTATAATCTTAAGATTGGGAATTCTGTCATTGCTAGCTTTGTATCCTCAGAGCCTACTGAAGGTTCATTATAAATGTTTGAATTATCAATTTACAATTAAAATGATAAGTAGCCTATTTTCAATACTCCATAAATAAAAAAATCTTATCTTAAATTGGTTTTAAAAAATCTATTAAGTAGCAGCAAATAAAAAAAAACCCCAAATCCTCAAACTTTAACATCTGGTAATGTTTTACATATCTTGAAGAATCAAATGACAAAAGAATGACCCCAGGGATTATAATTATGTTTCCCCTTCCTGAAAAAAATATTTTAAAATTAATTTTAATGCTTCATTTTGCTGTATTTATTTCCTTCTTTGGGTTGTTTATATCCAGCAGTGACATACAAAGAATTTAATAAATACTCAGGTTATCAATCTTAGTTTGATCGATTATTTTTCATATTCTAATAATGGAACTAATATCCATTAAATGTAAATTAAGCAACTGTGCAAATTTCAGGATTAGAAAGAAAAAAGATAACACAAATAGCTCACAGTTGTTAAAGATGAAAAAAAATTTGATTTATTTTATATGAAGTGAGGTAGTAACTTAGGGGCCAGTGTTGAGAAAGGAACAAATCTGTGGACATATAAAAGAAATATAAAGCAGAAAAAAAAGTTGATCTGTTTTATATAGACATATATCTCTGAGTCATTTTGCAGGTAAGAAAAAATTTGGCGTTAGAGTTCCTTTGGCATGTACCTTTATATTCTTGTGTAATTAAATCCACACACGTTGAGAAATGGAAATTTTCTAATCCTTTTAAAGAAACATTTGGCACTTCTGTGTTTTTAGGGACTACATTACAGTTTTTAACATGAGATGGTAAAAAATGGAATTTTTAAAAGTACGAGATATCAGCATATAATTAGTCAGATTTATCTGGCAGACATTCATCCAATGCCTATTATGCAAAAAACCCCACTATCCTAAGCACTATAAGATAAACAAAAATGGTACAAAATATGGTCTCTGTTCCCCAGGAGCCTATAACATTGAATTAGTGTTATTTTCTGGCTCCATGGGGATGAAAAAGCCCTCTGGTAAATCTTGGACTGGCCATAATAAAGAGCCAGAGAGTTGTATTTCTTTCTAGCGTGGGAAGGAAAGCCTTGAGATCAAGACTGGAGGGTAGAGCTTTCCCCTCCTACAGTGGGAAAAGTGGAATTTTTAGATGCTGTCTCTGAGAGGGAGGGAGGTAGTACTAAAGGAAGGGAGAGGAGGAAGGCGACAGTCTTGTCCTCTACATGTGAAGCAAACATGATGATTCTACAGTTGCCTTCCACAAAACAAAGCCTTCCAGTGAGACAAGGAAAGGTAAAAATTAAAGGGACAGGCGGGGGGTAATAGACTATTTCTCTTTGTTTGTTGATGTATTTTCTAAACCATGGTGGATGAAGAGCTGGGAGCAAAATAGGAGGAATGAACAATCTTGATTCCTATCCATTGGTTTGATTCAGATGGCTATGACTGGCACCTGTATCTAATTCAAGATGCATTAGCTGTCGTTGACTCTGTGCTCACATTTGCTTGGATCCCATTGTTTGTTTCATGGTGGCTTAGGACAGGCCTGGGAGATACACATGGCTAAGATCCCAAATCCCCAGACCATAGTTAGGAAGCATAATCATGAGCCACTCATATCTTTCATAATTACATTTCCAAGTGCAGAATTATATATATATAATTATGTATATATTATATATAAATTTGGGACCCCTTTAAATCTGCCTTTCAGACAAGAGCCTAACATATCAGCCTATAGGAATATGGATAAATTGGAGTGGAGAGTTGATTACTCCTTTTCCTTAGTTTATTTCCTACTGTTAAACAGCAAAAGCCTGCCTAAATGAGTGGGTTTTTTTGAGGGGGGATATGGAATGGTTGTGGTGGTAAATGAACATCCACACTAAGAAAGAAAAGAAACTTGCAAGAAATTTATGTATCTAAATGAGATTTAAGGATATTCTTTATAGTTAATAGTTTTATAGTTATTCTTCATAGTTAATCCACATGGGACTGGATAAGGTGGATATGCAGCAAATATTCAAGTCTATATCCAAGATAAGGCTCCACTAGCTGAATGTGTGACCCCTCATAGCTTCAGATCACCTCTTGAGGGCACAGTAAAAAAAGATGGTTTACCAGCTTTCTGTTTTGTACAGAAAGGTACCATCTTTCATATACGTTAATTATGTTTCTCCAGGTTTCCTAACTTTCCAGGAATTCTACGGTAGTGATTAGTGGGATAAAAAGGTATTATTGCTTTCTTCAGGGGAGGTAGATGGCATGGTGGGTAGAGTGCAGGACCTGAAGGAAGACTCATCTTCTAAGTTCAAATCTGACCTCTGACACTTATTAACAATGTTACCTTGGGCAAGTCACATCAGTTTTGCCTCAATTCCTCAGCTGTAAAATTAGCTAGAGAAAGAAATGGCAAATCATTCTAGTATCTTTGTCAAGAAATCCTCAAATGTGGTTATAGAAAGTCAGATATGACTGAAAAATGACTGAATAACATCTGTTACTAGTTTTATAATATATTTGAGACAGTGAAGGAAGAAGAAAAGGAATGGAGGAGAGAGTCTGTATAATTTATATACTTACTGGACCCATTCTTGTAGGAAGAAATAAGGAATTGTTCACATAGCCTTGGCTGAACTTTGCAAATAACTTACATGTAAATTTTCCATAGTCAAAGGACTTATTCTGCCATATAAATGACTGTTAATTTGTAAGAGAATTAATAACATTACATGAAATAAAAAGATATTATTCAGTTTATTTATACCTTGAATTTCTAACTTAATTCATCTCAAACTAACCCCTAGTCTCTGAAGTCTGCAGTAGTGAGTTACCATTCACTCAAGGTTTTTTCTGTCCAGTACTTCATGTGTTGAGTAGTCTTGTGTATGTGAAATGAATGAACAGAAAATTAATTTACTGGTATCTAGAAAAGGCCTTAAAATAATATTCTAGCAGGGGAGGTTAGATATGCTAAGTCTGTCTAACTTTATAAAATAACACCATTAAAAGCAATGCTCATAGGAGTGGTACAGGCAGTAGTTGCCAAAAGATTTCAGAGGAGGGAGCGGATCATTTTTGCTTCGGTAGTCAATGGAATCTTCATGGAGAATTTGATGTTTGAGTTTGCCATTGAAGGATGGGAAAAGTTTCAACAGGAGAATATGGAAGTGAAGAGTATGTTCTCAGTGAGAAGATAGCATGAATGGAGATTTGAAAGCATAAAAGCAGAAGTTTTAAATATTAGGACAATTAAGAAGCATTTAAAAAGGCAGGACTATGTCAGGAAGAGAGGCAGGTATGTGGTGCAGTGGATAGAACATAGCTCCTGGAGTCAAGAAGACTCATCTTCCTGAGTTCAACTCTGACCTCAGATACTTCCTAGCTGTGTGACCCTGGGCAAGTCACTTAACCCAGTTTGCCTCAGTTTGCTCATCTGTAAAAAGAGCTAGAGAAGGAAATGGCAAACTGTTCTAGTGTGTCTGCCAAGAAAACCCCAAACTGGATCACAAAGAGTCGGACAAAACTGAAATGATTGAACAACAACAAAAAACTCAGCAAGAATTTACTAAGCTTTTCTTCCTACATCTATCAAATTAAAAAGTACTAGATCTGAGATAAAGTAAAATCCTACTTAATGCAAACCCTGAGCTTTTCTCCTCATGTTATGATAGTTTGTGCCACCTGGGATATTTGTAGATTTTTAAAAAAAGAATATTTGGGAACACTTTGAAGGAATAGCAGGATTTTCATTTTGTCTACCCATTATTTCTCTGTACAGTACCAGACCAGTACTCCCTTTGATGTTAGTGATAGGTTACAGAAAGTATGAGTTAGACTAAAATTGTCACATTAAACATTAATCATTAGCAAGATTATGATGATATTAGAATGAATAGATATAGGAAATGGTACAAGAACAAAAACTTGGATTCTGCCAGTCAGTCAACATTTATTAAATATCTACCAATAGCCAAGCACTGTGCTAAGTGCTAGGGATACAAAGAAAGGCAAAAGGCAATGCCTGCTCTCAAGGAGCTCAAGTCTAATGGGGGGGTGCAAGATATAATAATTTACAAGTTATATGCAGGATTAATTGGAGAAAATCAAGAGAGGGTAGACAATAGAATTAAGGGAGATATGTCCACTCAAGATAAGCTTTTGTAGCCATATTGTAAAGGCGATTTTTTTATAGGTTGGGAATAGGGAAGGGAGTGGTGAAATGCAGGAGGAAATAGTAGCATCATCCATGAGGAGAGTGTGTCCTTGATATTATTAATGCCCTGACTGGCAGAGAGGTCTTATTCTTCAGTGTGTGATTTTATTCTTAGTTTCAAGGACAAATCATTTGGCATAAAGTAACATACCAACATATAATAGATAAATCTATTCATACTTATGTGTATATATGATTACACATATGTGTATGTATATACTATGTGCTTGAGTAGGTTTCAAATCAATTACTAAAGTGTTTATTGAATGCCTGTCATGTAGATGTGATACTAGGTGCCAGGATAAAGGGGTCAAGTACATGCATCATGGAGAACAAGGTTTGGACAAAAGTGACCCTAAAACAACTTACAGTGTGGTAAATATATAGGAAGCATCAAACATTTAAGGGTGGAAGGATTGGAGGAATTATTTCCTGCTGGGGGAATTGGGGGAAGTATTATAGAAAAAAACTAGTGAGAGGAGTATGATGTGGAGTCGATTAGAGTTGGATGAAAGTTTTGCTTTGCAGCTGAAATGAGATGGCACAGATTTATAGTGGGTTTTGTGGCTCGGAAATAGTAAAGAAGATGGATGCTCCAATTTTCCCAAGGTTGGGGATTAACAGAGATCAGCAACAGAAGGATGAGGAGAAGTAGGGTATTCAAGGGGAAGGAAAACATCATTGAAAAATTTCAAACCCTGAAGGAAAGGGAGCCATAACCAGTATGATGAACTAGGGGAAGAGGAAGGAGTTATGTTAAAGGTTACTTTGTTAAAGACTAGATTGAGAGGAATAAAGTTATTGGAAAGAAGAGTCAAGAGATTGTATCCAGAGAGCAGATTGTAGAAGTTTGTTATCTTAAATGTTGAATGATATATATGTCTGTATGTCTGTGTATAACTTAGATATAGCTAGCCATCAAAATTATTATTAGATATAATTTTAATTTATTTTTGCTCTAATGCTGATGGGTTGTGTTGAAACAATCATAATCTTATCCTATCCATTATATTTCCTTCTCTTTGCAGCAGTAGCCATCCACTTTGCCTTGCTATGGTTGATATGCCTTTGTTTTCATCACCATCCAAACTAATGAGAACTTCATTATTAACAATTCCCAGTAGCAAGATTGGGTTTCAGTTCATGATCAGACTCAAATGAGGTTGAACTCCAAATATTTGTCTAATAAAAATTGAGACCATTGGTATTTTAAGTATCTGACACAGAAAAGTGCATAAAAATTAAATTCTAGTCAATTCCATTTTGCCACCTTTAAGAGGAATTTTTAAATCTTGAACATAGGATCCCTGTAATTTCATAGAAAACAAAGGACCACTAATAGTTGCTTAGAGACATTTCATTTTGACCTAAGAGGTTTTGGCAGCAATACTGTAGGCAGAAAACATCAACCAAGCATGCTTTTGCTATTATAAGATAAACTGTGCAAAGAAACAAACATTAATTGCCAGAAATAAGCTTAAAAGCAGTTTATCAATGTCCAGTTTTTTTCTGGACACTAATTTTATTGGATGATAGCATAAAGACTTTGACTTTGTGGAAAGTAGTCAGTCAACTGATGCATTTTCTTAGTATTCTTTTTCCCTTGCCCAGGAAACCATGATTTTACATGGTTCAGAGAGAGTACAAGATGTAATAAGTTGTTAAAATTTTTGGTACATTTGTTGTAGAGATGATTGAATGCAATGATATAGTTGGTAAAAAGGGAAGAGGAGATGACCAAGTGAAGACTTTAAATCTTAAAATGGCAGAGAGAAAGCAGTTAAATGTATTTTCCAAGGCAGATTTCTGCTGCATATATTTTCCTTTAAGATCACTGTATGCAGAAGAAAAACTCATTTGGACAATATGGAATAACAGAACAAACACTTAGAATCCAAAGACCTGGGTTTGAGTTCTGCCACCCTCCTTCCTAGCCAGAGCCAAAACTGTGCTGTATGTAAGATGAGGCTAATGACATTTTCATTGTCTACCTCTTACAGCTGTTACAAGGGTCAAGTGAAATGATGGATGTAAACCACACAGTACTATGTAAATGTCAAATGTTTTATTGCTTTTTAAAAGTGAAAATCACATTTGAATGCTTAGAAGCAAATATGTCATCACAATTGACTGGAATATTTCCAGGAAAAGTTTACACAAGGAATTATAATGGTCCAATTAAAACTGTTCATTCTCTTGTTAAGGATTCTGCCATTTCTATGAAATAACATTAGTCAGGTAAGGGTTAAGGACAGAGAACTGTCCCCTTACTTTCAAGGAACAGCTTTCCATTACACAAGGGAAGGGATCTAAGCATCTTATTCTGAAAAGGAGTTGAGAAAAATCAGTGCTTGAAGTACGAACCCAAGAGTTCAAACCACTTAGATAGGGTTGTCACATTAATGAGGTCAGCACACGGGGATTTGTGGGAATTTGTGGGGGGAATTTACACACAGGATTAAGCAGACAGGAATAAGGCTTAGATGAGTAGTGCTAAGTGCCAGGAGGGGCTGAGACCAGAAAAAGCAAGAAAAGATGATCAAAAGTAGAGGTCAGAATAAAACTTTATTGGACTCAACTCATATTATGTTATAAAACCTTGTAAAATGATTAGACAGTATGTACCTGGAGTGTAGTTTTCTTCTTTTTGAAGAGTTTATGATATTCCCGAGGAGAAAATACATGTGAATAAGGCAGTTTACTGTCCTACAGCTTAACCTGTAGAATTATTGGAAGGTGAGAGATGAAGAAGGCTATAGTTGTATTCCTGGTGCAAGGTGAATAGCCATTGACAGGAATTCTGGTGCCCAGAACAGATTTGAGGGGGAGAATGAAGAGGACAACCAGGCTGGGTCAGGTTGAGGCTGAAGAAAAGGGATGAATCAAATATTGCATCTAAGTTTCTGGGTTAGGTAGCTGGGAAGATCATTTACCAGAAATAGGGAAGTTGGGGAGAGGGGCCAGTTTTGGGAGAAAATGATGAGCTCATTTTTGGACAGGCTGAATTTGAGGAGTTGGCAGGATGTCCAGGTGGATGTATATTGTGGAAAGTTGGAAACATGGGTTTGGAGGTCTGGGGACATGGGAAGCCTGGAAACAGACGTTTGGAAACAATTATCATTCGGGTGATCATAAAAGTTGTAAGGATAAAATGGATGAGATATCCAAAGAAGACTATATAGAGAGAGAGGAAAAGGGAACTGAAGGCAGACTGGTGGCAGATGCCCACACTTAAGAGGTGGAAGAAAAAATAGAACAAAGACAAAGGAATGATTAGAGAAATATGGAGATAAATCTAATGTCAATTAGAAATGGGTGGTCAGTAGTTTCAAATCTTGTAAAGAGATCAGGAAGAATGACCACCAGAAAAAAAATCTTTTGGATTTGGTGATAAGGTCATTAGTGACCTTGAAAAAAGCGTGTTTTTACCTGGTTGAACATGGTTTGAAGGTTGGTCTGGCCAGTCCAAAACCGCCAGATATCTGTTTATTAAGTGAAGTCAGAGAAGTACTGAGATTATTTTAACAGTTTGTGGAAAATGACATCTGTTAGGTGCAGATTTGGATGGTATTCCTGAAGTATGTGCCCCAGGTTATTGCCTGTATGTAATATACTTCACATTAGCATATTCATTTTTTAAGATTTAGTAGTAGTGAGAAAAGGCTCACCATTACCCAAACTCTGGTCCCCAGTAAAAGATTATTTGGATAGAGATATGGAAGTTGAATATTCCCTGGAGTAACAAGCCATCTTTATGGCAGTGACAGTACCATGACATGAAAAGACATTCCATCTTATTGACAATATACATAATTATTAAATACTATCATGTTTTTAAGGTTTTGAGCCAGGTCTGCAGTGAAATAAATATGAAGTTGTGATGATCCATGCTATTTTTTGGTTGTAGGGACCCTTTGGATTTTCTAGTTTTGTCTTTTGCCTTCTGTATACTATAAAGGTATATATGGAGTGACGAACGTCTATCCACATACACACATTTTCTGGGTCAAGAGAACTGATTGAGGATTAGAGGTAATGTCTTACATAATCCAGAGTGGCCAGCAGGCAGCAAATTGGATGCCACTGGAGGATCTGATCTTAGTTTTACCTTTTGGAAATATATAATTCAAATTCAACATGGAAAATGTCCTGTTAAAGAGTATACTCCCACCCCATTCTCCAGTGGACAAAGATTGCCCTAGTGTTGTTGCTGAGTCATTTCAATTATGTCCAACTCTTTGTGACCCTTTTGGGGTTTTCTTGGCTGTTAATGATACTAGAGCAGTTTGTGATTTTTCTCCAAGCCATATAAAATATGTATTTGTTTCTAGGCTGAGAGATAAGAATAGTCATCAAGTCCAAGTTAGTTTAAGTTGAGGGAAAAATTCTCAAGGTAAACATTGTTGGTCTCAGCTATTTCTCTGGAGTATTAATAATCAAGTCAATCAAAAACATTTATTAAGTATCTACTGTATACACAGTGCTGGGGATTCAATGACAAAATGAAACAGTTGAACTCAAGGATCATATATTCTATGTAGGCAGGGTATACATATGTAAATACATAATAGCTATACAAAATAAATACTAGGTAGTGTTTAGAGGGAGGGTACTCACACCTGGCATGGGGGAGATCAGGAGCATCTTTATAAAGTATTATTTGAGCTAAGTCTTCAAGGAAATTCTAAGAGGCAGGGGTGAGAATAGAGTACATGCTAGGTATAGAGAGCAATTGAGGTGAAGGAATAGTAAATAGGCCAGTTCAGTTGGACAATTTGTGTAAGGTATGGGGGCAGCTAGGTGGTACAGTGGATGGAGCATCAGTTCAGGAGTTAGGAGGACCTGAGTTCAAATCTCACCCCAGATTCTTGACATCACTAGCTGTATGACCTTGGGCAAGTCATTTAACCCCAATTGCCTCATCCTGGGTCATTTCTAGTCATCCTGATGAATACCTGGTCACTGGATTCAGATGGCTCTGGAGGAGAAGTAAGGCTGGTGACCTGCACAGCCCTCCCTCACTCAAAACAAATTCAAGTGCAAGTCATGTCACTATATCTTGGATGGCATGGACTTCTTTAGCAACGAAGGATGAACATACACACAGAGTGAGGTAAAGAGTATAATGTATGGCAAGGCTGGAAAGGTAGGTTTGGGTCATAATGTGAAGGGCTTTATATGTTAAACAGAGAGTATGAGACAACATATGATAACGTATGGGAACAGTGCTTGACTTGGAGTTAGGAAGACCTGTGTTTAAATGCAGCCTCCGTTACTTACTAGCTGTGTGAACACAACCAAGTTAACACCCATGAACCTGAGTTTCATTATCTGTCAGATGGGCTTAATAATAGCTGTGGTATTTATCTCAAAGGGTGGTTGTGAAAAATAATATCACTTTGCAACCTTAAAATACTATATAAATGTCAACTATAATTATTTTTATGCTATTAAGGGTGACCAATGGATTTCTTGTTGCTTGAGTTTCTGGATAATGTAGATGTGCTGTAAGTACATGCTATTGGTCTGGACCATGATAGGGTGATGGTGTTCTTTCTTCCTCAACTCTCTTAGAGAATATTGCTCGGGTTTTATATGTAGTATTTATAGAAAGTCACTTTTCCCTCTCAGATTGTATAATTATATTTAGCAACCATTTGTTTTTGATGCCTCCACAAAAAGTACTATTCTGATGTCTTTTCATGGCCTTGAGAAAACTCTGGGTTCTTAAAGACTACTAAATCACAGCACATTTTCGGGCAAGTTCTATCATGCTAGTAAAGGTTTTGTGTATGACCCTATCAACATGCCCCACTTCCTGAGGACTAACCTAGGGTGGAAAGATAATGAATGCCTTTTTGTACAATACAGTATTTAAAAAATTCTTTTTAGAATATTTCCATATATCATACCTTTAGTATAAACTGATGGTGCAACTTCATTTTGTTCATCATTCCTATCCCATCATTCCTATTTTGTAGATGAAGCAGTTGAGGTATAGTTATATGACTTGTCCAAGCTCACATTGCAAATTAGTGACAAAGTAGGACCTCTTACTCTTAGAGGTTCCTCTTCGTGGATCATGTCTCCTTCAGAATATAAATAACAGTTTTGTAGTGGGATATTTGACCCTTCTAAAAGTATCATGAAGCCACCTGATTCTCAATTGGTAGTTTTGGATTCATATGAATTTTTTCTTCCAAGAAATTGAGAAAGCTCAGTTGCAGTTCATTGAGAGCATAAAGTTTAACTCATAATAGAAAATATGACAGCAATTATTGAAATTTTCTAAATTTAGGTTATAATTTAGCTGTTGAACTTTTAATAATTCTAACATGTCATAAAAATTAGAAGTCAAGAAGAAAAGAATGTAACATTGAAATACATTTTAAAATAAAAGTTATAGAATTGATTAGACATGATTTTATACACTGAAATATTTTTATTTAAAAAGGACTAAGATCATACCAGCTGCCAATTATTTAATCTGAATCTATTATAATAAATTACATATTGACACCAACAGATAAGTATGATACAAAATACTTAGACATTAGAAAGATGAACAAAAAATACTAATTGTGACCAAAAGGTCACAGATTTATACATTTAGATCTGGAAAGGGGACCTTTCAGGTCACTGAATTCAGTCACCATATTTGCTGATGAGAAAACTCAGGCCTGCAGATTGTAAGTGTCTTACTCAGCATAGTGTCCAGCACGTAGGGGGCACTTTGTTAATGCTCCTTTCCTTCTTCCCCACGATCACAAAACTCGTTGTTGTTGGAGCCCAGGTTTGAACCCAGCTCCTTGATTGCATTTCAAATTCTGTATTCACAATACTGCAGTTTCTCTTGGGAGGAAGGGATCTTTATTGGAGTCTGGTGGTCAAGAGAGATTTTGTGGAGGAGTTGTCAGTCAAGATAGACACTAAAATTGAGTAAAAATTGAATAGGTACAAAGGAAAGGACATTTAAGACATAGGGAATGATGTAAGCAAAGGCGTGGAGTTGGAAAGTATAACATGTGTTCACTGGATTATGAAGTGTGTGGAGAAATATGCAGTAAGGTTAACAAGGAAGAGGGTGAGGCAGACTGACGGTCTGACACTTTGACTTGAAATATCATTCTTGGGATGGAGATGACATCAATGTTTGACCAAATGAGGCAGCAATTGGTTCTTTAATAGAAATAAAGGATAACACATAAATATTACTACGTCATAGTCATTTGTTTTTTATATATTAAAAGGGCATAATTCTTTGAGAATAACAGTTCAGTTCAGATAGGTGTTATGGGACTGGGTTGGTGCTTAGCAAATCTGTTCAGTGAATGAATGAATGAAGTGATTTCCTTGATAATATTTTGATTTTTTTTTCTGCATTTTGACACGATAATATTTCAGTATCAAGAAAGCTTAACAAAATCCTATCTATATACCTGTGAATATGTAATATGTATGTGTATACACACACATGCACATGCACACACAAGGTGAGTAGATAATACAGGGTCCCAAGAGTTTTGATTCAGTTTAAAAACTTTGGAAACATACTGTATGTATGCATGTATGTATTGTGTAGTATGCAGGTATGTGTATAGGTATCCACTGCTTTCCATAGATGTAGAAAATTGAGATCTGATTATATCAGTATTTTTGAGGAAAAGATGACATTTTTTAAGGAAACAAATGTAAGTATTCCTTTTCTACATTTCCTACTTTGAGCAACATTTTTTGTAGGTTCAACCTTTATTATTAGGTTTGCCTAACTTATCCTTTTTTATTGCGGTCTTAAAGTTTCGTTAAATGTTATCTTAATGTGTTCACTCAATAAAATCAATATCCTTTTTTTTTTAAATTTAGATTTCAGTTCAAGGCTTCATGGATCTTGCATGCTGCTGCACCGGAATAAAGCACTTGGTCATCAATGATATGCCAACACTGACAGATAGTTGTATAAAAGTAGGTCACAGAATAGCAAATTATCTTTAGAATCAGAATCTGAGATAAGATGATGAAAGCTAGCATTTATATGACACTTTAAGGTTAACAAAATGCTTTATGTTATCTCGTTTGATTCTCACAACAATCCTGGAAAGTATCATCCCCATTTTACACTTGAAAAAACTGAGGCACAGAGAGGTTATTTGATTTGCCTGGCGTTACACAGCTAGTTTGTGTCTGAGGCAGGATTCAAATCCATGTTTTCATACTTCAAGTACTCCAGCATTCTATATACTGTGCCACTTAGCTGCTTGTATGTTTTTTTTCCAACCCAGCAGTAGCACAGCTGTGGCTATCATCCTGCATTGGGGACATGGTGAAGATGCACTTGTGGCACAGGTCCTGTCTGGGATAGGAAGAAGGTGCAGTCTGGAGATCATACTGCTAATCAGGGCACCTGAAGAGTGAAGCTGTTGCATTAGCGTGAAGGGCAGAACTTGTTTTCCAGACCTGAGGCTTGGTCCATAGCTGATACTCTCAGAGCTGGAGCTCTGACCCAGGTATCAGGATGATGTTGTGACTGTGGCCCAGGTCCAGCTTGTTTTAGACCTGGCCTTGTACATAGGTCTTTACCAGGCTCCAGCTGGTTTACTGGGAGTAGGAGTTGGGACAGGCTTTGCTGGCACAAGGGCATCCCTAGCCTGGTGGTCAAGATATATTGGGGTTAAACATATAGTTGGGGCCTGGAGTTCTGTGAATGGTGGAATCTTGGCCCAGAGGTCAGAGGATGGGCGGCTGAGGTGTTGCTCTGCTGTATCCCATAGCTATGTAAAACTTCATGCTGGTACTCAGGGCTGTGAGGAACATAGATAGGGTAGAGGCCCCATGTGATCCAAAGCATTGGTTAGGAAATATGAGAGGCCCAGAAGTTACCTTGGCCCTGGGGCAGGGCAAGTTAAGGGAAAGGCTGTGGCTGTGGTATGTAGGTATTCATGGTTTAGCTGTGCCCTGCCCCATATGTCAAAATGGGTAATGACAGAGTCGTTGCCAAGCATTCAGGATAGGATAACCGTTTGAAGCATGCTGAGGACACACGTGTGGGCCTGTCATAAAAAAGGCGACATCTTGTCCTGGTGGTTGAAGCATGAAATTTGCCTTGTGGTGGTTTTGTTGCACAAAGATCCAGTCTGATCTGGAGCCCATGACTAGGATGGGTGACTCGACTGGCTTTTTGGAGAGTAGTAGACTAGTGCTGCCCCTGGAAATATCCTTTATCTTCTCATTCCTCTACTTGAAGGATATCTCTCGCCCTTCACAGCAAAGAAGCAAGAGACAAGAAGCATAGACTCATGTCTGTCCTGCCACATGTGGTCACTGGAGCTTGTTTTTCTTCATCACAATGGTGGAGCCATTTAAAGTGAGGAGTGGACAGAACTGAACAGAGCTGCCCAAGGATGAGGAGCAGGGATCAAGACTGCCTCCAGAGAGCTTCTGAAGCTTATCTCGCAGTCTAATGGGGAGGACTCCATGGGAGAGACCTTGGGCAAGTCACTTGTCCCTTCTCCTTGGTCTCTTCCCCTGAGAAATGGAAATAGCAGTAGCACCTACCTGCTAGAGTTCTCATGAGGACTGAATTAGGGCAATATTTGTAAAAAGCTTTGTAATCCTTAAGGTTCTATATAGTAAAATGCAAAATTGGACTAAACTTGAAATTTGTCATATACAACACACTCTCATGTCACTGGTTACACCTTAGTATTGATTTCTGCTTGTTTGTTAATGAAAGGACTGAACCCTCAGTAATGTCAAACTCAAATAGAATTAGATTCTTGCCAGCCACAAATTGACTTAAAAAACCACAAAGTAATATTATCTGTGTTGTACTGTGTTTTTATTTATTTTGTTAAACATTTCCCTATTACATTTTAATCTGGTTCAAGCAACACAAGTTTTGTGGGCCATGAGTTTGGCACTTCCCCTTTAGTCCAATTTCTAAGCCCTGAATTGTAGAGAAGGTGCAATTTATATCAATGGCATAACCTGATCTAGGAATTCCTTATACCAATAAAATCTCATATTTCCCTTTCCTCCTAACCTCTGAGATTACTTTCCATTATATAAACAATATATGTTTATTTCTGATGTGTACAGTTCTTTGCATATTGCCTCCCCTGTTCTAACGTGAGCTCTTAGAAGGCAGACCATGTTTTTTCCTTTCTTTGTATCTCCAGCACTTAGCACAGTATTTGGTACATAGTAGGCACTTAATAAGTGTATATTGAGTGATTATTCCTTCTTCAGAGCTAGTTGTGCAAGTTTTGACAAGTTTGTTGGTACACATCAATCACTTGATGGTGCATAGAGGTGGGAAAAAACTCATTTTATATACATACATATATCATATATGTATGTATATGATATATATGTGCATGTGTACATATATATATACATCTATTCATATACATACACAGAGGTTTATATACTTATAAACATCTGATTTCTTTGTGTCCTTGAATCCCCTGTGAAATTTTTCCATTACTCTCCAGTTATTTTTGTGTTATGGTATAATTCAGACACAAAGTTTTAGTACACAAAAATAGTTTGGAGTTTGTCAGTGTTCGAGATTAGGTGACAGTACTCACTGAATGTGGCAATCCTTTTCGATGTTCCCTTTTCTCATGACTTTTTATACACTTGGGACAAAACTTCTTAAGTCACTATTTTCCCCATCCAGCCATTCAATTATAAGTATGTTAAATTAACATTTCAATGGTACTTGATGTTCTTTCCACTGACATTAGTAAACTTATTAGAAAATTTGATCTGTTATAATTTAAGAAGAAAATGGTAAAAAATTTTTGAAGGCTGTAACTAGGGCATGAACTAGGATGAATTTGAATTAAATCACTAGTCAAGAAAACTCATTTGATGTTATCTAATCTTTGAAACTCATATGTTTTAACAATAGATGTCTGAGTGGTTTTTTTTTTTTGGCTTTAGCAGAAAATGGAGAAGCTTAATTTAGTTATTTATGTAAAGCTGTTAATTTTTAGAGATGAGCTATCTATCTATATTTTTGTCATGTAGTAGTAATACAGTTGTCATTAAAACTAGATATTTATGCTTTGTAAAGGAAGAAGTTTATATGTTTAAACCAATACATTTATGTTTCAGTTAAACATTCACTTTGTGATTTTTATTGGGGAATTATGGGTTAAAATGAAAACTTGGCCAAGACAACATTAGAGAGAAAATATTGGGTTTTGTAGCAAACTCATCCTTTGCTTTTTCTGTTTCCTTATAGATCAGGAGATGGGGTGGGGAAAAGAGGGCATTTTCTTGCTTTAATTCCCAAAGAATTCCTTGGTTTAGAATGTATTAACCCAAAAGAAGAAACTATTAATTTTGCCTTTACAAGAGAAACTGTTAAAAGTTGAGTTTCCATTTCATTAGTATCTCAGTAATTTAGGTGTTTTAAATAATTCTAATAGTTCATTGGCCTTCTTTGAAAAGTCTATCTGTGAAATATATTTCTTGAATAGTTCATTTTTGCCCTGAAATTTCTTATAATTAATATTATGGAAGAGTGATGGTTAAGGCCACAATAGAAAACTTCTTTTGAGATGGTAAGGATTGATCCACATTGGAGAGAAGATTGGGTTCGAATTCCAGCTCTGCCCTTTAGTACCTGTGTGACCTTATGCAAGTTGTGTCATTTCTGTGGGCTGTAGTTTCCTCAAATGAGTGTATTAGACTTATATGTGCCCTCCAAGGTCCCTTTCCTGCTCTCAGTATATGAAAGGCTTACTTCTATATTTGTTCTAGAATCTAGTATTTGCCCTGATCATCTATTTTTTTCTCTTCTTAAAGGTTTTAGTTGAAAGGTGCAAAAACATTACATCTGTAATGTTCATTGGTTCACCACATCTCTCTGACACAGCTTTTAAATATCTTACTGACTGCTCACTTAGCAAGGTTCGAGTTGAAGGTCAGTAACATTGTTAAATTATTTCATCACTATTACTGACTTTGAGTACTAATGGTAAACGTGATGCCTTTGGGGTCTGTATTTTAACAGGGAATAATCGGATCACTGACTTAACTTTCAAATTTATGAATAAATGTCATGAAGATCTCCACCATATTTACATGACTGATTGTGAGAGGATTACAGATGTCAGCCTTAAGTCGATTGCTAATTTGAAGAATCTTGTTGTATTGAATTTAGCCAATTGTATAAGGTAATCTGATTTTTCAATGAACCAACCATTTTAACAAAAAGTACTTAATCCATAGTGATGTGGATGTTTAAATGTGATGTTAAATGTTTAAGATATTGCCAAAAGCATTGGAGCTTTCCACTGAAGGTAGGTAGTTTTCAGATACATAGCATCTTGATATACCTCGGTTTTCCTGTTGATAAAATTCATTTTGTAAAGTTGAGTGAAACATTTTGGACTAGTTATAAGAAAGGCTATAAAATCATCCTGTTTGTAAGATAAATCCCAATTAGAAAGGAGTTCTAATTACTATTTTAATTCTTCTGTTTTCCTGGCATTTTATTGAGTAAAATCTCTTATGGTAAATCCAAAGTCCAAAGAGAGCAGTGATGTATAACAGCATTTTCCATATTACACCAATAATTGAATCAATTAAATCATTTTAGTTTTATTAAAGTTGAAACATATATGAAAAACTTTCTAGAAAGGAAATGAGGATACCGACTTTAGTCTCTTCTTCTAGAAACATCTTTATCTGCATTTGACTAGTTCTGTGGTCCCCTGTGGAAGGAGAGAAATTGTAGGCCTTAGAATCTCTTCTCCAGATGAAGGTGGGCAAGGATGTTCTATGACGGCTTCTCTAACATTAATAATCTAGCTAATTGCCAGGCTTTTCTCTTTCTTCATTAGTCCCTCATCTCATTCTGGATGTTTATGTTTCCTCCCCCATCTTCGCACCTTGGGTGCTCCGTGCCGTAAAGCTTCTGACTTGAACCACAGTTACAGAGTTAACATCCTCTGTCTCTCACCACCCATATAAGGCTCATATTCTCTCAGCATTCCATTCCCATTTTTTGCAGAGGAGAGTGATCTAGCAGTCATATACCTTGATATGAATTATTTTAATAGTGTTACCCCTCAGGGACATTTACATTCATTGCTTAAACAGGTATTGAGCATCTGCCATGTGTTAGGTGTGGTGAAGGATACTGTATAAAAAACATAGACATAGTTCTTTTCCCTGGGGGATTTCAAATCTCATATAGGGTATACAACATATCCAGGACATAATAACAGCCCAAAACAGTGAAGAGTAAGCACCAGCAATCATTGTACAAATAAGAGCTTTAATAGACTAAGGAAGGGAAACATTCGTTTGGGCCAGAGTATATATCAAGTAGGGAGTTGGACTTGAACTGTCCATGCTGAAGGACAAGTAATAGAAATCACTAGAAAAGAAGGAGAGAACAATTCAGGTGAGGAGAACAGCATGAAAGTGGTTCATCACTATGAATCGTCACTGTGTTTTCAAAGGAAAATGACAGGGACCAGACTGATGTTTTGGTCAGGTTATTGTGGGGCACAAGGTCGGTGAAGCAAACTTTGATTAAAGAGGAGCTAGAGCAGCAGGATTTGATCTTGTAGGTAATATGAAGACAGTGGCAGCTTTTGAGCAAGTGAATTGTCTTGTTTCACTTTGCCCAGAAACTGGAGGATCTCCTGCAGGAGGAATCCTTGACCTCCATTGTGGGGTCCGCCTTATAGTAGGAACAATGAACAGTGCCAGAGGAACAGAGGAAATTCAGACTCCCCACCCCTGATCTGGGGGATTAAAAGCGGAAGTCCATACTCCTGGTCCCAACTCCCTTCCCTTTCATCTTTCTTACCTTCTTTGACACCATCTCCTTGCTCTGCTTATATTCAACAAAACGTTTTTAAGTACCTAATTGGTGCAGAGTACATCGACATTACCTAAACTGTGTGAATGTTTAACCTTTCCAGTGTATACCATTAAAGAATGTCATCAATATAATTTCCTTAGTCAGCTTAGCTCAGATTTATAAATTCTAAAATGTATGGTGCTCAGGGCACTGTAGATTTAAAATACAAGAGACCCTGTGAGCTGTCTCTGCCCACTTTTAGTTCATTTCATTTCTACCCTTCAGTCCTCAAGCTATTTTCCTTAGTTCTCTTCAGGTTTCGGAAAGAGTCAGGTTATTGCCTTCTGGCCCCTCAGTTCCACTTTGGGGGCTTCTGATTGAAGCTGCACTCAGATTTAAGCCACTTGCTTCACCCACATTGATGGTTTATTCCTGCCTCTGACCCTAGACAGTTCTGTATTCTTATTCTCCTCTCTCTTTCTTCCTGTCTTGTTGTGTAGACCCTACTTTCTCTATTTTTCCCCTGAAGTCTCCTAGATATTTTGTTCTTTCTGTTTCTTATCTGTCTTGTGCTATTTTATTTCACTCTATAAATCTCCCTTGAATTCTGTATCTGCCATCTTGAATCTTTATTAACACTTCCTTTTTCCTTCTCTTCCATTCCTATTTTTGTGAGGTTTTCCCACCCATCCTTCTTTCAGACAATCAATCAATAAACATTTCTGAGGGGACTTTGATAATCCAGTCACTGTCCTAGGCACTGGGTATGCAAATTTAAAAGTGAGATAATCCCTGTGCTTGAAGGCTTATTATTCTGCAGAATTTTGCCGCCTTTCTCACCTTTTAGCCAAATTGCAGTTGAGCCTCTGAATTTAGCTATGTTAATTCTCAGGTGACAGACACAGAGGCCATTACCAGATCTATAATCAAAGCCTTTTTAGCTTAATAGGACCTGATAGAACGTGTACTCTGCTAGCACAGGCTTCAAGAACCCAGACTCACATCCATCCCAATATGAGGCCCTAGGGGAAGATATTTAGACTTTCCTTCCCGTCCTTTTGATCCTATAGTGCCTTTGCACCAGCATCATCATAGTCCAGTGGCAGAACAGAGTCAAGACAGCTGGGAATGGCTCAAGGTGCAGTGGATGACCTTGGCGTCTTTGGTGTCTACCCAAGCTCTAAGCACTCCACATTGCCTGCTTCATCTGCCTTCATGGCTATTGGAACAAATTGTTCTCATCCACCCATTCCACCAGAGAAAGTCTTCACATGCTTAAACTCACCAATGGGTTTAAGAACACTTGGTTACCCTTGTTGACCTGAAAACTTGGTTAAAGAAAAGGCAACAATCTAAATGCATACATTTTATGATTTAATTAATTAATCAATTGGTAACATAATGCATTATGGAGCCAGAAATGTTCTGGCTACTGATACAAAGAATTGGGCAGCCTTAAATACGTTTTACGACAAAGAAGTGTTCTGTGTCCTTCAGATTTATGATCTCCATAAGTGATTAACTAGACCATTAGAAAGGAATATCTTAATTGCATAGGTTGTAAATATAATAAGATAACAGAGTTTGACAAAGTTTCACATAGAAATTACAACCTAAGATGTCTGTATTTTCTTTACCATTAACATGCCATAACATAGTATATGTCTACAAAAATTAAGATATGGAAAACATCCCATTATTCAAGATAGTGTCTTAGGTTAAAGGTCTCTTAAGGAATGTTGTCAGCCCTGGCTGGCTTTTGTTGACATAGGAAGAGGCATTCTCTGAGTTTGCTTCAGAGAGAACAAAGAGATTATTCCTAAATTTTATATTAAACATTATTACCCCCAACCCGGTTTGACCCATCTGCTGAAACAGTTTACCAGGGTGTGGCTGCTGTGCATGCTGCAGCTTCTTGGAGCCACAGGTGAGAGTTAGGTGGAACAGGCGGACACCAAAGGTGGAAAGAGCCCCTAAAAACACTCAGCAGCCATCACCTCAAAGGTGTGATGTTTTCAGCCATGCTGACAAATGCTTTCAATGAGTATGAACATGACATCAAGGTCAACTACCATACTGATGGTAAGGTCTTCAATTTGAAAAGGCTATAAAGCCAGGACCAAAGTGAAGGGAGCATTGGTGCATGATTTTCTGTTTGCAGATGATTGTGCACTCAATGAAGCCTCTGAAGCTGAGATACAGCAAAGTATGAATCAATTCTCTGCTGCCTGTCCTATTTTGGCATCATAATTAACACCAAGAAAACACAGGTACTCCATCAGCCACCACCACAATATCCACACGTGGAACCATCAGTTACAACAAACAGAGAAGTTTTGAATGCTGTGGATAAATTCGCTTACCTTGGTAGTGTACTTTCCAGGGATGATATTGACAGTGAGGTTGGTTGATGCCAGAGCTAGTTCAGTGTTTGGGAGGATCTGAAGAAAAGTTAGGAGAGAAGGGGTATGCTGATCTCATTGTTATATGCTTGTGAAACATGAACAGTCTACCAGTACCATGCCCAGAAACTGAATCGCTTCCATTTGAACTGTCTTAGGAAGATTCTGAGGATCAACAGACAGGATAATGTACCAGACACTGAAATCCTTGCTCTAGCTGAACTGCTAGGTATTCAAACTATGCTTCAGAGAGTGCAACTCTGATTGGCTGGCCACTTTGTTCAAATGCAAAATGTACGCTTGCCAAAAAGACTATTTTATGGAGAAATTGCATGGGGCAGGTGATCACATTGTGGCCAGAGGAAGCGATACAAGGACACTCTCAAGTTCTCTCTAAAGAACTTTGGATTTGACTGTGCAATATGGGAGACACTGGCACAGGACTGCTCAGCATGGTGTGCCCACATCAGAAAGGGTACTGTGCTCCATGAGCAAAGCAGAATTGAGACAGCACAAAGTAAACGTAGGATGTGCAAATTTGGAGTATCCACTCAAATATTCACATGGACTATCTGTGCCCAATCTGTGGTAGAGCATTCTGAGCTCATTTTGGTCTGATCAGCTACAGTGGGACACATTGAAACTTCACTTTGTCATGGTGATGTCGTCTTCGAAGACAAAGGACAACATCCAACCAACCAGTCTTTGCACCATATTATTACCCTTTTCCCTGAGTTCATCCAAAAAAATCTCATAGTATCACTTTTGGAGTTTTCATAAGACAAATTTACATTTCAAAAGTAGATCCTAGTAGCTTTGAATATATCTTTACCAGTACATAAGACCCACATTTCTATTGGGAATGATTTTTCTAAACTCATAGTTCTTTATGAATAATAAATTGAGAAAATGAGTAGAAACTATTACACAAGCAAACTAGGAAGTTTTTTCCATCTTGTAGATTTTTTTTCCTTTTCATTTAAGAAGGACAGTTAGCATATTTAAATGAAGAGGTAAAAAGTAGAGAGAACAATTAGACAACTCTCCTGACTTGGTGTTCCCATTTAAAACATATATATGACTTTATTGAAAGATTGAAAAGAGCATAGAATTGGAATAAGCAGAGCATCCATCCACCAACAGTTTGTCGTCCAAAGTTTATCTGTGAATTGGCTGTTTGGAACTCAGTGTGTTTTCCCATAGAAATGGCAGTGAGGGTCCCAGGCCAGCAGAAGACTATTTTACCCATGACATGGTTGAAGTATTGTGCTAAGAGTTTTGCTTCAGTTACACCTGGTCACGATTTATAGATCATTATTTAAAGAGAAAATGTACTTTAAGCTCCAATAGTAATAAAATTCATTAATAGGGAATCCCTCACCAGTGATGGGAGAGGGCATGCGTGAATCTCAGGAAATGATAACTTGTTAATTCACTCCACAGTATTCTATGTCAGCATAAAAAAGAGACCTCTCCAGAACCTCTGTATTTTACTTGAGAAAAGGCACCTCTGGATCATACTTTTAAAAGACAGAATGGAGAACAGTCGTCTTAATGCCTTAATGTGAGGACAAAGGCTTCAGGTTTTTTCATCTCTGATGCCCATTTTATGACCAAGTTTTTTCTAAGTTGAATTTTTGTAGATTGGGGACCCCACAGCATTTAATTACTTTTTTCTAGAAATAAGTTTGTCTTAGAAAGAAATAAATGACACAGGTATAATTGGGAAGCACAGAGTTTGCAAGTGGAGCACCAAATATCAACTTCTCCTTTCTTTTTTTCCCTGATCTAATTCTCATTCTTGTGCACAGTGTCTGGCATATAAAGGCTAGTTGCTTGATTGATTGTAATGATGGGAAATGACACAAGATAAGACAAATAAAGAAACAAAATAGCCCACTTTTGACTCAGTTGATATTTGATGACAGAGTCCCTTTTAATGTATTTGTGGGCTTATTTTATCTAACTTTTAAGATAATTTTGTGATGGTAGGAGGAATAAGTCATGTTTCTATTATAAGAACCTAGAAATGCTTATGTGGTGAGACCCCATTTGTGGTGAGAGCTCATTTCCCTGCACAACCCCAACCACATTATAGTCTAGGGGTGGTATTATGTGACTTGAAGGGGGACAAAATAGACATCTCTAGCTTCTTGTTTCCTTATCTTTCTCTGAGGAAGACTTCAGGTCCTTCCAGGAGAGGAAGAATGAAATTGGGGCTGGAAGCCATCCTACTATCCTCAGAAAATGGACAGGGGGGTCATACCATTATTATATCTTTTTGCTCCCTTTGGTTAGTCTAGGAAATATGAACAAGTTCAAGCTAAATTCTGATTACTGTTCATTTTTGGGGAAGAGGAAAACCCCAAGTTCTATATCCAAGACTTGATCCCTTTCCCACCAAAACCTGCAATGAATACATATAATACATGGTTACACATTGAAAGCATATAACTTAGCCAAGAAACCCATTTATCCAATCATAGGAAAACAAATAAGAGAAAATATTCATAGGAGAATGTGTACTAGACAATACAGAGTGAAGGAACTCTTCCATTGGGACTGAGGTCAATTGAGAGAATACTAGATCTCATCCAAGGGGAACTTCCAGGAAGTCTCTAGTATAACAAGCTGGGGAAAGCATATGATGGAGACTGTCAGCTTCTCTCATATCTTCCCAGAGTCCTTTCCTTCAGTAACCACACACAGGGCAGGGCATCCATCTCCACCAATGAGGAAAGAGTCTCATACCAACAGCTTTGGGACTGGAGTTACAGTTTTTAAAAAATATTATTGTTAATGCATCAGCACCAATACTGTTAATGGTTTTCTACAAAATCCAATGGTTATTCAGTGAAATTTAGTTTTAGAAAGTTGAGGAAAGACTTCTTCCAATGCGTGTCTGTGGCATGGCAATGATCTTGGGTTCTCAGAGGTTACCATGGTGAAGTACAAGCTCTGGCAGGTCCTACCATGCTGGATCAGTTAGTTAATCAGCAAGCATTTATTAAGGGCAAAACACTGGGGATATAAAGAAAGATAGAGACACTCTCAGGCCCCCCAAAGCTCACATTCTAATGATAAACATGCAAAAAACTATGTATTTACAAGCTGAATATATAGTAAATTGGGAGTAATATGAGAAGGAAGTCACAAGCATTGAGAGAATTGGGAAAGATCTTTTGCAAAAAGTGAGATTTTTAGCTGAGACTGGAAGGAAGCCAGGGGAATTAGGAGACAGAGGGAAAGAGGAAGAGTATGGCAGGCAAGGTAGAGAGCCAATGAAAATGAACATGAATGCATTGCAAATGGAGTGAAAATAGAAAATCTTTGAATGTGGCATAGTGATGAACCTTGTTGCTAACCCAAATCAGCCTAGTCAAACTCAGCAAGGCTCTTCTTCAGAAGGTTGGCCACTTCATGACAAAAATTTTTCGAATTTGGTAACTTCAAGACTATCTGGTAAGGGATGGAAGGGTTGCAGTCTATATAAATTGAGGGAGTTCCCACACCAACAAAATTATGAATCCTTTAAATGTTGTAGGATCATAGTCTAGAAGGGCCTTAGAAGGTTTCTGATATTTACAAATGAGGAAATGGAGGCCCAAGGAAGGTAAATGACTTGCCCAAAATTACAGAGAGAGTAAGCAGCAGAAGTGGGGTGTGCCCTTGTCTTCTGACTGTGGAGCGAGTGCTTATTCTATTGTATCAACCTGTCTGTAATAATTAGTAAAGTGTTTGCTAGCTAGTATTTCAATTCATCTGAAGCAAATTTTTTTGAATTTTTTTTGAAAGCAAATTTTTTCTTCCTTTCAGAGTTGGTGATGCTGGCCTAAGGAGCTTCCTTGTTGGACCTTCGAGCTCAAAGCTTAGAGAACTAAATTTAACTAACTGTACCCAAATAAGTGATGTTGCCCTTGCACAAATGGGAGAAAGGTATGGCAAAGGACTATAATGTTTTGTATTATTTCATCACTAATAAAATATACAGTAAATGTAATTTGGAGAAAATGAGTAGACACCAAAAGAAAGCCATCTCTCATTGAAATTTTGACTAAAAGTAGTCATGGAAGTTAAGTTTTACATCCATGGAGCCAGAGTAGTCTATCACCAATTTTCTGTAAAAAGAAAGGTTTAATATGATATGATATATTATAAGGACAAAAATACCTAAAAAAGGGGACCATTTCACTGCATTTTTGAGGGCATAATTTTTACTTGAACTATACACACTTTGCCCCTTTCATCCATGTATAGAATGGATACCATAACTACAAGTATAATTTGCATGGAATTGAAGTATTTTTCTGGATGCTTTATCAAAGTTTTTAACTGGCCAGAAGACTTTTTGAATTGCAATGGTGATGATGACAGTGATCAGAAATTTAACAGTTACTAAAACACCAACTAATAGTTATAAACATTGTTTGTGGTTAAGTCATTCTAGTCATGTCCGACTCTTTGTGACCCCATTTTTCTTGGCAAAAGTCCTAGAATGGTTTGCTGTTTCCTTCTCTAATTCATTTTATAGATAAAACTGTGGCAAACAGGTTTAAGTAACTTGCGGCATTCTGTCCACTGCACCTAACTATCCACCTAACTGCCCCATAACCGTTGTTAATTGTACCTGTCTAGTTCCTTGTCAACTTGTCCCTATACTTCAGACTTTTAAAACTGGGTGTGATCATCATAGCACCACTATCATTATCTCACATTTATATTGTAGTTTACAAAGCATTTTCTTCCCAGGAACCATGTGAAGTAGGTTGCTCAAATATCATACTATTATTATACAGCCTGTGCAATCTTTTGTCTCGTATTTGGTACTTATGCTTAGTAAGGGTTTTGTTGACCTGAAGTGGAGAGGGTGACACACCAAAGAAGACAAGGAAACTGCAGCTGAGACCATTTAAATGAGCTACCCAAAGCCACTTAGTTGGTGTGTGTGGGAGCTGAGTCAAATCCAGCAAAGAGCAATATATTCATTTCCTTACAATGAATTATACATGGTTCAGACATGCAGAATGTGTGGGAGGATGTATTTTTCTTTCCAACAAAATGTCCTAATCATGTTGCCAAAAGCTTGTGGACCTTAGAAGGTAGTTTCTAGAGGCCAGGACGTATTTTACTCAAATTGATGGTCATGTAAACCATTTTGTTTCCTATCTTGGATTTAGAGCCCAGTTTTGCCATTTACTTCCTTTGTGACCCTGCACAAATCACAACCTCTCTGGGTTTCAGGTCTCTCATCTGATAAGGGATAAGATGATCTATCTCTGAGGCCCCTTCCAGTTCTAAAACCTGGCGTTGATCTATATGACACTAAAAAATGCTTGCTCCTATGAAAGGAAGGAATATGCCATGATATAGTGCTTACCATATACTATAGTAAGTAAGTATACTATATACTTACCAGGCCCTGTGCTGAGTGGTTTTCTATAAATATTTTCTCGTTTAATCCTCACAACGACCCTGGGAAGGAAATGCTATTTTTACTTCCATTTTATAATCAAGAAAAACAAGAGCAGTGGAGTTCAAGCTACTTGCCTAGGATCACCCAACTGTACATGTCTGAGGCCATATTTGAACCCAGATGTTCCTGATTCTAAGTTCAGTGCTCTATCCACTGCTGCAGACATTCACTGTACACCATCTGGCCTGCAGAGCCCAAACCTCACTCTATCTATTCCTTTGAGTGTACATCTCAACTCCTTCCCTCTGTCACTTCCTGTCTTCCCATCATCCACAGACTCACCGTTCTTATTGCATATCTCTCATAAATGTCTAGGGCTCCCACTCTCCCAGGACTACTGTTCTCTCCCTTTCAATCATGCTAGTGTTCTTCATGCTTACTTCAGCACTAATAAAAGTTATCAGTTCATCTTCCTTACCACTAGTTATATGAGAAAGTTCCAATGCTTTCCAGATAGATTCAGGATATAACTGGCAGGTGCTGGCAGATGTGTGCTTTTGCAGGCTAGGTCACACAACTATATTCCCTTTACTTAATAATTCCTGACTAACATATCATTTTTTTCCTTATGGGAAGAGCTGAAAGAATACAAAAGTGAAAAATGGAATGTGAAAAATAAAGCCCCCTCTTCCTCAGTTTTAAGTTTCAGAGTTTTATATAATTTTCAGTGTTTTGTACAATATTTCTTCATTCACAAATTGAAAAATCATTGAATTAAAATTCATCTATTTTTGCCAAACTTAAAAAAGGAGAAAACTTCTACTCTTACCAGTGCAACAAAAAGCCAAAATTTACTAGGAATGTATGTGGTTTTTTTTTTAGGTGTCGTAGTCTTACCTACTTGATTTTACGTAATTGTACGCAGTTGACTGATTGTGGGATTGAGTTCATTACACAGCTTCCCAAGTTGATTTCAATTGATCTTTCTGTAACAGCCATAACTGATGAGGTAAAAGGTGGCGGGGGGGGGCTGGGGAGAGAGAGAAGTTTTGCTAAAAACTGAACTCAGTTCTCTAAAATTATTTCTGTATGTTTCATTTAAGTTCATAATCCATTGCTATTTGGAAAACTTAAAAATAGACATTTAGTTGCTTTAAGAATTTGAGTTAAAAGGGCAAGTTTAGTCATTTTGATTTGGGATTATTGAAACATTAATTTATATTAATCAACAAATATTTCTTTGAGATAGCAAAATGCTACCAAATTCTAAAAAAAAAAACCTTTCTAATGGAAGAGAGTTGCATTACTGTGTTCAGACATGATTCTTAAGAACAAAATTGTAAATGGGCAGGTGATATATTCATTATAATGTACAGGAGATTATTAGGTGATGGACTGACATGTAAGGTTTGAGTCCACAATCCCCCAGTCTATCAGGTATGTGTCATTCATTCTTTTATCCTGAAAACCTCTCCCCAAAATAAGATTTCTCATGTCACAAGATTTTCCTGTCTTCTTTCTCATACAAGACTGTTGTAGGAAAAGTCTGTTCTTCCATCCCACAGTCCTTTTGGGGTATAAACATCTCTTGCTTGAGAGGGACTTTAGTATGGTTCAGTGATGAAATGGTATGCTGTCTACAACCCCCTCTTTTGATATCAGTAGTTACGAGCATTCTTCAGATTGTAGGAAACTGAGGGCTTCTTTATTAGCGTTAATGGGAATGGACGTTAGGGAATACTGATTTACACCTGATTCAATATCCTTCCATTAACATCTCCAGCCTTTTAATGTTTAGGTGTATTTCTAAATAGAAGCAGTGTTCTGTTAAACTACCTTAGACTCATTTGAGTCCAAAGTTTTGGTTCTAGAATTTTAGTAAATTACTCTTTATTCCCCAAAATGAAAGCATCCATATTAAAGGAAGGGAAATCCTGAACACTCTGATACCTGTGTTGGAACTTTATTCTTCAGAGTAGAAAAAGTAAAAAGAAATCTGGGTCAGAATGCCTTCTTTCCTTTTTTTTACTTCCTCCCATAAACTATAGGTACTACCTGTGTCATATTTCCTGCCAAAATGGATGGAGAAGCCCTAAGTGTAACTCACCCCCTCCCAAAAAAAACCCAAAATTACTTGCAATAATAAGGTTTTGGTAGAATATAGGTAAGTAGAAAATGTCTACATCTTTCTTGAGATTAATTGTATTGGAAAAGAGTTGTACAGACTTTCAAATTCCTTGTCAGTCAGGGTATTATAACCTTTGACACAGGCAGAATTGAAAGAAGAGAGATTTGTTACTAGCCTTATGACAGAGATTCGTTATCACCCAGCTCTTGTCTGTCCTCATCTAGACTGGAACATAAGACACGTGAGGAATATAGGGATACAAGGGGAAGTTCACTTTTGATAATATTCCTAGTGCTTGACTGTTCTGCCAGGAAGATTTTCTTTTTTAAACTGGATCACTGTCAATTTCTTCTAAGAGATTGAGCTTCACAGTGGCATTAGAATGGACTTAAACTGAAGTCAGGTCATGTAGGACTGAGGACAGAAAACAGTGAGGATGGAAGCCAAAGAAAACTAAAAGAACATGGATACCAAACAGGATGTAGACTTAGAGGAGCTGGAGAACAAATAGGAGGTATTAGGACTAAGGAGACTTTGAATGGGAGGCAGATGCCAAAATGCTGCTCTGCATGGTCTGCTGGAGTGGAGCCCACTCACAGGACTTGGTATAGCTAAAATAGAAGCATGGGGATTAGTTCCATCTGTTGAAAGGAAGTATATAGGTGAAAAACTAAGACAGATCTTGACAGAAATACTTAGAGCAATGTGAAATGACACCAGGAAAGGGGCAAAAGAATTATTTTAAAGTAACAATAGCAACAAAAACAGAAAAACTGCAAATGTACAGAAATCTGAGACTATTTTTGGTAGGGGCAAATGTCACTACATAACTCAGTAGTTTAACAGGGCATTGCTGTCCTTATCACAGTTTATTAACTGATAACCGTAATAAAGACATTGAATCCACAAGAAAACATTAACTGCTTTCCATATGTATTGTTTCATAAAGCAGGAAATATTTAGTATATTTTAGAAATCAAAAATGTTCTTGCTGTCTTACCCACCACGCACACACACACACATAAAGTGTTTAGAAGAGAAAGTTTAAGTTATTTACAGAGTTCATCTATTCGAAACATTTCATTCCTCAATGATATCAGATGAATGAAGTGTTAATACTCAAATATTCCTATGGATCTTTGATGTCCTCAATTCAGGGGTTCCTTCTGACAATGCAAATTGCAATCCATGCATTATAATCAGAATATATTCATTTACGTTCAGTGAATGATTTACATATGGTACCTTTAAAAGGAAAAATTTTCTCACTCTAAGACACTTCAGTATGGAAGTTGCCCTCTTGTTATTTTTTAATATAATTGTACAGTATTGGATTAATTATTTTAGACTTTTGAAAATTGAGATTATGTTTATAATATGTGAATGTATAATTAACATGTACAAGTTATACACAGTTATGATAGTTGTGCAAATAATATAATATTTTAAATATTTAGGGACAGTCAACTTTTAAAATATGTTTTATTATAAATATAACAGGATGTTTGATAGCTTGATTAATTTATCTGGGTTATATTGTGGGACTATTTAAAACCAATTATTTAAATTTCTTAATGTTTTCTATTTGAAATTGACATTATTAAAATTCAATTAAACTAAAAAAAAAAAAGAATGGGCCATTTTACAAATACTAGCCCAGTAATAATCTTTTCCTTCATTTTATCTACTGCCTATAAAAAGCCTCAGAATGGGAAAGGGGCTGGTATAGTTCTTAAGTCTGTTGCCTGTTTGTTGTTCTCATGCCACAGGCAGTACTTTCTTGCTAATAAGAAGGATCTTGCAGAAGCAAAATATCTCAAAATAAAGCAGTTAGTCTGGCAGCTACATTCTTTTAGTCTCTCAATTAATATTTAAATTTGTTCTCCTGCTTCAGTTACCATGAAGATAACATTTATCTTCTCAACTAATATCTCAGACACATAGTACTTGCTGACATCAAAAATATTTTGCTGATGCTATGATGTTTTTGCATCAGTTTTTCCTCTTCCCACAAGGAAGATGATTGATGTTGAAATTTACCATCAAGTAGAATTGTAATTTTTAAAACTGGCAATAAAAATTGTTATTATTGGCCATATTTAATGAATCTAGCCATAAGCCTCATTAATAGAGACTCCAGAAATGGGTAATATATCACACAGAAGGGGAACCAGTTGTAAAATTTATATTGTCAGCAGTTTCTTCAAAAACAAAGAATGGTAATAATATGTGATTGCAAGTAGTTAAAGTAATTAGAGGAGGTTATGACTACATTTCACATCCTTCATATGTTGTTGGTGAATTAAATAAAACATTAAATTCAAAAATTAAGAGATTTTAATTTTGTTTTATGGAAGTTATTAAATTAACATAATTATGCTAAAGGTTCAGTAAAGTTCATGAATTACTTTAGTTCAAGTTTGGTGACCGTATAGATATTTTAAATTGAATTGAGATCCAAAGAACACATAATGTCTATTCTGTAACTCTATACTAATAGGTTTTCAGTGGTAGGACTAAATATAGAATGACAAAAAAATTTTTTTCCTCAGTTATTCTAGGTAATTCTAGGTCACTGCTGTCAGAGCCCAAATTGGGTCATATATTTATTTCTTAGAATTTTTCCTTCCTTTAAGGCCCATTTCAGGTGCCATTTCCTATGGGAAGCCTTCCTGTATTGCCCATAGTTGTCAATACTCTCCCTTCTTATATTAAATTATATTTACTTATTTGTGTGTAGGAAATTGATCCTGTAAGTTCCATAATCAGTTTAATGAGATAACAGAGAAACTGTCACTTTTGTGTGGGTTCTTGTAAAACTTTAATTGAGGGAATAAATTCCCTGGCCAATGTGAGCTCAGAGGGAGGTGAGATTTTGTCTAGGACTTTCGATTCCTTTTTAAAGAGAGTATGGAAGCTCCCCACTTGGCACCTTCTGAAAGACAGGCTTTCAGGGATTGGAACTTTGCCCAAGATGAATTGGTTGGCTTGAAATCTTGAGAGGATGGATTCTTATCAGAGGAGCTGTGCTGAATCTTTTTCACCCCTTCTACCTTTTCTACTGGAGAGATTCTGAGAGCATATGTGTCCATAGGCCTGGGAGGGTTCTCCGCCTTCACCAACTCCTTTTAGTGAAAGCAAATGAAGGGGGACGAGCCAAGATGGTACAGTAGAAAGATACACATATGCTAGCTCCTAACCCACAGCCCATAAAATACCTATAAAGAAGAACTCCCAACAAATTCTGGAGTAGCAGAAGCAGAACAACAGAGTGGAGGAGATATCTGTCCCAGAGAGACCTGAAAAACTGACACAAAAGGTCTGTCATGCACCAGACACAGAGCAGAGCCCAGCCCTGCCTTGGCCACGTGGCACCAAGAGAAGCAGATCTGAGCAGGCTTCAGGGAATCTCCAGCAGCTGAGCAGGTCCCTCCACAGGCACCAAAGGTCAGTGAGAGGGCCTTTTCAGCTTGCCAAGAGGGGAGCGGGGTGTCTCCATAACTCAGGCCCCCTCAGCAGGCAGCAGCAGAGGCAGCATCAGACAGGGGCTCCCAAAGCAGTCAGGAGTTTAGATCCATTGGTAAAGGTCTCTGCATAAAACCCCCGGGGGAACTGAGTCCCCTGTGGTGGCCCTGCCCCCAACCTGAGCAGCTGAACTTAATCTCACACTGAATAGCAGCCCCACCCCCGCCAAAAGCCCTGAGGCTGGGGAGCAGCATTTGAATCTCAGCCCCAAAGCACTAGCTGGATGGATATGGAGGCCAGGTGGGTGTGGAGAGGAATCTCAGAAGTCAAGTAACTGGCTGGGAAAATGCCCAGAAAAGGGGAAAAAAATAAGACCATAGAAGATTACTTTCTTGGTGAGCAGATATTTCCTCCTTTCCTTTCTGATGAGGAAGAACAATGCTTACCATCAGGGAAAAACATAGAAGTCAAGGCTTCTGTATCCCAAACATCCAAAACAAATATTCAATGTGCTCAGGCCATGGAAGAGCTCAGAAAGGATTTTGGAAATCAAGTGAGAGAGGTAGAGGGAAAAATGGGAAGAGAAATGAGAGAGATGCAGGAAAAGCAGGTCAAAACCTTGCTAAAGGAGACCCAAAAAAATGCTGAAGAAAATAACACCTTGAAAAATAAGCAAACTCAATTGGCAAAAGAGGTTAAAAAAGCCAATTTGGAGAAGATGCTTTAAAAAGAAGAATTAGCAAAATGGAAAAGTAGGTTCAAAAGCTCACTGAAGAAAATGGTTCTTTCAAAATGAGAATGGAACAGATGGAGGCTAATGACTTTATGAGAAACCAAGAAATC
>CM053770.1:119875426-119904042 GCA_028658325.1 Potorous gilbertii | reverse complement strand
GGATGTTTGGGATACAGAAGCCTTGACTTCTATGTCTTTCCCTGATGGTAAGCATTATTCTTCCTCATCTGAAAGGATGGGAGGAGATATCTGGTCACCAAGAAAGTAACCTTCTATGGTCCTATTTTTTTTCCCTTTTCTGGGTATTTCCCCAGCCAGTTACTTGACTTCTGAGATTCCTTTCCACACCCACCTCACCTCCATATCCACCCAGCTAGTGCTTGGGGTCTGAGATTCAAATGCTGCTTCCCAGCCTCAGGGCTTTCAGCAGGGGTGGGGCTGCTATTCAGTGTGAGATTAAGTTAAGCTGCTCAGGTTCGGGGCAGGACCACCACAGGGGGCTCAGTTCCCTCAGGGCGTTTATCGGGAGACTTTCAACAATGGATCAGAGCTCCTTTCTGCTTTGGGAGCCCCACTCTGCCGCTGCCTCCGCTGCTGCCTCCTGAAGGGGCCTGAATTATGGAGACACCCCGCTCCCTCTCGGCCAGCCAAAAAGGCTCTCTCACTGACCTTTGGTGTCTGTGGGTGGAGGGACCTGTGTGACCACTGGAGATTCAGTCCCTGAAGCCTGCTTGGATCTGCTCCCCTCGGTGACGCGTGGCCAAGGCAGGGCTGGGCTTTGCTCTGGGTCCAGTGTGCAATGGACCTTTGGTGTTGGTTTTTCAGGGCTCTCTGGAACAGAAATCTCCTCCACTCCACTGTTATGTGACTTCCCCTGCTCCAGAACTTGTTGGAGTTCTTCTTTACAGGTATTTTATGGGCTGTGGGTTAGGAGCTAGCATATGTGAATGTTTCTACTCTGCCATCTTGGCTCCTCCCCCCATAGCCCTTCTTTTCAAGGCAAAATCACTCTCCATGCATGCTTCATCTCATCTGCTTTGTCTTCTCCAGCGGATTATCTCAGCCATCATGTCTCCCCATCTTCTATCTCTTCCCATTTTTCTCTGCTTGATTACAATCATGCCCACATTTCTGTCATCCTTAAACGATACTCACTAGATCCTGAAAGCCCTGCTCATTCTTGTCCCATATCTCTCAAACCCTGAACCTCTCCAAGCTCATTAAAAAGCTGTGTACACATAGTGCCTTTACTTTCTATCTTCTGACTTGCCTCTAACCCTTTGCAATCTGCATTTGGACATCATTCCACCGTTCTCTCTGAAGTTCTAAATAGCATCTTAATTGCCAAAACTAGTGGTCTTTTCTTATTCATCACCCTTCATCACCTTTCTCCAGATCCTAGAGACATTAGATTTGTGAGCCAGGAGAATAGCATCACCAGATATGTATTTTAGGAATATCATTTTAGTTGTTGTGTTGATAATGGGTTAGGTAGGGATAAGAATGACAGCCTTCTTTTATATTTCATGCTATTTTAGTAGACCAGGTGAATAGTGATGCGGACCTGAACCAGGAGTGGTGGCCATAGGAGTCAAGAAAAGAAGGGTGGTTTGAGAGATGTTTTGGTGATAAAATGGACAAGTCATGGCACCTGATTTCTTATGAGTACCAAGAAAGATAAGAGTCAAGACAGGTTACAAACTCCAAGGTTGCAGACTGGGGTTACCCTTAACTAAAATGAGGAAATTATAAAGAGGCACTTTTCAAGGAAAAGATAATGACTTCCATATTGTACATGTTGAGTTGGAGGGGCCCTTGGGACATCCAGGTAAAGATATCCCCAAAAGTAGTTGGTCCTGGAGAGAGAGAAGGGCTAAACATAGACCTCAGAGAATCATAGATTTTGGAGTGGGAACTCCAGAGATAGTCTAGCTGTCACCCCTGGTTCCATTTTACAAATGAGAAAACTCGGATTTAGAGGACAAGTGATTTGACCAGTCAAAGAGGCAGTGTCAGCTTATATTTGGTGCCAGATACTCTGACTCCAGAATCATAGTGGCTTCTAATGATTTAGGAGTTAATATTCATAAAGATGGTAATTGAGGTTATGTGAACTGATGAAATCACTAAGTCAGAAGTTTAAAAAAGCGAGGGCCCAGGGACCCAGATAGAACCTTTGTAAAAGACACCCACAGTTAGTGAGCTGGATTTGGAGAGTGACTCAGCAATGGAAAAGGAAAAAGTAAGATCAGATCAGTGAGAGGACAGTCCTGTAGAGCACTGTCACAAAAGCTGTGACAAGAGAAAGTTGTCCAGGAAGCTAGAATTCAGCAGTCAAATTCAGCAAAAATGAGGGAAAGGAGAATGGGACTGAGAAAAGCACATCCTGTTTGGCATTTAGAGAATTAATAGAAAATGTGGCCTCAGGCACTTAGTAGCTATGTGACCGTGGGCAAGTCACTTCACTCTGATTGCCTCCAAATTAAAAAAAAAAAGAGAGAGGTAATGGATTATTAGGATGACTAGATTAGAAATTATTAGGTTATTAGGGTTGGTTAACTCTAGGGTCAGAACTGCACAAGAAGGAAAGAGAAGCCAGAGTAGGAGAGCAAAGAGGGGGCCTGGAGGTAAGGCTGAGAAAGAACAGGCTCTAGAGGAGTGTGGTCATAAAAGAGATGGAAGGATATTTAGTAAATTAGGGTAAGAGAGGAATTTCCAAGTTCTAAATCCCGGGAAATCAGAAATTCAGTGGTGATGAGGTTAAGAGTAACACTCTGCTAATTCATAAGTCAGTTTGGTTGTACTGAGGAGCAGCAAAGCACACAGGAGGAAAGGTCACTGCTTCTGGACTTCGTTCAGATCCCACCTGACACTTAACTAGTTATTTAACGATGGCCTCTGAGGTCCTTCTGTCTTAAGAGTTGTGATCCAATCACTAGTGTGCAATTGGTTCTTTTGGAATTAACGCAGGAATAACGGAAATGTCCTAATGAGAATGTTAACCAAAAATTGATCGTGTATCAGATTTTTTATTCTGAATTGATTCTCATCTAAATCCATTGTAAGCTATTACCAGTTGGTGACAGCAGCCGATAATAAAAATAAGCAAACATTGGTTTGTATTTGGAATCATAAAGTCAGTAACAATTTCTGGAAAATTTCCTGGATTTTAAACCCTTTTTATAATTTTTAATTTTTAATATTTTTAAGTTGCCTGTTTTCATTTATCAGATATAATTTTCTATCTTGGCTGAAGGGCATGGTCCAAGAAATTGTTTACCATGTGATGGTGTATCATCATGTAGCAGAGAAATCTATAGAAATATTCAGAATTATATTTTTCATTAAACCAAAAATATTACAGTCTTGGTGACTAGTTTGTAAGATACATTTTATTTTACTTCATTTCATTTCTCCATTATCTTTATCTTCCATTACCTTAATAAATAATGGATTTTAGTTGGAGCCTTACATTTAGACTAGGAGTACCTTTTTTATGCACCAGGCTTAGCATAGTGCTAGGCACATAGTAGGTGCTTAATAAATTCTTGTGGACTGACTGGGAGGAAAAAGTTTTAAAACTGGATGCTGGTGGTTCGAAGACAATTATTCATACCACAGTGCTGAGACCAAGAATATGAGTATATTGGCATAGAAGGTAAAAAGGAATAGAGGAAAATCCTGCAGCAAAACCCAGTCAGATGGGAGTGGGATACGATAAAAGAGATGCTAACCAGGCAAGAGAAGAGAGTGGGAGTTGCTCAGTCAAGAGAGGAGCCGGAATTTGATCAATTTATCCAGCTCAAGGAGCCTGGTTGCGAGTGGAACTAAGAAGCCAGGAGTGAGTTCAGAGAAGAGTAATCTGTGTCCTGATTGAAATCTTCAGTTTAGCAGATTGCAAAAGGGAGGATATACTTGGCACATCTTTTTTCATTTCATCAACTTCTGTGATTTGAACTCCTTGTCACTATAAGTAAATCAAACTTGTATCAAAGGGTAAGTAGCAGAGATTGTTTTTTTCAAATGTGAAGCCAGCACTCAATGCTTGAGCAACTATAGTAATTAAAGGGGAAACCTGGTTTAGCAATGATTGAGATCATAGTTCAATTTAGTGAATTTAATATGTGACCTTGAAGTTTGCTAAGGAAAGAAAACTGGAAATTGGGTAACCAGTGTACTGATCCTGAAATCAGCATTTCTTCTGTAGCTTTTGTATCAGAGAAAGGGATGTTGATGGAAATAGGATGGTTAAATAAGCTAACTCAAACAACGACCAAGTGAGGTTTGGGCTGGGACCTGTTGTTGGCCAGTCAGTGAGAGTAGAGTGGACTGGAGGGATTGCTATATCAAAGGCTTTTGGAGGCAGGGTCCTGAGCTGTCTCCATCAGAGACTGAGGGGAGATGGTGGTCAGAGGGGTGGTGATAGTTTGACTTGCCTAGCACATACTGCCACCTTTCTCTCCCTCAGGTGTTCTCACTGATTCAGCTGGGTTGGCACACCCATCCTTTGAGTGGCAGTTGGGTTTCAGTTGGTGAGGATGGCTGACTCCTTCACACAATTTACATGTGATAAATGAATCACAATCTTGATACTCAACTTCAAGCCCATAGAGCAATTGTGGTTTAATGTTAAAATTTAGGAGCCAAGCAGATTACAGAGAACAAGCAAGGTTTATAGGAACCTAAGAGAAATAAGCAATATTTCCTGACAGTGAGGGTTATAAAACCCAAGGAAGGATACAGAACAGTTTCCTTTAAAGAGCTCTAAAAATAATATGAGATGATTTGGGTGTGGTCCTTTGTGGTATCAGGGAAATGGCCTAAATGTCCTTGCTACATTCCCTTCAGCACTGTGATGACTGTGAATGAGTGGATAGCATCTTCCCAATCCATATATAATCAGTTCAGCATCTGTAGTCACTAACCTTTCATGTAATTGCAGCTGGTTCTAACATCTGTATACAATCTCCCCTCAACTCCCACCCTGATTTCTCTTTGATCTCTATAATGTGTTTTCCAGTAGAGCTTTCTTCTCAGGGTTTGAAATAGCCATATTCTGGCCAGATTCAACTTAACACTTATTTAATGAGTATCTTCTCCATGTAAGACATTGTCCTGTACTGAGAATGGATGCAGAGGTGAATAAGACAAAGTTCTCCCCTTGTAAAAAGTTTGTAATCTAGCAAATTAAGTTAGTCAGTGGGCAACAAGCATTTAAGTGCTTCCTATGTGCTAGGCACTGTGCTAGTCAATGAACATGAAAAGAAAAACAAAACTCTCATTTTAATGGAAGAGATAACACATAAATACTATATTTTGCCTTATAGTTGTCACCACCACATGATCATCACATCCAAAAATTGGTTTTTAACCTTTCATCACATAATCGTTGCATAGTATAATTCTGTTCCTCATGCCACTTAAAAAGGTAAACAGCAGCACTGTAGTCACCAATGGCATATGGATATGCATTTATCTTTTGGGCATTGAGAGCCATGAGCCTAGAATTCTCATTGCATGTGCATTATTACTATTCAGTTCTAACATATATTCGTGAATATTCTGTGCTCCCTAATCTTGCATCAAAGACAGTTTAGTAATAAATGATTTTTAAGTAATGCCAGTATAGTTTTTGAAAGCTTCATATAATGGTTGCATTTTTTTTGCTAAAAATTTGGCATAAAATCTGCAGTGATGATGAGGTGTGAAATACAGTAACTAGGTATATACAAATTACATGTACAAAATAGATGAAAGACAATCTCAGAGGGGAAGGCATTTGCACCACAGCCGAAAAATGCCTCCTGCAGAAGGCAAGATTTGATCCGATTTTTGAAGAAAGCCAAGAACCTGAGATGGGTAAATAGGGAGAGCGTTCTTGACATGGGGGATAGGCAGTACAAAGGCATAAAGATGGAAGGTTGTGTGAGAACAGACCAGTGTAGCAGGAGTGTAGTAGCTGTTTAATGAATGCTTGTTGACTTGACTCTAGAGCTTTAAATGTCAAACACAAAAAGGTACAAATATGTGCTCCTGGAGGTGATAGGGAGCCACTGGAGTTTAATGAATAAGGGAATGAAATGCTTTAGGAAAATCACTTTGGCAGCTGAATGAAGTATACAGTGGAGTAGGGAAAGACTTGAGGCAGGGAGATCAATTAGAATGCTATTGGAGTAGTCCAGGCAAGAGGTAATGATGGCCACTAGTGGTTATGTGAATGGAAGGATGGGGACATATACAAGAGATGTTGTACAGTAGAAATTATAGTATTTGCTAACAAATCTGAAATAGAGGGTGAATGAGAAAAAGGAGTTTAGGATGGCACCAAGCCTAGGTAGCTTGGAGAACAGTGGTGCCCATGATAGTAGAGAAGTTTTAAAGGGTATAGGGTAAGTTTGGGAAAAGATTAAAGAATTCATTTGTGGACATTTTAAGACACTCTGTCCAAGATGCACAGAAGTCAGTTGGTGAAGAAAGCGACTAGATATATAGATCTGGGCATCACAATTACTGATTTGAGAGTTGGAGGAGACCTCAAGAACTGTCTAGTCAACACATGAAAGAAAACCCCCCTATTGTTTTCTTGGCAAGTAGTTGTACAGCTTCTGCCTGAAAACCTCTAAGGTGGGACAGAAGCCTGTTCTACTTTGGGATGGCTCTTAATTGTTAGGAAGTTTTTTTCTGACTTTACACTTAAATGTGCCTCTTTGCATCTTCTGTCCATTTCTCCCTGGTCTATTGTTTGGGGTCAGACAAAACAAGTCTTGTACTACTGGCAGCTTGAAAAGAGCTGTCATCTCTCACTTGGAATCTTCCATTTTCCAGGCTAAACATTTCTAGTTCCTTTAATTGATCCTTATGTGACATAGACTTAAAGCCCTTAACCATCCTAGTTGCCCTCCTCTTGAAATTGTGACACGTGAAATTTAATACGTTGGTTAAAATGAGATCTGAGGGAGGCAGAATACATTGGTCTGTGACTTCCCCCCTCTTCATGTAGCCCAAGATCATATTAGCTTTTTGACCACTACAATTCAACAGATTTTTTTCTGAACAAATTAGAAAGTTGATTTTTTATTTAAAAAAATTTTTAATATTCTGTTTTTGCACACAGTTTTGTGCCATCTGAAAATTTGATATATCTTTATTCAAATCATTGATAAAAATGTTAAGTGTCATAGGGCCAACCACAGGTCCCTGGAGTACTCTGCTAGAGACCTCCTGCCATGTTGTCAGTGAACACTATCATATCTAACTTTCCAACTAGTTCTCAATCCGATTATCTAATCCATACCTCTGAGATCATGAGAATAGCACAAGACATTTTATCAAAACTTTGCTCACATATAGGTAAACTACATTCACAGCATTCCATTTGTCTACTACTTGAGTAATCCTTTTAAAAAAAAAAATGCTTTCAAAGGAAATGAGGTTAGCCTGGCCGGACCTGTTCTTCATGAAGCCATTTTGGCTCTTTTTTGTCTCTACTTTCCTTTCTAGGTATTTGCCAACCATCTCTAGTAATATACTCTAGATTGTTCCTAGGAACTGAAGTAAATCTCACTGGCCTATCATTTACACTTTGTTCTCTCTCTTTTTTCTGAAAATCACATCTGACTTTTTTCCAATCTCATACCTTTCCTCTTTTCCATGATCTTTCAATCATTGACAGTGGCTCAATAATCACATCTGCTAGTTATTTCAGCATCCAATGATATCATTTATATGAGCTAGGTGACTTGAATTCATCAAAAGGCAGCTATGTGCTTTTTATTATTTCCTTATATTGGATATCATCAACTCCCTGATAGTCATCTGCATAGAGATGATAATTGAAACCACTGGAGCTAATGTGATCACCAGGTGAGATAGTATTGAGGGATAAGAAAAGCTGCCCAGGGTACAGAGCCTTGGGGGTACACTTTGGTTAGTGCATGTGTCACAGATGAAGAACTAACAAAGGAGGCACTGAAAAAGAACAGCCAAATAGGAGGAGAACTACGAGAGAAATGTTGTGAAAATCCAGAAGAAGGAGTGACCAAGAGGAGAGCATGACTAGCTGACTTAAATGCTTCAGAGAGGTCAAAAAACAGAATTGAGTACATGAGATTTGGCAATTAAAAGATTATGTCTTTGGGGAAAACCATTGAATGAAATTTAAATTCCAATTGCACAAGGTATAGAAGGAGTCAACAGAAAGATAGTAGAGATAACCCAATGTTAGATGTCTTATACAAGGAATTTGCATTTCAGTGGAATACCACTTCTTAATGGTAGGTTAATTCTGGAATGTTAGAACATATGTTGTATCTTTAGAAAGGAGCTGACACAAAAACAGTTCAGTTGTAAAATTTTATTTAGGATTGCCTCACCTTGCTTAGTCCCCATGCAGAAGAGGATAAGCAGACAGTTTTGACAGCTATTCCTCACCGATCTGTTTATCCTGCCATTGCTGCCAGGCTTTGGAAGAAGGCAGGCTCTTGGCAGAGAACTGGAGGTGCCATTCATCCTTCATTTTCAAAGGGGACTAATGACATCATGAGTGATGACTTATGCATGAGTTGGATTTAAGTGAGGTAGAGATACACAAAGTCGTAGAGGCAGTGCTTAGAATATCACCCCATACCTTTTTATTCTGGGATAGTAACTTGCACACAGTAGGTGTTTAATAAATGTTTGTTGAATGAAATTGAATTGCATTTGCAGTCCATTCCTCCCTAGATTTTGGTCTTGCACTTTATTTTTTCCCTCTACTATTAATCAAATTTCTATTGCCTGTGTTAGTTCATTGTTAGATTTCTAAGTCATCCCAGATACACTTAAGATAAATTCATCTTTTTGGTTTCAGGTGGTTTTAGCTGCACACCAATATACTTTTTCTATTCATAACTTAGTTGTATCTGTCAAACATACAAAGTTCTTGCCAACATTGTAATGACAAAAAGCTCTCTGTGGGATCCTGTTTGTTACAACCACTGTCTGGACAAAGGATTGCTGTTCGCTTTGTGTTAATCACCTTCTAATGCATATTTCCTCTCTACTCTGCTCTTGAGGCCCATGGAAGTTTTCTGTATTTTGTGAGCCAGTATTTATGGTGAGAATGTTTCTGGACCAGAACCATTTCTGCTTTCTTAGCTACTTCAATGCAACATCAGAAAATGAAAATTTTACTTTGATTCTTGAAAATTTGTTGGAATCAGCTTTATGAAAGAAAGTACATGAACATTAAAGATTAGCTTTTGCTGGATGTTGTTGATTGTGTATTTTTTTCCTGCAAAAGTAAATCATTAGTTTCCTCTGACAGTCTCTGAGGGGCCATTATTATAGTGCAACTGTTCAGATGTTAAAATCTGGTGTTTTTTACTTAAGGAAGAAAAAAAATGAAAAGAGTTATCCATGAGACAGACATCTTGTTTTTTCTTTTCTTTCCTCAGAATAAATAAGAAGTGACACTTCTTTAAGCTTGTTGACTGGAATTATAAGCCACATTTTAACTGGCATGTCCCCTTCAGGGATATTTTAAAAGTTTTTAAAAACTAGTTGGTACCTCATAACTTGTAGCATCATCTCCTGTCTCTAAAAGCTTAATTTCTCAACATTAGTTTTGACTCATGCCACATCATCAGCAAATATGTTGATTTAAATAAAAGATATATTTCCAGTCTTCATTGGTAATGAGTGAATACCACATAACCTGGTGACAAAATGTGAACATTTTCTAACTGTGTAGGAAATAAGTTGACTTCTTTGCTTTTCCTGGAGAGAGTCTAGTTTGTCCTTTTAGATGATTTGAGAAGTTATAATTACAACTTTGTTGTGGAATATAAATCTACTGAATTTGGGATGAATATTTATTGTATCCTCTTATTTTTTTCCTTTTACATAGACTCCTTCATATTTTGAGAATATCAAAGGAAATGCTTCATTCTTGAACAACCTTCTCTACAGTTGAAGCAGTGGTTTCAGTCAGAAGAAGCTTCTCTTGAGTATAACATGCTTTGTCCTTACTAGGGACAACAAAGGGTTAAATAAATGCAGTTTATTGCTGTTGGTTTTGGACAAGTGAACCAGTTAGCACATTTGTTTTCCTGCTCTGTATTTCTGTCCTACTTATATGTCCCTTGAACTGAGGCTCTAAGGTTGGTTGTACACTGGGTGTGCTGTGGAGGGATTCGGGCAACAGACTAGGTTTTTGTAGTTGCTGATTTACTTCCTTGCACCAAGAATAGAAGACTCCCCAATCCTAAATTTGAACAGTACCTTTAATTGATTTTCAAATTCTTTACCTTTTGGGATCCCCATTTCCCTCTTCTTCCTCTCAGTTGGCACACAAAGTTTTGACTGAATCAGTCTTATACTTTTTAGGAGCTGTGAAATTATTGAAGTAAAGGTTTTAGATTTAGATTCCAGATTGTGAAGCTTAGGCTTTATCATGTCACTTTCTCTTCAGTAAACTCGATTGGCTCCGTATCATTTCTAGGATCAAATGCAAAAATTATCTGGCTTTCAGAGCCCTTCATAACCTAGCCACCCTCTTCCCCTAACCATTCCAGTCTTACATGGGGTACCCTCTCATGTAATCCCCGGGCCTGCTTGCATTTCCTTACACAAGACCATCCATCTAGTGATTCTGGGCATTTTCACATGGGTTCCCCTGGCCTGCGATGCTCCCCTTCCTCATCACTGCCCTCTGACTTCTCTGACTTCCTTCCAGTCCTAGCTTAAATCCCACATTCTATAAGAAGCCTTTCCCAATCTCTCTTAATTCCCTCTATTGATTATTTCCTGTTTATTCCTGTATGTGGCCTTTTTTTTATGTAGTTGTTTGCATGTTGTCTCTCCCATTAGATTGTGAAGGACTGTCTTTTGCTGTTCTTGGTATGATCAGTACTTACCACAGTTGCTGGCACATAGTATGCACATAGTTTACTGACTGACTGATTAGTTAACTACTTCAGAACTTAGTGGGAGTACTACAAGTAAACATGGTCATTGAGTCATCTTAATATATACTAGTTTTTTAGAAATCTAGTAAAAGTAGTTATTATGAAAAAGTTTAGATGTTAAAAGGTAAGGAAATAATGGTCAGTGTCCTTTAGAATGAACCTTAGAACCTTCTTGAATTGTTTCTAAAGTTCCTTTCACTTCAGATTAAAAATTTTTCTTATGCTAACGAAGTAATGTATCACGACTAAATCACTTTACCCCTGTAATCTTTTTTCCAGATTCATTAAGTGGATGTCTAAAAGCTTCAACACGTGAGGGTGCTGTGGATGTTCATGTCAGCCAAATGGGGAACGTGGACTTGAAATCCCAGAGAGGTTAGCACATTGAAATGTATTCTTATGGCATCAAGTACATGGAAAGGTTTATACAACATTCCAAACCCAAATGACGTGTCCGTACTGAATACATATTTTATATGATTGATTGTTTGCGGACACACACACACACACACCCACACACACACGCACACACACACACACGCACACACACACACACACACGCACACGCACACACACACACACACGCACACACACACACACACACGCACACACACACACACACCCACACACACGCACACACACACACACGCACGCACACACACACGCACACACACACACACACGCACACACACACACACACACCCACACACACACACACACACACCCCCACACACACGCACACACACGCACACACACACACACACACACGCACACACGTGTTTCCGATCTCTTGCTTCAGTAGATAATCATTATTGTACAGTTGTCTTTTTTCTCTTGAACTTTCCCACTGTACAGCACGGAGGACTTGGAAGGATAAAAAAAAAAGCACCAACATTTTTTTTTATTTAAATTAGGGACCAAATATTTTGGAAAATGCATTGCTTTGGCTTATGATTCACAAAGTATATTATTGCCATGGGACCTTTTTGGTGATCTCCTGGTTGGTCTCTTGAAATAGTATTTATAGAACATTCCAAAATTTAGTTTCCCACAGACATAATTCAATATAAATAATAAATAGCCCACATTCAAATCTCATCCGAAGTATCATTGTTTTCATGAATTCAGTTGAGTTCTGGTCTTTTTTTTTTCATGATGGTACATGGATTAGGTGGCACAATTGTTTTGCAACAGTCCTTTGGTTTGCCAAAGTAACCTTTTTACTAATTATCTGATGAAAACAAGATTTTAAGCCTTGGGATTACTACATGTAATAATAGAGACCAACGTAGACTCAGAGGTAGAGTCCCATTTCTCTTTGATTACCATCAGAATACAAAAAGCAGTCACGGTTCATATTTAAATTTAAATATTTAAAGAATATATTGTGGTTTACAGTCCTTAAAGTAGCCTAATGGATTAGATGATGTAAGTATCAGCATCTCTGTTTTATAAGTGAGGGAGTTAAGGCTTGAAGTTATGAAAGACATGTCCGTGGTCACACACCAGAGACGGATAGGAACTCAAGGCCAGATTTGCTGCCTCTAACTACACAGTTCTTTCACCATGTAGCCTTTCATTTTTAGGAGAAAGAGAAGTAAGAATGACTAACACGCTTGTCACATTAGAATGGAAGGAAAAAATAATGGTTGCTCTTCCTGCCCCGGATCAGACTTTTGACTTGGGCCTTGACTCGATCATTAGTTGGTTTTGTTCCAGTAACCTCCCTGCTGACATAACACAGCAGGATTGCAGTCCTGCCTTTTCTCCTACTGTGACTGTGTTATTGGCAGAAGCACAAAGATGAATGAGATCAAAATTGTCAGTCCTCATTTCTGTTAACTAATTCCACATGGAAATGTTATCTGTGATGGGGGGGGATAGCAGAAAGCGGTATTGAACGTTGTAGTGACATGATGACGAAGGATGTCTGAAATCCACTTGAATCTGCCACTGTCTTAGCCAGTCACTTTAACCTCTTGTGCCTCTTTTTGGAAAAAAGAGGCAAAGACTGTTTGTTCCCTCTTGCCCTGTAAGAAGTCACAAGATGACATTTTGAATTCCCGTTTTGAATTCTTCAAAACCCAAGAGTTGGTATTAATAACCATGAATTAGTACCAGGTGGAAGAAAATTGTGATGTGTTAAGGATATATACCAAAAAAGGGCACTCCAAGCTTTAGATTTTGCTAAAGGAGAATGGTTATTGACTAACACTGGAACACTTAAGATTCTGGCATATTTAGAATTGGAAGCCTGTATGTTTTGTTTTGCTTCCTGGTTTTTCTTTTTGGGGAAAAATTCCTAGGAAAAAAATATTTCTATTTTCTCTCTTCCCAGTTTTTTTTCGGTTTTTGATGTAGGCCTAAATCTTCCTAGATAAGAAGACCTAGCTATATTAAGCATTCACATTTAAGTTTTGAATATTATTTTTTTATCATAACTTTTTTGCAAATGGTATGGATTATCTGTTACTGTTTTTGCCTGCCTGCACATAAGTGGGTTCATTCATCTTCCCTCAGCTTTAAAGGACCCCAGCAGCATTACCTTCCAACCACAAAAGGTTCTGAAAAAAAAAAATGAAAGTAACTCTCTAAGTTTATTTCTGTGCTGCTCAGTTATTTTCAGTTGCCAGTCATTTGCAGATCTCACTCTCAGGGTGGGAATAAAGAATATTTTTAATTTTCTTCCAACCAGATGTGGAATTACTTAAATGTAACTGAGGCTGATATTAACCAGACTATATGGAAAATGTGCAATTAAAACCTTTTTTTAAAAATACATTCAAAATTTAATCTTCAAAACAAACTGTATATCATACTGACTACCTTGACCCATGAAGATGCGGCTGATGCTCTTATAAAACTATCTTATATATGTTGACTGCTATATAATAATAGCGATAAGAAAGCTGCTAAAACAGTAATGAGCTATATATATATTATATATATATACATATATATATATGTATACATGTAGTTGTACAGAAAACAAGTTTTCATTCTTTGCTCTAGGTACTTAAACTGAATGAAGCCTGCCTATTCAAAGTCTACTATTCAAACAAGAAACCTTTTACACAAAACTTTTCTAAGGTACCTTATTACATCATCAAAAATTTTTTCTTGAGATCCCTTTATATCTTAAAAAAAATTCTTGCACAACAGGAAACTTTTTCTCTTAGGATTGTCATCTTGGAAACCATGTGGTAAAAGTGTGATGCTGGAGCCATGTGAGCCAAGTTCAAATCCCAACTCTGATCCTTTCCTTTCTGTGAGATTGTGGGAAAGTCACCTCACCTGTATGAACTTCAGTTCCCTCATCTGTTAAATGAGAGGTTTGGATTGGGAAGTCTCTAAAGTTCCTTTTAACTCTAGGTCTAGAATCCTATGACCTAAAAGTCCTCATTCCCGGAATTTCAAATGTGTATATGCAATCAGTACAATGGTATAACTGTTTATTTTGGCTACATTTGGAATAAATCCTTTAAAGTCATGAGTCCTGTAATGTATGGGTTCATGGAGCCAGCCTCAGAGTTGTGCAGGTTATAGAATTTTCTTCAACAGATGATTCATAAAACACAATTGACCTCATTGTGGAAATAATAGCAAGCCTTGACTGCAAGCTGGAGATGAAGTAAATTGCTGACTATGCATCTTCTGGGACTGTGAGCTGGCTTGTGCTGTTTACAGAAGAAATGGTAGCACAGAATGGCCTCATGACTCATCTGCCTGAAGTGAATGTGGATACCATGTGCTCACAGAATTCCCTTGATCGTTCTCTATCCAGATAGGGACAAGGAAAAGAGATTACAGTGGAAATGTGTAGGGGAAAGGTATAGACAGAAAAATGCTATTGGAGAAGAAACAGTCCCTTGTTAAATTAGAGAAAAGGCTGTAGTGTGGGCATTCTATTTTTTCATTGTTTGCATGGATAACCTAGTCTTTTCATTTATTCCAGGGTCTATTACAATCAAAGTCCCATCCTCTCTCAAAGGTCATTTGCATTTGTCAGGGAGCAAAGTTGATGTGCATCCAGAAATCACTTTACAAGAAATGACAGAAGTTCCAAAAGACAGTGGTATAACAATCAATGGTAAGAAAGTTCCATTTTTGCCTCCTGATGAATTGTCATTGTCCATGCTGAAATATGAATTTATGTATTTACTACAGTTTTATGACTTAATTGCCTCCTATGTGACATTCTAGTTTCCAGTGCTTCCTTCTTCTAATGTTATATATAACATGATCCAGGTATTTTATTTTGAGGATTCCTAAACTACCCATAAATAGCTTATTATATGACCAAGATATTCCTTTGATTACATTGACAAAATTAGTTTCTGGCCCAGAAATGATCCCCAAAAAAGGAGTTAAGTATACATGCTGAAACTCAAGACTCAAAAGTGGTCTATAGAATCAGAATGATTTGTTGGTTGTGCCATTGTATCATTGCTGATGTAGGTTGTATCCCAAAGATTCAGTTGCACAAAAGCAAGAAGTTCATACTATACTTGTCTTAGCTCCTTTAGTTGGTAACGTTTTCTTTTAACCCCTACCCAGGACATCACTGACATAAACAATGAAATAAAGAGAGAGAGAGAGAGAGAGAGAGAGTGTGTGTGTGTGTGTGTGTGTGTGTGTGTGTGTGTGTGTGTGTGTGTAACGCTTCTTAGGGGGAGCAAGAAAGTTTGGGCTTGTGTCTTTTTTCAGTGTAGAAACACCCTCCACTCATGTACATTAACAATTTATCTGTTACTTTTATTCTCAGAGAGGTTTCTCACTTATGATGACACCACCAGTATATGTTATAGATAGGATTTGAACCCAGGCCTTACTGATTCAGAGTTGGGCCCTCTATCCAGTACCCTCTGTGTAGTAATATAGTTCTAACTAAAAATATAATAGCAGTTAAAATAAGCCCTATATCAGTTCAGGTCCAACTAAAATCTCACTAGGTACACTGTCTTGGTTTGGTTGAAAATTCAGCAACAGTGAATCCAACAGAAAATATTTATAATCTGACACATTGGGTTTGAAAAAGAAGAGATTGTAAAGCTGATATATTTGTCTCTTGTAACAAATATGCATGATTTGCCCAAACTAATTTCTGCATTGACCATGTCTAAAAAAAGTCTCAATCTGAACCTTGAATTCATTCCTCTGTCAGGAAGTGTGTAACATGTTTCTTCATGAGGCCTCTGGAATTGTGGTTCATCATTTTACTGATCAGAGTTCTTAAGTCTTTCAAAGATTTTTACGTTTACAAATAATATCATTGTATAAATTGTTCTATTTACCTCACTCTTATCATTTCATAAAAATCTTCCCATGTTTCTTTGAAACAGTCATTTCTTACTAGCACAGTGGTATTCCATTTCATTCATAAAGCATAATTTGTTCAACCATTCCCCAACTGGTGGGCACTCTCTTAGTTTCCAGTTCTTTAGTGCTACAAAAAGAGCTGTTACAAATATTTTTGTACATTTGAGTTTTTCTTTTTCTTTGATCTCTTGTATAATCCTGGTACTGATACTGCCTCTTGGTTTAGATGGATATCACTTACCACTTTAAAAAAAAGATCTGTTTTCCAGAGCGATTTTCTCACAGAGAAATGGTTGTTATGTCCTGTCAACAGCTTTCATATAGTAATGTGATTTTGTTGTTCTTATTAGTATGGCCCCATTACATTGATAATTTTCCCAGTATTGACTCAACACTGAATTATGGGTATAAATCCAACTTGGTGTTAGTGAATAATCTTTATGATACATAGTCTCCTGGCTAATAGTTTTACATCTATACATTAAGGATCTTGGCCTGTAGTTTTCTTTCTCTGTCTTGATTTTTTCTGGTTTAGGTATCAAGACTATATTTGTATTATTGAAGGAATTTGGTATGATCTTATCTTTTTCTGTCTCTTCATACAGCTTAAATAATATTGGAATTAATTGCTCTGTAAATGTTTAATAGAATTTGCTTGTAAATCTATCTGTCCTGGAGTGTTTTTCATTGTGATTTCATTTATGGAATGTTCAGTTGCTTTTTCTGAGATTGGGTTAAGTCTTCTATTTCTTATACTGTTAGTATGAGCATTTTATATTTTTGTCAGTATTGAACCATTTCATTCAGATTGTCCATTTTATTGGTATATAATCAGGCAAAATAGTTTCTAGTACTTTATTTCCTTCCACATTTTTTAACATTTTTATTTTTGTTACTGATTATTTGGCTTTTCTCTTATTTTAAAGAATCAAATTAATGGGTTTTCTATTTTAATTTTAAAAGCTCCTACTTTTATTTACTAAGTGATTTTTTTAGTTGTCTTTTTCAGGATTTTTATTGCAGTTTTGTAATTTATTGTCTTTCTGGTTATTTTTAGTTGCACACCCAGTTTGTTGATCTCTTCTTTTTCTCTTTTATTGATGAAATGAACATGTTTAGACCCAGGTTAAATCGTCTGTGCTGACCAAAAGTGGTGTTAGACCTGTGAGAAGTTCCTATATTTCTAGTCTGGGTAGAATAGGGAGAAACATGTAGTAAGTGGTTTTGAGATGCAAAATTCCACTTAAAAACTACTTTGCTACTAGGGGGTCTGTACCCCAAAGAGGTCAAAGAAAAAGGACCTATATGTGCAAAACTATTTATAGTAATTCTTTTTGTGATAGTAAAGAATTGGAAAAAGAGGAGATGCTTATCAATTGGGAAATGACTGAACAAGATGTGGCATCTGATTGTGATAGAGTACTTTTGTCCTCTATCTATGATGAGGAGGATAGTTTCAGAAAACATAGAAAGACCTGTATGAACTGATGCAAAGTGAAGTGAGCAAACCAGGGCATCATTGTACATAGTAATTAATAGCACTATTGGAATGATGATCAACTGTGAATGACCTAAGTACTTTAATTAATAAGTGATTCAGTTCCAAAGGACTCATGATTGGAAAAAATGGGGCAAATTGAAGTATTAATTTTTTTTGCTTTTTTTAAAGCAGTATGGCTAATATGGACATATATTTTGCATGATTTCACATGACTAATTGATATATTGCTTGCCTTCTCAGTGGTAGGGGAAGAGGGGAAGGGAAGGAGAGAATTTAGAACCCAAAATTTACTTTGGCTATATCCTGAAATGTTTGGTGTATTTTCTCGTTGTTGTCATTATCGTTAATGAATTAATATTTCTATGATTTGTTCTTTGATTCACCTGTTCTTTAGGATTAAGTTAGTTGCCAATTAATTTCCAATGCTTCTTTAGCAGCCTTTTATTGAATATAATTTTATTGTATTGCAGTCCATTAAAATATTTAATAGAGGCTTTTCTGAATTTTGAGGTTTTTTTCCATATAAATTTATTTATTTTCAGTTTTCAGCATTCACTTCCACAAAACTTTGAATTTCAGATTTTCTCCCCATTTCCCCCCTACCACTACCCCAGGACAATGTGTATTCTAATTGTCTTTCCCTTCATTCTGCCCTCCCTTCTATCACCACCCCCATCCCTTTCCCTTCTATTTTCCTGTAGATTTCTACCCCTTTGCTTATATATCTTATTTCCTAGTTGCATGTAAAAACAACCCCTAACATTCAGTTTTAAAGCTTTCAGTTCCACATTCTCTCCCCTCCCCACCCACTCTCATTGAGAAGGCAAGCTATTCGATAAAAGTTATACATGTGTGGTCATGCTCAACACCTCCATAATAGTGATGTTGTGAAAGACTAACTATATTTCCCTCTATCCTATCCCGCCCTCCATTTATTCAGTTCTCTCTTTTGACCCATCCCTCTGTCAAAGTGTTTGCTTCTAATTACCCTTTCCCCTAATCTGCTGTCCCTTCTATTATCCCCTCTCTCTTATACCCTTCCCCTTTGCTTTCCTGTAGGGTAAGGTAAACTCCCCTACCCAGTTGAGTTTGTATGTTATTCCTTCCTGAAGCCAAATGTTATGAAAGGAAGACTCACTTATTCCCTCTTATCTTCCCCTCTTCCCCTCCATTGTAAAAAGCTTTTTTCTTGCCTCTTTTCTGTGAGATGGTTTATTACCTTCCACCTCTCCCTTTCTCTTTCTCCTAGTACATTCCTCTCAGCCATTGATTTTCTTTTTTAGATAAAATCCCTTCATATTCAACTTACCCTGTGCACTCACTCACTCACTCTCTCTCCCTCTCTCTCTCTCTGTCTCTCTTCCAACACACACACACACACACACACACACACACACACACACACACACACATATATTCTCTCCAACTATCCTAATACTGAGAAAGGTCTCATGAGTTATAAATATCATCTTTCCATGTAGAAAAGTAGACAGTTCAACTATAATAAGTTCCTTATGGTTTTGCTTTCCTATTTACCTTTTAATGCTCCTCTTGATTCTTGTATTTGAAAGTCAGATTTTCTTTTCAGTTCTGGTCTTTTCAACAAGAATGCTTGGAAGTCCTCTATTTCATTGACATTCCATTTTTTCCCTTGAAATATTATAGTCAGTTTTACTGAGTAGGTGATTCTTGGTTTTGATCCCATCTCCTTTGACCTCTGAAATATCATATTGTAAGCCTTCAGATCACTTAGTGTAGAAGCTGCTAAATCCTGTGTTATCCTGATTGTGTTTTCACAATACCTGAATTATTTCTTTCTAGCTGCTTATAATATTTTCTCCTTGAAGTAGGAACTCTGGAATTTGGCTACAATATTTCTAGGAGTTTTCCTTTGGGGATCTCTTTCAAGAAGTGATCGTTGGATTCTTTTCATTTCTATTTTACCCTCTGGTTCTAGATTATCAGGGCAGTTTTCCTTTATATTTTCTTGGAAGATGATGTCTGGGCTCTCTTTTTGATCATGGCTTTCAAGTAGTCCAATAATTTTTAAATTATTTCTCCTGGATCCATTTTCCAGGTCAGTTATTTTTCTGAAGAGACACTTCACATTGTTTTCTGTTTTTTCATTCTTTTGGTTTTGTTTCATAATTTCTTGATTTCTCATAAAGTCATTAACTTCCATTTGCTCCCTTCTAATTTTTAAGGAATTATTTTCTTTAGTGAGTTTATGGAACTCTTTTTCAATTTGACCTGTTCTAACTTTTAAAGGCATTCTCATTGGCTTCTTGAACCTCATTTTCCATTTGGGTTAGTCTAATTTTGAAGGTGTTATTTTCTTCAGCTTTTGGGGGAGTTTAAGCTGTTGACTTGTTTTTCATGATTTTCTTGCTTCATTTTCATTTCTCTTCCCAATTTTTCATGTACTTCTCTTACTTGATTTTCAAAATCCTTTTTGAGTTCTTCCATGACCTGTGAACAATTCATATTTTTCTTAGAGGCTTTGGATACAGGAGCTTTGACTTCGTTTTCTTCTGGCTATATGTTTTGTTCTTCCTCATCACCAATGACGTAAGAAAATACTTCTTCACCAAGAAAGTAAGACTCTATAGTCTGTTCCTTTTCCCCCCTTTTGGTCATTTTCTCAGCCACTTACTTGGTTTTTGTTAAGTGGAGGACTCCAGAAGCAACCTCTACTTCAGCAGTGGCTGTAGTTGCCTTAGGGCTGGACCACACTCCTGTGATCAGCCAGGTAAGGAAATCTTTCAACTGATCTTTGTAGCTGTCTTTAGCAGTTTTGGTTAAGAAATCAGAAATTCACAGCAGCAGCCAGCAATTCTGTCCCCTAAGGCCTGCTCTAGCTTAGTCTACGCCATGGCCAAACTACACTCTGCTCCCAGCCTGGTATGATAGACCCTTTCTGTTGATCTTCCAGATTGTCTTAGGCTAGAAATTGGCTTCAGTCTGTCATTTTGTGACTTCTGCTGCTCTAAAATTTGTTTAGAGTCATTTTTTACAGATTTATTGAGGGGTTTGGGGAAAGAGCTGTAGCAAGTCTCTGCTTCTACTCTGCCATCTTGGCTCCACCCAGTTTTTGAGGTTTTATATTATATTTCTCTGGGTTTGTATTTCAGAGTTTCTATTTGGCTCTGGTCTTTTCATAAGGAGTCTTCACTTGGTTTCATTAACAGTATTTTTCCCTATAAGATTATACTGCAGGTTTCTAGGTAAGATATTCTTGGTTGTGAGCCTATATCTGGTACCATTTGGAAGAGTGTATTCCAAGCTCTTGACTTCATTATAACAAAAGCTGCTTAATTATGTTTGATCCTGACTCTGGTTCCTTGATACCTGAATCATTTCTTTCTGTCTGCTTATAGTATTTCTTTCTTCTGTCACTCATTTTATCCAATACATAGCCTTATGTTCTTCCACTGGTTCATTACCCTTATCATCCACTCTCAGTCACAGGCCCCCTCCTCAGTTTGTACTGTATCTATGATCCCACTCTGGGAAAGAAATGACAGAGCTCCCACTTACCTGTTCCTGCTTCCTCTGTAGTATCAAGCCTGTGCTGAATATAGGACTTCTTCTTGCTCTAGTGCATAACAGCAGGACTTCATTCAGACTGTGCTCAGAACCCTCACAGATAGACCCTGTCCCCAGTGTCCACCAAACTGTCTGTCTGACAATGCCAACACAGTCTGGGAAAATGACTTGCTGACCTTTTTTTCTTAGATTTTCTAACCTGCATTCAGTCTGGCACATTTTCTGTGTCTGCACAGTACCTGCAAGGGGCAGCTAGGCTATACCGTTTCCTCCTACTATGCCATCTTGGCTGGGCTTCCATCATTCTAGTTAGGAATAATCTCACCCTCTATAAATTTCTATAAGCAGATCATTTGTACCTCTCTTATAGTGTCACATAATATCTTGAGTTATAGTTATTTATGTTTGCATATTTTCCTTCACTGCCACATTGTGAACTTCTTCAGAGGAGGAACTTAAACCTAAATAGAAAAGTATTTGTTCCATCAGAGAAGGAATGAACGAATTCATCATCACTTTTTACTCAAATGGAAAGCCTATAGACTTTATAGACTTTTATACTTAGTCTAATTTGGCATTTTGAAGGCTTTAGCCTTCAGAGGCATAGTAGTTATTGATTATTAACCTATTTTTATGTTTATGGTGCTATTAACACTCCCAGGATGTCCTGTATGTCCCAAACCAGGAGTCATAGAAAGAGCTCAAAGGTAGAGTAAAGATGATTATGCCCATGGCAATGGAATATGAATCTTGGGACTTGAATGCTTGGTTAGTGTCTGAGATTTTCTACTGATAATGAACTAGTCTTTCCATGTGCCAGGCCCCAAGAATACATAGCTCTGTTCCTTACCATGAGAAAAACAGATGAAGTAGTTTTCACATTATTAGTGCAATTTGACCTGAAACACTTTTATCACTTCATCTCTGGTAGAGCTGTGGACACAAAGCAGGAGCTAGTTGATGGGTAGGTTTCATGTTTGGGTTAAAGAGAGATTGCCATGTTTCATTTTATAGTTTTAGTCTGAAAACTAAAAGGCCTGAGGTCTAACAGATCTAGAGAATGTGATTATATGACAGTTAAAGTAAGGCAGATTGTTTTACTCCGTGGAGATTTCTAGGCCAAATCTCTATTTTGGAAGTAATGAGTAGCTCAGATATGGGTTGTAATTGTAACAAAGGTCAGCTGGTCCCCCTGCACAGTGCCTGTGATGAAAAGAACAGAAATAACCATATTGTGAAGTCTGGATTGCATCTGTAGCATGATTTGTTCTTGATAATTCCCATAAGAAATCAGACCAGTAAGATTTGGTCCCCAAAGGGGACCTATTTTCTCAGGTTTTCCAAAGTGATTTTTATATGTCAGCCCTGTAATGTTATTATTTCCTGCTCTCTAGCTTCTCTTGGTGTTTGTTGTCCCTTGTAATCCATTCTGTAATCTATACAAGCATGGTGTGTTGTTTTAGACTTAAAAGGAAATGACATCTGAGGTATAACTCTCAGGCTAAGAATTCATCTTCAGAAACCCCTACTACAAAGCCATATGACTGATAGGCCACAGATAATTTGTTAGCTGGTGAGGTGCTCTTCCCAGTTAGGGAAGAAACATTTTTTTTAATCATATGGTGAAAACTTTCTTGTAAGAAAGTAATGCCATTGATCAATGTGTTGAAGTTCCGTCTCTTCAGATAGGAAACCCTGCTGCACTGCATGAAGCCACACTGCAGTGCCCTCAGTGCCTGTGGAGTGAAGTTCACCTTCAAAGTTTCTCGTTTGCTTGCTTAGAGATGGTGTTTGTTTGCTTTTGTTCTAGCTAGCCAGTGGGGTACATAGTATGAAGCCAGCACCACTGGGATCCTTTCATTTACATAAAACAGATGAAAATAAATCTTTTGGGATCAAATGAAAGTGAGTAAGTTGGGAATTCCCAAGCTTGTTATTTTTAGGCAGGAGTAGGGCACAAATGGATTAGATCTGCAATTTATCACACCATGGTTTGGAAGAAGGACTGCATGCTTTTCAGTCCCACTGAATGGCACTTTTTCAAACCTAGTGAATGGGAAAAAGTCCAATGTCCTGGTTTAACAGACTCTTAAAATGACTAGTCTAGAGTATGCTGAAGCTTCATTTTTCCCTTGAGTTTTATATGTATATGGTTTTGTCAGCCATGACAAGATATTCCATTAGACACAAAAAAGGAACGTTTAGTAACTATATCAAGAAAAGAGTTCTTTGGGTTGGAAATTTCTTTTAAGTTGTTTTTAATTGAATACTAGAACTTATGATACCATTGCAAGAAGATTGCTCATTTTATTGATAGGTTGGAGATAAAAATTTTCCATTTTTCACTATAGCCAATGCCTTTGGGATAGATACTATATGACTTTAGTAGTTCTCTGATATTCTCCATGTTATAGATTGGTTTGTTTTCATTTGATTGATCACTCCGTTCTCCCCAATCCTCTAATTTTTTCCCAAACAATATATTTTCTTAAGCTCTCTGTCTCTTTCCCATTTGTTCTCACTTCTTTACTCTTTTTAAGTGTTCATCAAGATAAGTGGAATCCCCTTAATTATCATAAAAATAATATGTCAGGAATCACACATGAGTTCAAAGGACAATTGAGAGAGTGTTATGGAACCAAGAGCTGTACAAAAGAGTATAGTCATAAGATCATAGTTTAGGGCTTTGAGGCCTTCTAGTTAAACCCCCTCATTATATAGATGAGAAACTTCGGATCAAAAAATGGAAAATGAAGTTTGAGGGGTAAATTTGGACCAGGATGTAGAAGACCTTCAGTGCTCACATGTTGTACAAAAGCCCCGATTCTGCCAGACCACTAGTAGTTTTAGGTTTGATGTTGGAATGAAACAACTTGCTTATAGAACATCTACTTAACAAAAGGAGATTTACTTAACTGCAGAGGAAAGATATCTAACAAAGATATTCAGCAATGCCACTGCACTGATTCAGCTGAATACAGCTTCCCAGAAACTGTGTTGTTCCTGGTGCTTCTCTAGTCAGAAATAGCTCCTTATAGCTTTTTAATGTAATTTTACTTTATTTTCAGTTCCACCTTCTTTCCCTCCCTTCTCTCTTCTACCCATTGAGAAAGAAAATCAAAATCCGTTACACATATATGTAGTCAGGGAAAACCAATTCCTACATGAGCCATGTGCCAAAATGTATAGTCTGTACTTTGGGTCCAGAGTGGACTATCTCTGGAGGTGGGTTGCACGCGTCCTCTGGAACTGGGTTACATTATGTTGATCAGAGTTCCTACATCTTTCAGAATTGTTTGTCTTTACAATACTATTGTTATTGTATAGATCCTGGTTCTGCTCACTTCACACAATTATTCCTAGGATTTTCTAAAACTGTCCCCTTCATTATTTCTTATAGCACTGTAGCATTCCATTGTATATGTATACCATAACTTGTTCAGCAGTTCCTAAATTTACGGATTACCTTTCAGTTTCCAATTCTTTGCCACCACAAAAAAAAAGAGCTGCTATAAATATTTTTATCTCTGTAGGTAGTTTTCCTTTTTCTTTGATCTCTTTCGGGTATGGACCTAATGGTATTGCTTGGCATAATTTCACATTGTTTCTCACAATGGCTGGACAAATGCCTTGGATCCACCAAAAGTGCACCAAAATACTTCTTCCCACAGCATTCTCACATTTGTTATTTTTTCTTTTTTTATAAATGTCACCCCAGCTTCTGGAATAAGAACTCACTGTTTGACAGAAATTGCTGGGAAAACTGGATAACAGTGTGGCAGAAACTAGGCATAGACCAATGCCTGACACCATACACAAGAATAAATTCCAGATGGGTAGGTATAAAGATTGTACTATGGACAAATTGGTGGAGCAAGAAATAGCATATTTATCAGATTTATGGAGATGGGAAGAATTTTTGACTAAAGAAGAAATAGAAAGCATTATGAAGTGCGAAATGGATAATTTTGATTACATTAAACTGGAAAGTTTTTGCACAACCAAGCCCAATGCAACCAAGATTTGGAAGGATGCAGAAAACTGGGAAAGAATTTTTGCAACTAGTGTCTGTGATAAAGACCTCATTCCTAGAATATATAGAAAAGTGAGTCAAATGTACAAAAATACAAGTCATTCCCCAGTTAATAAATGGTCAAAGGACATGAACAGGCAGTTTTCAGAGGAAGAAATTAGATATCTGTAGTCATATGAAAAATGCTCTAAATCACTATTGATTAGAGAGATGCAAATCAAAACAACTCTGAGGTACCACATCGCACCCATCAGATTGGCAAATATGAGAGAACAGGAAGATGATAAATGTTGGAGGGATGTGGGAGAGTTGGAACGCTAATTCATTGCTGGTGGAGCTCGGAGCTTATCCAACCATTCTGCAGGGCAGTATGGAACTATGTCCAAAGGGCTACAAAAATATGCATACCCTTTGACCCAGCAAAAAGTGAAATTGTTTTCAAGAGCCATGTTTGACAGCAGGTCGGGGCGGGGGAGAAGGGGAGTATGGAGTATTTCAATAGAACTTTTGTTGAGGGAATGAAATCCAGAAGATACTACTTCCCCACAAAGAAAAGGGAAAATAATATTATCATTTTAAAGAAAAGTGCTTTGACATCTTAAACCCCTAGAGAACTGGGAGTTATGTTTTTAAATTCTTAACCTTTCTATAATCCCTGTCCGGAATTGTTTTCCTGTCTCACTTCCACGTGTGTCCTCCACTCTGTTCAGGTTAGGCTCTTTAGAGTATGTGACATGCTCACTTCTTCTTTGATCACAGTGAGTAGGTAATCCTGTAGAGTGGGGATAACATGTATATAATAAGGTGCTCATGAATAAGGGCTTTGTAGACTTTACAGTAATATAGAAATGAGTCACCCCATACATGTACAGCTGAGATGCTATCTCTTCTTTTCACCTGTACAAACCCCACTCACATTTCAAGATCCACCTTAAACTCCAATTCTCCCAGGAAGCCTTCAGCCCAAATTTAGCTATTTTTTCTCTGAATTCATTTTGCATTTTTCTTTAAGATCATATAGCTTAATACTATCTATATTTTTCTCCCATCTAAATTATCAGCTCCTTAAGAAGTTTTTGTATTACATAATTAGAGTTATTTGATTGCTTTTAACTAAGGATCATAGAAATATACATTAAGGTTGCAAGGGAACTTGGAGATCAAGATCATCTCCATTTTTTACATATGTGAAAACTGAGGCACAGACAGGCATAAAGTTCCTTATTGTTGAAAGTTACTTAGATCTTAAATGGCAGAGCCAAGACTCAAACCTCATTCTTCAAACCAATTTTTCCTGATTCTGCCCTGTGAATGCCAAACAGAACAAATCCTGCCCTTCGTTCCCATAGCAGCTCTTCAGATATTTGAAGACATCTCTTATGTCTCCCTGAGTCTTCCCCTCTCCAGGCTTAACATCTCCCATCCCTTCAACTGGTACTCACATGATGCAAACTAAAGCCCTTCACCCTTGGGTTGCCCTCCTGTGGAGACTGCATCTTATCAGTGCCCTTCCCGAGCTACACACTATTTCAAGTGTGGCCTGACCATAGCAGAATAATACAGAAAAATGCTCTTCCTTGGTTACTAGTGGAAGCCAGCCTTACTGGAGCCCAGGTCACATGATGTTTGGCTACTCCAGCTAACTGCTAACTCGTATGGAGCTGGCAATGCATTAAAACCCTGAGAGCTTTTTCATACCAACTGCTCTCTAACCATTACCCACCATTCTGTGCTTGTGAAGTCGATTTTTTATACTCAAATATAAGGCTTTCTTTTGCCCACTGAATTATATCTTACATTAGATTTAACTTAATGCTGTAGGCTTTTTGGATCTATTTGGATCTTAAATATCAAGACAGTATGTTAGTTATTCCTTGGTGTCATCTGAAAATCTGATCCTACTATCCATATCTTTATCCAGCTCACAGATAGAAACGTTAAGTAGCATAGGGCCAATCATCCATTGATGATGTCATGTGCCACAGTGTCCATGTGAAGGTCACAAGACAAGTCTCTGGGCAGTAATGCAATTTGAAGTTGGATCCTGGCTCTACTTCCTGTGGTTAAAGCTCCCATTCTTCAAGTGTTCTTAAGAGCACTGATTGGTCATTGTGTATGTACCTGAGCTCAAGGGCAATCTTCTCTGTTCTCATTATTTGTCTTTGTGGAAACTTGAGTTGGGCACACATTCAAGACCCTAGGTAGGTAGTATCATCTTTAGGTTCTACTTGTCTTGAGGTAGAGGAGGCTTGGTACTGAGTCCGCGATACCGAGATGTCAGTTATCTCACTATGAGCTGTCTACTCAGGATGGGTATTAATTATTCTGAGAAGACCAAGGCAGAAGCTTCTCTGATCTTGAGAAGGAAGCACAGTAACATATAGCTTCACGAGTTTCTATGTAAAATATGTAATGCTTTTCATCCTTTACTTTTCTATCTGAATTAGTAAAACATATATATATGAGAACAAGATGATGATGGTGGTGGTCTGGTTGTAATTTAGCTTCCCCATACTGATATCAGTACACTTGCACCTGTGAGGTGAGTCATAGCAGTCAGAAGAAGAGAATGTGTTCATGAATAAAGGAACCATCCTCAACCCCAATAACCCATCTTGTACTTGAGTGACTCACTTACTGAATTCAAAGTGAAGACTTTGCATTTATCCCTTTTGGCTTTCATTTTACTGTATTTACTTCTATTTTCCAGCCTTTTAAAGTATTATTTTATTTTATTTTTATTATTCTCAGTTTGTTATTCTTCCCAGCTTTGTGTCACCTAAAAATATAATTGTTATGTTTATTTTTATCCCAGTCATTGATAAAAATGTTAAACAGCGTAGGATCAGGCCCAAGTTGCTTAGGCATTGGCACAGGAGACATTGTGCCATGTGTCACTGAACGGTAACAAAAGCACCTGCCTCATTGGGTTGTTGTAAGAATCAAATGCAGTACCTACCATATGTAAAGCATTTCGCAAACCTTGAAGTGCTCTATAAACATTGATTAGTCAAGCCCTTCAGCCAGGTCTAAATCCATCTGTTCTCTCTGTCTCCATCTTCTCCACAAGAATAGTACGTGATATTTTGTCAACTACTGTTTACTTGCTAAAATCTAAGTAAACTGTACCTTCAGCATTCCCCTGATCTACTATCTAGGAGCTGTCACAAAAGCAAATGAGAAAGTCTGACATGATCTGTGTTTGATGAGGTCCTCCTGGCACTTTGTACTCCTTCATGTTCTCTAACCATCTTTCCAGTGCTTTACTGTAAAATTTTTCCTGAAATCAAAGTCAAGCTCACAAACTTATAGTTTGTAGACCCTACCCTCTTTCCATTGGTCATTTGCCCTTCTTAATTTTACAATAACTCTACCTTTTTCTACAATCTACCAACAGTAATTTGACATCGTAACTAAATTCTTTCAGTTA
>CM053770.1:119862784-119875326 GCA_028658325.1 Potorous gilbertii | reverse complement strand
TAATTTTACAATAACTCTACCTTTTTCTACAATCTACCAACAGTAATTTGACATCGTAACTAAATTCTTTCAGTTACCAAGAATGTAGTTCATCTAAGCCAGTTGCTTTCATTTTCTGCTTTAATTTTGTAGTCTGTGACCTTAACTACATTTTTCCTTCCCTACCCTAGGGTATGAAGGTGGATAGGTGTTTTTCTCCTTTCCCTCATCAATTTTGGGTTAGAGACTGAATAGAGTTACAAAACACTAGACAAATGTAATTTCCCAGCCTTTGTTAGGTGTGCTTCTTTTCCTGACCAGGAGTCTGTTGTTACTTTATTTTAATCTAAATCCCATTTTCAGATACAAAGAATCAATATTACCCATTGGAACCCATTGGAGAGAATCAGTAAATAGGGCTGAGGAATGAGGAAGAAAAGAGGAGATGTTAGCCATAAAAGCACTTTATTCAGGGGGGAAAATACAAACTAGTATCCTGAATTGATCATTTAGAAACATAATACTTTCATACTAGGTCCTGATTATACCAGGAACATAGAGGGGAGGCCCTTTGAGGAAAAAGTACTTTTGCTCTTAAATATAACATGAAAAAAAAATGACATTCCCTGTTTAATGAGTCACATCAGGGCTAGAATAATTTTTCTCCCCATTTCTGTCATGAAGGCACATTTTCTAGTAATAACGAAATATGTTATTCTTATAGGCAAGAATTGATAAATCAGCCCAATTATGATGTGAGAACCTTTGAACAGAGTGCTTATTGTTAGCATAGGATGGGACAGGCCGGGAAGGCTATTTCCAAACAAGTTAGATGGAATTTTATGAACTACCCCATGGTTATTATTTCCAAGGCATAAAATATCATGTGTGTTATTTCACTAAAATTCCTTTTGTAATTCCTTTTGTGTAGTCTGAATAGATGAGGTAGAAGGTTCTTTTCATCTTGGAAGGAGAAAAATAGTATTTGTGATCTAGGATAGGATTTATTGGATTGCTACTATCCCCATTCCCCACCCCTACCCCCTGATATTTTTATAGCTCTCTACAGTTTGCAAAGCCTTTTATGCATTTGATCTCATTCACCTCTCAACAACTCATATTATGGATGTTATCCCCATTTTACAAACAGAGAAACTGAGGCTCAGGCAGGTTACATATCTTGTCCATGGCCTCACAGTTGGTTGTTCTTTGGAGGTCAGGTTTGAATCTAGGGAGTCATACTTTATGACCAGTGCTTTCTCCCTGGCACCACATTGCCACAGCAGGTGGCAGGTCCTTAGTAATACACACAAGTGAGGCAGCCTGAAATAGCTAAGACACTGGAACTTTAAGGCAGAAGGAGTTCAAATCCTTCCTCAGATTTCTAGCTTTGTGAACTAGCTTTGGGGAAATCATTGAGCCTCTTTATGCTTTAGTCACTTCATCTATAAAAATGGATGAGTTGGATCAATGGACTGTTAAGTTTCCATTCTATCATCTCTGATCCAGTGATTTAGAAATCTTACTGATTTTTTTGATGGATGTCCATGGGTTTCAAGTTTATAAAACAAGGGTTTTGACCTCTAGATGAACAGCCTAAATTAGGCAAGAAAGAAACAAAACAGAGCAGGGAACATGTGGGGTAGACACTTTAGCAAAGGGCAAGATCCTATATCCCCTAACCATAGGGGTTTCCTGTATGTCCTAACAGAGATCTCATCTGCTCCCATGGCTTCAGCTGTGTCTATGAAGATAATTCAAAGATCTATGCATTCAGCTCTGATCTTTCTCTCGAGTGCAGTCTTCTATCACCAGCTGTCTTTTGGACATTTCCAATCCCAAACAAAAACTCAACGTGTCCAAAACACAAGTCTTCTTTCCCCTTACACACTCCTTCCTAACTTCCCTGCTTTTGTTGAGGGGAATAACCATGCTCCCAAGCAGCTAGGTCCATAATCTTTACTTTCCCTTACACCCTATATACATATAATCATTTACTAAGCCTTGTGAACCTGCCTTTACAAAATCCTTGTCCACCTGGTAGAAAAGCTTGATGTGCCTAAAATACTAGCTTTTAACCTAGCTCTGTGAGGAGGTAGGAAGAGAAAAATTGACTAATTTTTTTACATTCTTCCCATCCTGCCTCTTCCAACACTACCACCAAAATACAATGGCAATAAAATAGGTGATAAAGTAAAATTTTTTCAAGTCACCAGGGAAAAGTTGTGATTTTTCCTTGAAGACATTTGCCATAAATTTATTAGGTGTGTTGGAAAATTGTCTGCTACGTATATAAAACATGACCTGTATGCTTTGGCTGAATAATTACCCTCTGATTCTTGCCGTCTCTTTTATTCAATAAATATTGAAGTCATTCTATGTGCTATGCAAATACAATCAGTTTTCTTACAATGCAATGTACATTCCTAAAAATCACTGAGCTATACAAAACTGTATAATAAAAACCACTTGGCTAGAAGAAGATGAAACATATTACCTATAGACTTATGGATAAGAGAATTTATGTATAAACAGAGAGAATGTTATGAGATGTAAAATGAATAATTTTGATTATATTAAATTTAAAAAAGGTTTTGTACAAATAAAACCAATGTAGCCAAGATCAGAAGGAAAACAGAACATTGGGAAAGAATTTTTATATTGCTGTTTCTCATGGATGAAATCACAAACATGCAAAACCGAAATTCACATTATGCTCAAAATGTTCCTTAATAGATCAATCGTGCTGACACAAATTTGAGTTTTCAAGGGAACTGGGCGGGTAACTGACTTGTCCATGGCCCTACTACCAGCATGTGTCTGACTTGGACTTAGGAATTCCTGACTTTGGCCAGCTTATGTCTCCACTGTACTGTGCCATCTTTCTCGATTTATGTAGCTAAATGTAATCAACTATGTAATCATAGTTGAGTAAACAGGAAATACATTTCCAAGTTGCATAGTCTGCTTAACCAAAATAAAGATGAGTGCCTCCATGAAGCAAATTAGGAAATTACTCCTGGCTTATTCCCCTTTTGTTAATAACTGAACAGTGTATCTGTGGCAAGCTGTAAGAGTGATAACAAGACTGTTGTTCTGTAGTAGTGGATGTGGTGCAGGAAGTATTTGTGACCACCCACATAGTCTTTTTAACTGTTAATGGAAGAAACATTTTCCTTGTGGAATGCAACATCAACTAGATCAGATGTGCTTGCTTTCTTTTTTTTTTTTTAGGTCTACACAGTTTCCTTTGCCCAATGTGGTGGAATAACTAGAGGACCAAATTTATTTACAATTCCACTGATTCCCGACACTCATTATTGTGAACCTGAGAAATGCCAGCTAGAGCATTGTGTCAACTCCTAACTCCTACCTCAGCTTCCCCAGCTTTTGACAATTGAGAATTGAGGTCTAAATCTCAGGACCTTCCAAGACAGGCCAATAAAATGAATTTAGGACTCCTGTATCCAAAGCTAGTTCTATAAAGTCACATCTGTCCATGAGAATCTTAAGTCAAATTATTAGATTTACTACTGGCTAACCCAGAGATTATGTTACAAAATTAGAAGCTAACATATACCTCCAAACATTTGTTTTCAAACTTTGTCATCCCTTCCCTTGACTGTAACATATACAAACTCCCTGGAGGACCTCAGGGTTTCACATCATCTTTCTAGGAAATATATAGGTTAAAAATGAAATAAACCAAAACAGCAGCTGACACTCTTAAGAATTGTGCTGTTTCCACTAGTTTTTGAATAGTGTTAGAAATGCCCCTGTAGCAATAAGGCAATTAAAACATGGGGAATAAGCATAGATAAGGAGAAATTCAAATTACTTATATTTGTAAATGATAGGATCATTTATAATAATGAGAACCCAAGAAAATTAATGAAAATGTTAGCTGAGACAATGAATCTATATAAATGCAATCAATAATACAGAATCCACAAAACTACCACCTTTTCTGTGTTTTACTCACAAAACCCAGGAAAGAAGTATAAGAAAAATAGATGCAGTTATGGTTTGAATCCTGCACTTCCACTCACTACCTGTATAATAACCATTGCTGATAACAACAACACTATTGGTAATAAAAGTTAATATATGTAGTGCTTTAAAGTTTGCAAAGCATTTGGCAAATATCTCATTTTATACTTGCAAGAACCCTAGGAAGTGGTTTTTCTATATTGGAAGTGGGGGAGAAGAATGATAATAGCATTTTCTCATTTGTAAAATAAGGAAACTGAGGCAAGACAGTAATTAAATGATTTGCCCAGAGTCACACAGCTAGTAAGTGTCTGAGGCAAGATATGAACTTGGATCTTCCTGATTCTGGGCAGTTAGGTGGTGCAGTTGATAGAGAGCTGGGCCTGGAGGAAAGCCTGAGTTCAGATCCAGCCTCAGGCAGACAGTGTGTTCCTCAGCAAGTCACTTAACCCTGCTTGCCTCAGCTTTCTCATCTGTAAAAATGAACTGGAAAAGGAAATGGCAAGCCATTCCAATATTTTTGCCAAGAAAACCCCAAATGGGGCCATAAAGAGTCAGACATGACTGAAATGACTTAACAACTTTCTGATTCCAGGTCCAATACTATTCCCTGTATCACCTCATTGCTTATATTTTTTACATTTATTAATCTGTAAAATAAATCTATTAAATGGTCTCTCAGGACTTTTCCACATCTAAATCTTTGAAAAAGTAACAAAACTATTTTTATAAAACTAAAACAAGGCCTGAATAATTGGAGAAAGATGTTATATTTATGATTGATTAGTACCAATATGGTAAAAACATTCCTGCCTAAATTACACACATTTACTACCATATCAAATTAAAACAAGGATATTTATAAAATTATTCAAAATAAAATTTAGAAATAAAATGTCAATAATACTAGAAGAATATAATTTTAAAAAATAGAAAAAGTAGGCTTGATGCTGCCAGATTTCAATCTTACTTCAGAAAAGTAATTATTTAAACTATCTGCCATGGGAAGACAGAAGAGTAGATTAGATGAAAAGAACCAGATAAACACGAACTAGAAACAAATGCTGATCACAATTTATACTGCCCAGTAAACCCAAGAGCACAAATAGCATCTTCAACAATTGCTGGGAAAACTGGAAATCAGTTTAGCAAAAAAAGAGAGTATCTTATACCACATTATATTTCAAATGGGTAAGTCATCTAAATATAAAAAATTAACCATGGAAAAAGAAAAAAATAGAGAATAGAAAGTTATTCCTTCCATAGTTTCAATTAGCAGAAAAATGAATTATCACACAAAGAGGAGATAATAAAAAAGATAAAATAGAAGCATTTATATGCTTGAGTGATAGAATTATATACAGTTGAAAAATTTTACACAAATGAAATCAATGCAGCTCAAATTAGATTATGGCTCATAAAATATTTCTGAGAAAAAGCCTGACATGACATCCAGAATCTAGAGCAAAGTTGACACAAATATGTAACAGAAAAGAACTGCCTTCTGATTGGTAAGTGTTCAAAGGACATGTTCAGTTTAAAAAAATAAACTATAACCCTAGGAAATGATGTTCAGAATCAAGAATAATCAGATAAATTATACGTCCATCAAACTAGCAAAAATGCTAAATGTATAGATGGAATAACTGGCTCATGGAAGGGCCTGCGTGTGAAGACAGAAATGGCAGGTTCGTTGTCAGTGAAACTGTAAGTTGTTGCATTGTACCGGAAAGCAATTTTGAACGATGCAGCTAGTTAACTAAATTATTCACACCCTTTGACTCCAAGATCCCATTACGGTAACTAGGGGTTCAAAAGATCATTGAAAAGGGAGAAAAATCCTCATAGGAATAAAAAAAATTATTATGGATTCTAACAAAAAGCTATAAATAAAATGTCCCCAAAGATTGGTCCTTGGGCTTTTTAAGAACCAGAAAGATCATCTTGTTAAACCTTCACATGCAACAGATACAAAAGCTAAGATTAAATGACTAACAAAGAGATCATAGAGCTCTCAGTGAACCCGGCTTTTCTAACTATAAAGGACTGAACAGATTCAAGTGTAGGAATGTCAAGTAAACAGGGCAGCCAAGTGGATGGAGGGCTGGGCCTAGCGTCAGGAAGACTCATCTTCCCAAGTTCAAATCTGTCCCTGTGCAAATCACTTATTCTGTTTACCTCAGTTTCCTCATCTGTAAAATGAGCTGGAGAAGGAAATGGCAAACAACTCCAGAAACTTTGCCAAGAAAACCCCAAACAGGGTCATGAAGAGTCAGACACAACTGAAACGACTGAACATCATACAATGCTACTCTACTATAAGGAATGACAACTATGAAGGTTTCAAATTAAAAAAAAAAACCCACAGATAGATGCAGAGTGAAGAAAGCTAAAAGAATGGTACATACTTAGTGACCACAACAGTGTACTTAGAGTCAATGTGGAGAGGCACCTAAATTCTGGTCAAATACAGTGGTCAATCTCAGTAGTATACTACCATTTAAAGGACACATATCCCTCTTTTCTATTAATAATAATCTTGGGTGAGAGGGTTATATTCTTTAAAAGGGTTTGTTTAGATATTTGTTGGGAAGTATCTGTTGGATAAAAAACAAAATGAAGGAACAGAGGGAGGAAAGGAAAGGGGCCTGATTGGGTTAAAAAGGTAAATTAAATTAAAAGTTGATCTAACCAAGTAGAGGGAGTGGGCAGTGGGACAAGTTCCACCATTCTTTTTTTGTTCTCCTCGGCCGAAACTGTTTATAATGTGTTAGTTATTCCATACTTTCTAGAATGTGTTCTTAAGATTATGATATTTAACTGCTAGTATTGGTCATCTTGTTGACAACATCCTGCCATTTTGCTTTTTAGGTCACATGAACCAAACAAGTGAATGTGAAAAATGGATCAAGGCCAGTGCACCCAGAGGCACTGTGCATCTCAAAAGCCAAAGCTGGTTTCAGTCTCTCAAACTGAAGGATTTCTGATTGTTTGAACTCCATGATAAATAACAGTCATTGAACATCAAATCAGTGAGAAAGTACTAATGCCCCTTGTCATAGAAACATTAGAAATGAATGCTGACTGGTGAATGATGTTCTATGGTCTCACATTTGTGTTTAGCTGCTGTGTAATGTTTCCAGATATATACACCTCAGCATTAATTCAAGCTGTGAATAATGATATAAGTGACAGAATTTGCCAAAAGTTAATCAATGGCAAAATGAAAGACAAACTACAAGCAACATTCAGCTATTTTATTGCCTGATATTTCAGTTTGGGAGATAATCACTGCAATTGTATAATGAGGGATAAAGTTGTTTTATGAACTCCTTGCTTTCAAACCCCAATTCTCCACTCTTGGAACACTCAATTTATACATAAAACCAGGCAGACCTGGCCACTAGATTATATTTTTCACAATTAAGAAAAATCCATCCTTTATGAAGAATCGTAAGAGAAACATTTTGATTTTTAATAAAGTTTTAAAAATACTGTGACTTAATTTTCTTTCTCGTTAAATTTTTTACATATGTATATGATTCTATATATTTTAGCTTCCAGTTTTGTAAAATAAAAATCTGACTTAGCATATGATTTCTCATCTATATTTACTTTACTCAAACAGTGAACATACTGTGTTCACAGTCACAAAATGTGCTCCAGTTTAGAAGACGCTTAGCATTTTTTGAAAACCATTAAGTTGGAGGAAACAGTGAGATAGTTTTCCTTAACTGTACTCATTCTCTTCTAGGCACGCGCACATTCTGCCTCCCAAAGCTAAAAATAAAATTTATAGAGTTAGCCAACAAAAGCCAGAAGGATCACAGACACAACAGTAATTTGTATTCTCTACACTTAGTAAGATATCAAAAGAAAATATTAGCTTATTATCATGCTCTCCCAAGTTCATTTTTACCCGGGCTACAGTTCTAAATGCTTTTTTTATTGAAGACATCAGTAAGCTCTAAGTTATCTTGTAGAATTCTCACTGAAAACTTTTAGAATTAACCTATTCTCTCTAATGAAAGTGGGGTTTTTCTTTCTTGCATCTTACCTTCTCTTAAGGCCATTTCTCCTACCATTTCTGGAGTTATGAAACCTGTCCTCTGCAGTTAATAATAAGGGCAATTATGTTCTCTCTTTCCTCCACCAAAAATTTGCTCCATTTCTTTAAGTAAACCGCGAGACTTATTTCTTACTCTCACTTTAACGGCCCAAGTGTTAGTAGTTTCCTATGAAAAACAATTCCCATTTATATTGAAAATGTATGGAATCCAAATTTTTAAGTCATTTTTGAGGCAGTCCTCATATCTCCTAGTCCAGTAAGAAACTACCCTATGAATTTAAGTCTTCTAATTTGCTCAGTTTTGCTGATGAGAAATTCTACTTTGCCTCAAATCTTTTGATCCAAAATCAGACTTTTTTTAAAAAATGATAGAATGGATATATTCATAGACAGTATAGTATTACTACTAAATCTCAGTGGATATGTGATCTTCGCACTGTGGGCATTTTCTCATCATTGGGGTAGACAGGATTTTTAAATTTGGACTAAATATTTCAATATTAAAAATTATTTTTCTGAAAAGTGAAAAAAGCAGGTAAAATACACTTATGAATCATTGGAAAAACAAATACAAACCATCTGAAAAAAATGTTATTAAAATATGGGAAAAATCCCAAATGCATTCATCAGTATCTTTTTGCATGACACAGGGATAAAGATGATACAGTTTGGTTTATGTGTGTTTTTTCTAGAAAATAAATTAAGAATCAAGTTGAGATTGGAGATTGAGCTCACTCTCTGTCTCTGGACCTTTTCCATCTGAGAGCCCAGGGAGTGCGTGAGGGTTAGTAGCTCTATGGGAGACTGTAGACAAGATGGACAAAGAATGGAAAGGCATGTGTTGGTTGCAAGGTACACCATGGAGGGAATGCCCTCTACTCAACCAGTGTCCTGGAGGCCTTCCTGGAGGTCACTTTTCTGTGTCATGGACTCATTTGGCAGTCAGATGAAACCTAAAGACCCCTTTCCAGAATAGCATCTTTAAAACATATTTTAAAAAAAAGAATATAAAATTAACAAATAAATCAATTACGTTGAAAAATAGTTTTCAAAATGCTGAAAAAAAGTTGATAAGCCCCCAGTTAAGAAATTCAGCCTGTCCTTTGACTTCAGGTTGGTTAGGGTACTACTGCAGCACGCAGGCTCTCCATTTATTATCCTTTATTCTTGCCACATTTCCCCGCTCCTTGTCTAATCACAATTTTCTCCATGCCATTCTATGCACTGTCATCGCTAAAACTACGCTATAGCCTACTTGAACCCACAATATTTCAGTAACCTTTTGAGTCACTCACTACTTTGAATCGCTGGCTATTGTGCTTATTTTTAACCTCAAGTTCCAAATTTACTCCCTCCCACAATCAATGAGAAGGCAATATGTGAAATTATGTAAAACATTTCCGGATTAACTATGTTCTTTTAAAAGTAAAAATAAAGTGAAAAAAGTATTCTTCCTTTTGCACTCAGGGTTCATCAGTGTTCTCTCTTGATGTGGAGAGCAGTTTTTCATCATGAATCCTATTGGAATTGTCTTGGATCATCGGATTGATCAGAGTAACGTCTTTCACAGCTGATGATCACTGCAACATTGCCGTTGCTGTGTACGATGATATTCCCATTTCAGTTTGTACTTCACTTTTCATAGAGATCTTGACGTATTTTTCTGAAACCACCCTCCTTGTCACAGCACAATAGTATTTCATCGCAATCATATGCTGTAGCTTTTTAGCTATCCCCCAAATGATGAGCATACCCTTGATTTCCAGTTCTTCGCCATCACACAAAAAGAGCTGCTATAAATATATTTTGTACATATTTGTCCTTTTTCTTTGCTCTCTTTGGGATACAGACCTGGAAATGGTATTGCTGAGTCACAGGGTCTGCACAGTTTTGTAGCCCTTTGGCCATAGTTCCAAATCATTCTCCAGGAGAGCTGGACCACTAGCTATTCCACCAGCAGTTAATTACTGTATCTATTTTTCCCTCATCCCCACCAGCATGTCATTTTTGATAGGTGTATGATGGTACATCAGAATTTTAACCTGCCTTTCTCTAATCAGTAGTGATTTAGAGTTTATATCCTTTGACCATTTTTCAATTGGCTCCTATTTTTATAAATTTGACTCAGTTCTTTACTCAGTATATATTTGAGAAATGAAGACTTTATCAGAGAAACTTGCTGTAAAATTTTTTTATATTGCTTCATTGTCTATGATGCCTTTTAGCAAAATATATTGTTCAGTCATTTTTCAGTCGTGTCCAACTCTTTGGGACCCCATTTGGGGTTTTCTTGGCAAAGATACTGGAGTGGTTTGCCATTTTTGCCCTCCAGCTTTGGCCTATGTACTGAGCAAAGAGCAAGTTCAAAAACAAACAGCAACTGTGTATCTGATCTCTAATCAGAAAAGGATCTCAGTTGCAGGCTATAGCTCCATCTAAATGCAGAATAACCATAGGAGGAAGCTCAAACCAATGGGGAGCTTCCAATTCTGTCTCTAAACCAGCAGAGCTTTCCAATGGGCTGATAATAGAGGAGTCTCACCGTAGTTTTCCAGAAGTGTCACCAGGTCCAAGCCCACATCTTATTAAAATCAGTTGTTCATACCTTAGCCCATGTCAGGAGAGATGGGGGAAGATATGGGGGAAAATACCCAGAAGAAAATTACATTCTTTCATAGCAAAAATGCCTGACCTTGAAAACAGATCATGAAGAAATAATTTAAGAATCACTGAACAGACATTACACTTCAAGAAATTATTGAAAAAGAATTAAAAGAAAATTGCTCTAATCTTAAAAAGAACCAGAGGTCAAATTGAAAATAGAAGGAATATGCCAGTCACCTCCTAAAAGAAACCCCAAAATGAAAACTCCAGGAACATTTTAGCCAAAATCCAGAGCTTCTAGATCAAAGAACATGTACTGCAGACAGAAAAAAAAATTAAAAAGCAAGGAGTCACAGTCTAAATCACACAAGATTTAGTGGCCATCACTATACAGAAGCAAAGAGCTTATAATACAATATTCTAGAAGGCAAAGAATATAGGCTTAAGGCCAGGAATAACTTGCCCAACAAAACTAAGTATAATCCTACAAGGGAAAATGTAGTGTTAATGAAATAGAGGAATTCTAAGGATTCCTTATGAAAAGATCAGAGCTGCAGAGAAACTGAATTGCACACATAGGAGTCAAGAGAAACAGAAAAATGTAAATGAGAAATGAGCAACCATAGGGACTGAACAGAGATGAAGTGTTTACATTATAGTACAAGGAGATACTATATGCATCTCCTCAGAACTTTATCACTAGTGAGGGTCTAATTAAGATAGAGGGCCTGAGAGTAGTTCTCCTATGACAATTTTAAAAGAAAAAAGGGCAGAGGAAGAGGTCTATACTGTGGGGATCAAAGGAAGAGGAAGGATGGCATTTATCTCACATACTTGAGGGACATGGGTAGAAGTTTATACAAAGAGAAGGGATAGTGCTTGAAACTTAAACCTTACTCTCATTTGAATTGTCAAAGAATACACACACACACGTACAACTGGTTACAGAAACATTCCATTTAGAAAGAAAATGGGGGAAAGTTGGGGAAATAGAGTAGATTAAAGGATTGATTAGGCTTAAGAAGAATAGAATATAACTAAGGAGGGTAGATTTTGAAGAGGGATTTAAAAGAAAAGAAAGGATAAAAACATTGTGCTCTGAGTGAGAGGAAAAAGTGACATGACAAAAGAAGCAGATTATACTAAATCTAGAGCTCTGGTTCCAGATTATTATAATTTCACTGGAGATTAAAGAACTTCAAGAGAATAGGTTGTTGAAAAACAAATCACAGAAATAATAATTACATTAGAGATAGTAAGAGCAATGAGAAAATATATCAAAAATATGTAGGATACATCCAAAGTAGCCTTTAGGGATATGTGTGTGTATATAAACACTTTCAATCAAAAGGAGAGAGCATATCGTGAATTGTGCATGCAACTAAAAACAATCCAGAAAAACAACAAATTAAAAACTCTGAAACCTGAAAAGTGTTTTTAGTCCTGAAAAATCAAAGAGATTTACTATTAGAAATGGGAAAAATATCCCAGAAATCATAAGGGAAAAGGACCTACATGTACAAAAATGTTTATATCGGCTCTTTTTGAGGTGGCAAAAAATGGAAATTGAGGGGATGTCCATCACTTGGGGAATGACTGAACAAGCTGTAGTATATGCATGTAATGGAATATTGTTATGCAATGTTTGGAACTATGCCCAAAGGGCTACAAAAATGTGCATACCCTTTGAGCCAGCAATATCGCTACTAGGACTGTATCCCCAAGAGATTATAAAAATGGGAAAGGGACCCACATGTACAAAAATATTTATAGCATCACTCTTTGTGGTAGCCAAGAACTGGAAGTCAAGGAGATGCCCATCAATTGGGGAATGGCTTAATAAATTATGGTATATGAATGTAATGGAGTAATATTGTGCCATAAGAAATGATGAACAAGA
>CM053770.1:119836040-119862284 GCA_028658325.1 Potorous gilbertii | reverse complement strand
CATATATAACCTATATCAAATTACTTACCGTTTTAGGAAGACAGGAGGAGGAAGAGGAAGGAGAAAAATTAGGAAATCAAATTTTTTTTAAATGTAAAAATATCTTTACATATAATTGGAAAAAATAAAATACTATTAAAAATGAGGGAGTTAAATTAATACACAAAGCTAGAAGTTTAAAAAAAACAATAAAATGGACAAACCATTAGCTAACTTGATCTTTTTTAAAAAAGGAAACCAAATTACCAGTATGAAAAATGAAAAAGGTATATTCACAACCAGTGAAAAAATTAAATTATTAGGAATCATTTTGCCAATTATATACCAGAAAAACTAATAATCTAAATTAAATGAACATTTACAAAAACATAAAATGGCCAAATTAGCAGAACAAGAACTGGAAGACTTATCCCACTCTCAGAAAATGAAATTGAACAAGCCATAAATAAACTCCCAAGGGCAGGAAAAAACAGAACTAGGTGGATTTACAAATTAATTCTCTCAAATAATCAAAGAACAATTAATTTTATTATTAAATAAACTTTGAAAAAAGGGAGAAAGTGGTTCTCTAATTCCTTTTATATACAAATATGACTTTGATACCTAAAAAAGTCAAAACAGAAAGATATTATGGACCAATATCCCTAATGAATATCAATTTGAAAATTTTAAAGAAATATTAGCAACATAGATTACAATGTGATCAAGCTGGATTTATACCAGGAATGCAGGGCTCGTTCAATATTAGAAAACTATAAATATAATTAACCATATTAATAACAAGAATGATGAATTATATGATTATATCACTAGATTCAGAAATGGCTTTTTGAAACTATACAAAGTCTTTCTATTTTTTTTAAAAAATAGGTATCAAAAGAATAAATGAATCTTGCTTTAACATAATAACAAGTAACCTACATTTTCCACAATAGGGATAAATTAGAGGCCTTTTTAATAAGATCAGATGTAAAAAAAATAAAAGATTTCCATTATCTCCAGTACCATTCAGTAGTATTAGAAATACTAGCTATAGCAATAAGACAAGAAAAAGAAATTGAGGGAATAAGGAAAAAGAGAAAACAATTATTGCTTTTTGCAGATGCGTTAGAGACTTGTATAGATCAACTAAAAATTAATTGAAAGAATGAACTTCAAAAAAGTTGTATGAACTAATATAAACCCACATACATCATCAGCAAGTAAGTATATTAGTATAAAAAGATTCAGCAGAAAGATAAAAAAATTCATTTAAAATAACTACACAAAGTACAAAATACTTGGGAATCTCTCTGCCTTGTGTGTTCGTCCTTCATTGCCGAAGAAGACCATGCCATCAAGCAAATAATGACATGACTTGCATTTGACTTTGTTCTGAGTGAGGGAGGGCTGTGCAGGTCACCAGCCTCACTTCTCCTCCAGAGCCATCTGAATCCAGTGACCTGATATTCATCAGGATGACTGGAGATGACCCAGGATGAGGCAATTGGGGTTGAGTGACTTGCCCAAGGTCACACAGCTAGTGAATGTCAAGTGTCTGAGGTGAGATTTGAACTTAGATCCTCCAGACTCCTGCACTGGTGCTCTATGCATTGCACCACCTAGCTGCCCCCAAATCCCTCTGCCAAGATACCTACAGGAACACAAGTGCTAAACACCTTTATACAGATAAACATAGATTGAAGAAAAATTAATTTCTCATGGGTAAGTCAAGCCAATCTAATTAAAATGTCAGTATTTCCTAAATGAATTTGCTTGTTCAGTGTCATGTTAACCAAACTACTTTATTGAAGCAGGAAAAATAACACCAAATTCATTCAGAAGAACAGAAAGTCAAGAATATCAAGAGAATTAATGGGGGAAAAAGTGGGACAGAAAGGGGCCTTGCAGAAACACATTTCCTACCACACCACAAAGCATCATCATCAAGACAGTTCAGGAAAAGTCAAGAAGCAGAAAGGTTGATCAGTGGAACAGATCAGGGGGAATAAAAGAGGACACCAAGATAAGCTGCCAAAAGATACGTGACTGAGGCATAAAGGGTGACAGCATAAAGAATTTAGAGAAGCAAGGAGGAAATTTTCTTTCAATTTATGAATGAGGAATAGTTCCTGACCAAACAAGAGATAAACAGGTTCACAGAAGATCATTTTGATTACATAAAATTTAAAAGCTTTTGCACAAACTAAACCAATTGCAGCTAAAATCAAGAGGAAAGCAGAAAACTGAGGGTTTGGGGGGATTTTACAGCAAATTTCTCTGATAAAGGCCTCTTCTCTAAGATCTAGGGAACTGAGTCAAATTTATGAAAATAAGAGATGTTCCTCAACAGCTGAAAAGTTAAAGGACACAATTAGTATTCAAAGGAAGAAATCCAAATTACAAATAGCCATATGAAAAATGGCAGCTAGGTAGCATAGTAGATAAAGAAATGGGCCTAGAGTCAGGAAGACATCCTCTTAAGTTCAAATCTTAATTTGATTAATTAATTAATCCTGGGCATGGCACTTAACGCTGTTTACCTCAGTTTCCCCATCTGTAAAATGAGCTGCAGAAGGAAATGGCAAACTACCCCAGTATCTTTGCCAAGAAAACTTCAAACATGCTCACAAAGAATAAGACACAACTGAAAAACAATTGAACAACAACATGTGAAAAATGATCTAAATCACTAAAAAATACAGAAATGCAAATTAAAATAGCTCTGGGATACCAACTCACATGCATCAAATTGGCTAAGATGACCAAAAATAAAAAGGAAAATGACATGCTAGAGTGGGGTGTGGGGAAACAGTCACATTAATGCACTACTAGTGGAGCTGAATTAATCTAAGCATTCTGGAAAGCTGTTTTGAACTATACCCTGCAAAATTATTAAACTGTTTATACTCTTCAAACTAGTGATACCACTACTAAGTGTATACCCCATCAAGATTAAAAAAGGAGGGAAGAGCCCATTTGTACATAAATATTTCTAGATTTCTTTTCGTGGTTTCAAAAAATTGGAAATTGAAGGAGTATCCATCAATTGGGTAGGGTCAGAACAAGTTATGATATACTTCTGTAAAGGAATACTGTTGTGCTGTAAGAAATGATAAAGGAATGGTTTTAGAAAAACATGAGAAGACCTGTATGAACTGACATAAAGTGAAGTGAGGAGAACTAGGAGAACAACTTATACAACATAACCAAACACTGTTCCAGAGGACTCATGTTGAAGCGTGCACCACCTCCACAGAGAGAGCTAGTGGACAGAGTGCAGAATGAAGCATACTTTTTTGGGACACGGCTATTTGTAATGGATTTTGTTTTTCTTTCTCAAATGAATAGGAGAAGGAGAAGAAGGAGGGAAAGAATTTGGAATTGATGTTAAAAGAAAATTGTATCCAAAGCCAAAAAGCTGTAAGGAGTTGTGTCTCCCTGGAGACTGTCATGGGCAACATAGATGCCTGGGGACAGGTACTCAGCTGAACCAGTTCAGTGTCCTTGCTGGTTATCTTTGTTCATTGAATATCCTGGCTTTGCTGCAAAGAAAGAAGCCAATCTCCTTTTGTGAAGTGTAAGATCTTCTCATGAACACAAACACAAGGTAACTCTCACACAAATAAAGACATCTAAACAATTGGAGAGATGCTAATTTCTCATGGGTAGGCTAAGTCAGTGTAATAAAAGTGGCAATCCTACCTAAATTAACTTACTTATTTAGTGCCATACCAAATTACCAAAGAATTGCTTTAGAGAGTTGGAAAAAAATCATAACAAAATCAATCTGAAAGAACATGGTCAAAGATAATCAGGGGAATCATTTTTTTAAAAATACCAGTACTAGATCTTAAACCATTTTTCCAGGTGGGTAGACCTACCAGAGTTTGTGCTATACTGTCACTGGGCTAGGGACTGAAGCTATGATTACATTAGTATGTGGAATTTATGATGAGGACCTCCCTGCAGGTCTTATAGCCTTATAAGAGATCTTATATAAGGTCTTCTAGAGATTCCTAAAGCACACAGGTTAAATGACTTGCCCAGGGTCACTGAGCTACAAATGTCTCAGAGGTGGGATGTGAACCCAGGTCATCTTCCTTGTTATAAAGTAAGCTCTCTCTCTACAACACCATACTACACTGGCATAGCCTCTGAAAACACAGGGCTACCTCCATACCCCAAGCCAGGGGTAGGGAACCTGCAGCCTCAAGGCTACATGTGGCCCTCTAGGTCCTCAAGTGTAGCCCTTTGACTGAATCCAAACTTCACAGAAAGATCCTTTGGGAATTTGTTCTGTGCCCTAAGACATCAAAATTTAGTGAAGCGACAAAATTAGACATTTTTTTTAATGGGCAGGATAGTGACTTGGTTTTGCCTTTTTTATTATTGTTTATTATTATAGATAAAAAGAATCAACAATGTCTTTGGGAAATTGTAGTTGGACTATGAAACTGAAGCTAAATTACTGCTAACATAACATCCAACTAATAAAAATACTTTTTCCAAACAAACGTGATCCAAAGACATGTTAATTATATAGGTCGCTTGATGTTCATTCTTTGATTTTGAGGGAACTTGCAAGTTGAAGATTAACTCTTGGCTGTATTTCCTATACCCTCTGAATGCTCTAGTGATGATTTTCTTCTTCTTCCATGCAAGACTCTCACTCTGTCGTGAAAGATGGTTCCTTTGCAATCATAGCCAAACCAAAAGGGAGGGTCCTCAATACTGTATTCACGGTATTTAACTTGAGATGAAATTCGGAAATCTGCCACCCTACAACAGAAAACACCATTAGCTGATAACAGTTCTCACTGGGGAAAATATCTTCTAATTAGATCAAATTCCAAAGTATGGAATGCTTCCTCAGAGTTTGTTAACCAGTTTCCATTTGTCTTGCCTAGGAATGTAATATGCTCTGATACAGAGAGCTGAAATACCAACCTTACATTTGTGACTCACCCACCCTCCTTACCCCTCCTCACTCTCTAATGCAGGCATTAATACTCTGGAAGATAAAGATGGAATGTCTTGGATCTGTAATTAGATTGGATCTGTAAAAATCCATAAAAACTGGTTTTGTATCCTGGAACCTTCACTCAGTTGTTTTCGCTGGAGAGTGCAACTGCAGGAATAGGTATGGGACACTCCAGATATGCCTTGAATCCCCCTGGCTATTCAGAGAGAGAGAGATAAGGAATATGAAACAAATGTGCTGAGCACTGATGATACAAACAGAAAGGACAAGAGAGACCCTTCACTCAAGTAGCTCACAGGTATAATAATATATAAAGAGAGACCTACAGAGCAGATTGAAGGGAGGAATGACATGACCCAGGCATCCTTAGAGCATGTCGGCAGGTCAGACAGCAGTGTCTGCCGGGCTGGAGAGCCAAGCAGCAGGGGAGAGAGTAAGACTCAGAGGAGCTGAAGAGGAAGTGGAAGGGTAGATGGTAAGGTCTGGTGGTGCTCCACCTCAGTGGAAGGATTACACATGCACTCTAAATGTTTAGCTCAACCTTGTGGCTTTCTCCAGTAACACTTGGCAGCCCTAGAAGCAGGGGCAAAAAAATTGGACAGCAGGGGTTACCCAGGATGTAGGATTAGTAGATTCAATATTGGAACAAAATGAGATACTCAGAGCTCATTTAATTTTTTGACAAAAGAAGATTTACTTAGCCAGAGCAGGAGAAGGGTATTCAAATCAAAGCTAGGCATTGAGAATGCCTTGAGTCACTTTATCCACATAAAGTTCCCCCTGAGATTCCCCAGCCAAGCTTCTGAGATCTCCAGTTCCTTGTGGCTACTTCAGATTCAGGTGATGAGGAAGGTATAGCAACAGTCTTAGCCTTTAGTCTGCAGAGGTGTAGAGGAACTGTTGAGGAATTGAGACATGAGGAACATCTCCCTGTCTTTTAAGGAAATACTAGCCTGATCTGCATTTGGGGGACAGGGGGGATTAGGATACTGTTCCTACCACTCAGGAGATTGAAACCATGGGAGGGCCTTCTTCAATTTTCCTGGTCCTCTCAAAATCTTGTTAACATCATCATTCTTTTCCTCTTTTCCCCTTTTTTCAGAGGAAGAGAAGGCCCTTTTTGCCATGCCCAATGATTGCCTTACATGTGCTCTTGATCCCCACTGCCTTCAGCCTCCTTTAGGACTGTGTTCAAGCTGTGAAACTCCTTCCTCCCTACCAGATGTGCCTCTCCACACACTTCTTGGCAACTGCCCACAAACACTCAGGTCTCCTCAGTTCTTAAAGATCCCTCAAAAAAGGTGTTCTCCAAATCTAGTTTCTTTGACTTTTCTGCCTCTTTCATTTGCTACCACACTGTATCTCCCTGCCCTTTGGGGCCGAATATTTAGATGAATTATGCATCTGATGCCTCAACTTCTCCATCTGTTGTACCCTTAACCCTCAACATTCTAGCTTCCATCCCCACCACTATTATAAGGGCTCACTTGGCTCACTAAGTCCATGTAACTAGTATTTATTAGGCATATGTAGTGTGCAAAGCATGACTTTTTAAACATCTTTATCCCACTTATCCAGAGCAGCATTCCTTGATATTCCTTCTGGATACTTACTCCTCCCTTGGTTTCTAAGACTAATCTCTCTTAATTATCTTCCTACCGCTTCATTCCTCTTCCCTTCACTAGCTACTTGTCCTTTTCTTGATCCCTTAAGAAGGGTATTCACCCAACCAACTCTCCTCCATCCCTTCGATATAATCGCTCTTAGCAATCCTCTATGACTGTAACAGTCCCTTCTACTTAGCTGATCTGAATATGTGTCTCTACCCTGACCTCTCTTCTCAATGCCCATCCCATCTCTCCAATCCTCAGGACATCTCTACCCAAGTTTATAACAAGTACATAAAATTTCATGTGTCCTAAGCTGTGTTTATTAACTCTTTCTAGAAAACCTGCTTCTTACACATCTTGCAGTTCCATCATCATTCACCTTTTCTCTCATATCCAAAATTATGGAGGTTAGATTTAACTTTTCCTTATCTCTCACCTGTCAACATCCAATCAGTTACTAACTCTTGTGTAGTTTAACTGCAATATTTTTCACATCTGTCCCCAAATGTAGGTCATTGTCACCTACATGAACTAATGAAATAGCCCCCAATAGTTTTCTCCCCCTTTCACTCTCTCTACAGCTCATTATCAGACATAAATCTATTCATACTACTTCACTACTCTGTTTCACAACTCTTTTACCTCACAATCCATCCCTTCTCCAATCTGAAAATACCCTTCATCTGCAGCCAGGTGTAGAGGAAAGAGCATGAGACTCAGGCCCAAAAGACCTAGATTTGAGTCCTCGCTTTGAAACGTCCTGTGTGATCTAGGGCAAGCCATTTCAAAGTCTCTGCTTCCTCATCTGTAAAATGAGTATAGTAGTCGTTACCCTATTTGGTTTATGAGCCTTAAAGCAGTATTTGTATGAATTATCATTATTGCACACTACTCCCCTTCACATTCCATACTCTCATCTCCTGTCCGTACTCTTATTATGACTCCTTGTAAGCATCAGCCACACTAGACCACTGAGCCTCCTCATTCTTTACTATGTCTTTGTCCTCTGCTATTTCCTGTGTCTGGAGTGTTCTACTCTTATACCTATTATTCTCTCCCCCATGTTAAATTCCTTTAAAGCTCACTTCAGCTCCATACCTCTTCCAGAACACTTTCTCTGATCTCTCTTTTCCATCAGAAATGACCTTATCCCCATTCACCCTTAGATTTTACTTTATTTACACTTCTCTGTACTCGCTATTGTATTTCCTGTTCTGGTTATTTGTGAATACATCACATCCCCTGACTGGGCTGTAACCTCCAGGAGGGCAGTAACCATACCTTTTAACCTAAAGAAGGTACCTCTCTTCCCTCCTAGTACTTGTACTCTGGAGAAAGTAGGTGCTTAATAAATGGTTTTTTGAATTTTATACAGAGGCAGGACTTCATTAGAAACTAAGCAATCTGATTTGCTCCAAATGATACAGTGCATACCAAATGTTCCTTCAGACTAGAAAAGGGTGTCAAACTCAAGTAGAAACGGATCCCTGTAGGCACATACTGGCTTAGAAAACCACAAACTATCTGTGTTGCACTATATTTTTATTTGTTTTGGTAAACATTCCCCAATTTGTCTGGTTTGACTGCACTAAGTAGTTTTGTGGCAGCACAAGTTTGACACCTCTGATTTAGGAAGCCTGCACTATCTAATAAAGAAAGTAAAATGACGTGCTCTGGAAGAGCTTGAACCTGGCGATATAGGTAGTGTTGGAAACACCCCATAATGGTGCTGGCCTATTCAAACATGAGACTTCCCCACAGCTAAGTTAATGCTCTGTGCTTATTACCCACTTGATCATCTACTAACTGCATCGCTGTTAGCAGGGTAAGCAGCCTGGTGTGGTCACATATTGGGAGTTAGGATTTTGGCAAATAGCCATGGAAGCACAATCTATTTACTGATGCTAGAAAAAAATTAAAAGTATTCAAGACATATATTGGTTGATTCTACTGAACAATTTCACTGGAAAAAAAATACACATGGTTATCTAGCTCAACATAAAGGTAATAGCATTGTTAATTCAAATCCTACTGACTTCACTTCTGACTCACATATTTCAGCTCATGTGAAAAGTACAAAAGTTCATGGAGTTGTGTTAGTTAAAGCCATTGTTTAACTATATGAATTTATGGTTGTGAGCCATAAATTCCCTGTGGGCTGAGACTTGGCACACTAGGACCTTTTCGTTAGAGAAATATTTCGTTCCAGATTTGAAAACCATTAGTTCACAGTGGGGGATATGTTTTTTTCATGCTATAAAAATTAAAGTGCTTAAAATGCTTTCCTAGGTTTTTAACTATTTATATGATTGCTGAATATTCTTGAACTAAGCTCTTGAACCCTTCCTGAACTAGAAAGTTTGCGATAGAGGCTTTTGCTTTTATCTCCTTTTAAGGCTTATGTTCTTCCTGACTTCTTTCTCTTTCATACTATGTGGTTGAGAATCCCATATTTGCAAATTGTGGTTTATGGGGCATTTTAACTTTAGGTGTGTCTCAACATGTCACCAGAGTATGGTGGATCTCAGGCATGACAAATACTATAGCAAGGTTCCTCAAATCTATTATCAATAATAGTCAATACTCAGTAAATCTTTATTACGCACTGATCATGTGCAAGGTACTGTGCAAAGTACTGGGGATACACATAAGGACAGTCCCTGTCCTCAAGGAATTTATAATCTAATGGGATGAGATAATACACATAGAAAGCTGATATGGTCATGCTAGTGGGGATATGGTGCTCCTGGAGTCCAAACCAAACAAAGCAGCTGGTAGAAAATGAAGAATGGGAAATTCTGAGCCCTCTTAAAGGGAAGCTTTGGGAGCTGTTTTTTTACTCTGCACTCTAATCTCCAAGCAGAGGAGAAAGGCAACTGAGGTACTTAGGAATTGTTGAGTTACCAAAGCTGAACCAGTTTCCATGGTGATGAGATTTCTGATGATCTGCTTATCCCAGGGGAAACATAATGTTCCATGAGTCAAAACAAAGCAGAGTTTGTGCTCTATTTCTCCTATATTAAATTTCCCTATATTTCTTCTTTCTCAGTTAAACTCCTAGGGAAAGCTGTCTACATTTAAAAAGTTGCTTTAACTTCCTCATCTCTCACTTGTTCCTCAACCCTTTGCAATCAATCTAGCTTCTGACCTCCTCACCCATGTGGATCTATTCTCTCTAAAGTTGCCAATGACCTCCTAATTAAGAAGTCTTATCTGTTCGACCACTCATCTTTCTCCTAACTGCAGATATCACTCAAAGTTCTGTCTTGGGTCCTCTTCTTTCTAGACACTCAGTCTCATGGTGAACTCACCAGCTCCCACAGGTTTATCATCTCTGTGCAAATGACTCTCAGAGTTTTATATTTAGCATCTGCATTTCCATTGAGCTTCATTCAACTGCTGATGGTTATTTCAAATAGGAAGCCTAAGACACCTCAAACTCAACATTTCCAAAGCAGGATTATTTCTTCTAAAGGGCCTTCTCCCCGCTTCCAAACCTCCCTATTTCTGTCAAGGGCACTACTAGGTTTATAACTTCAGTGTTATCTGTGATTCATCACTCTTACCATATTCCAAGGAGATGCCAAATATTGATATTTTTACCTTTATAACATCTCTCATATCCAACCACTTCTCTCATCTGAGACAGTGACTACCTTAGTTCAGACCTCTACTACATCTTGCCTGGACTATTTCAATAAGCTCCTAATTGATCTCTCTGACTCATGTCTGTCCCCACCACAGTCTAAGTCTCCATTCAGTTGCCAATTTGACTCTGTTACTCCTGTATCCAATAAATCCCTGTGGCTCCACATTGCTTATAAGATAAAATATTAAAAATACAAAGTCCTTTGACTCCAATTTATCTTTTAAATTTCATTATATACTACTTCCTTTCCTCCATATCCTCCAACCTCCTTTCCTCATAAATAGCCCTCTAGCTCCAATCTCCAGCCTTTTCCACCAGCGGTCCATCATATCTAGAATGTATTCCCTCACCATCCCAACTTCAAAGAATTTCTAACTTCTTTCATGATGCTTAAGTGCCAGAATCTACAAAGTGTCTTTCCTGGTGCTCTCAATGGTTAGTGCCATCCCTCAACAATTATCTTATATTTGACTATCATATTTATTTTGTATTTATTATGTATATATGTAGTTTGTATCTATTTATATATGTACATATTATCTTTCCCGATTGAATATATGATCTTTGAGACACAAGGTTGTTTTACTTTTGTGTTTATATCCCAGTACCTAGCACAGTACTTGGAACATGGCAGGTATGTAATAAATGCTTGCTGACTGAATGGATGCATTTCTTAAATTTATTTCTTAACGTTCATAATCAATAATCTCTAAACCTATGGAAACTATGTTCTTCCAATTGGTGATAGACATGACCTTCACAGAATCACAGAATTTCTCAACTTAAAAAGACTGTACTGGTCATTAAGCCAGCCTGAACCCAAAGCACAAATGTCTGTTCCATTCATGGTATATTTCAATGAAGCTATAAATACTCATCACTGACATAGAGAATAAAGGAAGGCCAATGACCACTTGTCTCAGACCATGATTTCCATCTCTTCCAAAGTCTTTCTCCAAAGAGAACAAATGAGATCTTTGTTCATCAGGAGCAGCTTTAGGAGATCTGGCTCACTGCCAGGTTATCCTAAATTCAGGTCAGTTCTGTAGCTGAGTTGAGGAGGGGAATCTATTCCAAGAAACCCCTAGAGCAAATCTGAATCTTGAGCACAGTCCAAAGTCTCCAGAATGAGAGTACTTCAGCCTGTGAATGTCCATGGATCATCTAGACTTTCTGGGATCACTTCCTCCAAAGACCCATCTTAGTGAGGGTCTAAATTCTGGGGGGTTGGTGTGTGGAATGGGACCCAAGGGAGAACAGGTCACAATTAGGGAAATTTGACCTTGTACAAGTTTCCATGAGTTCTTCTCAATGGAGTGTGTTGATGTGTTTATACACCTGCTCCTTCTGAAAACACTGGGAAACATTTTTTAAATGCAGAGATTAAATGCTGCTGTGAGAAAGAGCTCTCACTTGATTTATTTTTCTTTAGGTTGGGGCCTATGTATGTATGGTAGATTGAGCTAGAAATTACCTTAAAAATACATTCTTAGGAGTCTATAAATATGTTCCTGTTCTCCTAATATACACGCGGCCACTACCTCCACCCCTGTCTTGGCATAACTTGTCCATAATCTTATCTGATGTGGCACTGGAAATTACTGACAAGTTGTCTTTAAGGAGTTCAGATTTTTAGAACATGTGACAAAATGGCAGTTAGCTAACTCTACCAACATTCTCCTCTAAACAATTTTAATATAACTCCCTAAATTGAATTCTGGAGGGGCATAGCTAACAAAAGGTCAGGGTGAGAAATTTTTCAAGCCCAAGACAACTGATGAGATCAGAAAAAGAGATGTGAGACGAGGTGGGAGGCTGACTTGAAAGCCAGGTGGGGGGTAGAATTAGGTGGTGGCAACAGAAGTAGCTATAGCAGCTTCAGGAGCTCCCAAGCCAGAGATGGTAAAGGGATCTGGCAACTGGCAGAAAGAGATTAGAGGGGACCCTTGTGCTAGCACAGGACAAAGGACCAAACACTGTTTGGAAACTCCATCGCCAACACCCACTTCTGCGTCACTATTTAACAGAAAAAGAAGGAGCACTTTTGGTTAAGAAGAAGTAGAAACCCTGAGGAGCAATGTTCATTGGAATCCCAAGGAACAAAAGACCCTTCCTGGTTAAGGACAATAGTGCTAACCAGGAGAGAAGGGACTACATCTTGACCCAGATCACTCCAACCTTAGAAGCACCAAATACTTCCAAATTCGCAGAACTAACTCTGAGAAGAACAATGCAAAAAAGGCTGAATTTTGGCACTGTATCCCCTTGCTCTACCACTCCCAACTTTAGCATAAAGTTCAAAATTAGGAAATAAGGTAGAAAAATGAGCAAACAACAAAAAAGAACCTGATCTTTATAAAAAGCTACTATGGTGACAGGGAAAATCAAGACACAAATTCAGAAGAAGAAAATGAAGTCAAAACAAGCTCAAGCAAAATCTCAAAGGAAAAAATTGTGAATTGGACACAAGCCCAACAAGAATTCCTGGAAAAGATTAAATTTTTTTTTTATTTTCAATCTCAAATAAGAGTGGCAGAGGAAAAATTATGTAAAGAAGTGAGAGCAAAGGAAGAAAATATAATTAAAATTAAAAGTTTGGTAAAAGAGGCACAAAAATTACTGAGAAAAATGATAACTTAAAACTAGAATTGGACAAATAGAAAACGAGGTACAAAAGCTTACTAAAGAATTGAACTCATAAAAGTGAGTATTAGGCAAGGGGAAAGTAATGATTTCATGAGACATCAAAAAAACAATAAAACAAAATCCAAAGGATGAAAAAATAGAAGAAAATATGAAATCTCTCTTCAGAAAAACAACTGACCTGGAAAATAGATCAAAGAGAGATAATTGAAGAATTATTGGACTATTTGAAAGTCATGGTAAAAAAAAAAAAAGAGGAGCCTAGATGTCATATTTCAAGAAATTTTCAAGGAAAACTACCCTGATATCATAGAACCAGAGGGTAAAAACAAATATGGAAAGAATCCACCAATCATCACCTGAAAGAGATGCTAAATTCAAAAATCCCAGCAATATTACAGCCAAATTCCAGAGTACCAGGTCAAAGAGAAAATACTTAAAAATCAGCCAGAAAGAAACCATTCAAATATTGTGGAGCCACAGTCAGGAACACAATTTAGTAACTACCATATTAAAGAAGTGGAGGACTTAGAATATAATAAAATTCCGAAGGTAAAAGAACTAGGATTATAACGAAGAAAACCCAGCAAAAGTGAATATAATCATTTGAGGGGAAAAAATAAACATTTAATGAAAGGACTTTCAAGAGGGAAGGAGATAAAAAATAGGGGAAAGGGGTAAAACAGGACCGATAAAAGAAGGCAGTGGTCAGAAGCAAAACAGACTTTGGAGGAGGAACACGATAAAAAGAGAGAGAAGGAACAACAGAAGAATATAAAATGAAGGGAAATGCAGTTAATAATCATAACTGTGAATATAAAAAGGAACCACAAAATGGAAGTGCACTGCGGAATGGGTTAAAAAACAGAATCCAACAATATTTTGTTTTTAGGAAGCACACTTGAAAAAAGAAAGATACACACAGAGTTAAATAAGGGGCTGCAGCAGAATCGATTGTACTTCAGATGAGGTGAAAAAATAAAAATAGGTAGTATTCATGATCTTGGACAAAACAAGAGCAAAAATAGACTAATTAAAAGCAATTAGCAGAGAAACCACATCTTGCTAAAAGCTACCATAGACAATAAATTAAAATTTACAGTAGATATATGTACCAAATGGCAGAGCATACAAATTCTGAAAGGGAAAATTAAATGAATTAAAGGAGGAAACAAACGTTAAAACTATACTAGTGGGGGATCTGAACTCTCCCCTCTCAGAGCTAGATAAATGTAACCCATAAAGAAGAAAGAGGATCAGGATGTGAAAAAAAACTTAGAAATTTTAGATATGATAGCCCTCTGGAGAAAACTGAATGGTAATAGAAAAGAATATTCACTTTTCTCTGCTGTTTACGGCACCTTCACAAAAACTGACCATGTAACAGGGCATTAAAACCTCACAACTAAATGCAGAAAAGTAGAAATATTAAATATACACTTTCCAGACCATAATGCAAGAAAAAATTACATTCAATAAAGGGAAAAGGAAGCAAAGATTAAAAGTTAATTGGAAACTAAATGATATAACCCTAAAAAAAGAGGTCAAAAGAACAAATCATTGAAACAATAAATAATTTCATTAAAGAGAATGACAATGATGAGACAACGTATTGAAATTTGGGGGATGGTCAAAACGGAACCTAGGAGAAAATTCATATCTCTAAACACACAGATCAGTAAAAGAAAGATAAAACAGATCACTGAATTGAGCATACAACTAAAGTAAAACAAAAAACAAAACCAGAAGAACAAATTAAAATCTCCAATGAAACACCAGAATGAAAATCCTGAAAATCAGAGATTAATAAAATTGAAAGTAAAAAGCTATTGACCTAATAAATAAAACCAGAAACTAGTTTTATGGAAAACAAAACAATGAAACAGATAAACCATTAATTAGTTTGATTTTTTTAAAAAGAAGAAAATCAAATTACCAATATCAAAAATGAAAAAGGTGAATGCACCAATGATGATGTAATTAAAGCAATTATCAGGAGTTATTTTACCCAAATACATGCCAGTAAAACTGACAATCTAAATGAAACAGATGAATATTTTTAAATATTAAACTTCCCAGATTAACAGAAGACAAAACAAAATACTTAAATAAACCTATCTTAGAAAAAGAAACTGAACAAGCTATAAAGAAGCCCCACCCCAACCAAGATTAGAAGGAAAGCACATTTAAGGAACAACTAATCCCAGTACTATATAAACTATGTTAAAAAACATGTCAAGAAGGAGTCCTATCAAGTTCTTTTAATGACACAAATATAGTTTTCACACCTAAGTCAGGAAGAGCAAAAACAGAGAGAAGACTACTGAACAATTTCCACATGAATACTGATACAAAAAAATTAAATAAAATACTAGCAAGAATATTACAGCAATATATCAAAAGATCATACATTATGACCAGGTAGGATTTATACCAGGAATGCAGGATGGGTTCAATGTTAGAAAAACTATTGGCATAATTGACCATATCAATAACAAAAACAACAGAAATCATATGATTGAGCCAACATATGCTGAAAAAGCTTTGGGCAAAAGATAACATCCATTTCTATTAAGCACTAAAAAAGCATAGGCGGAAATGAACCCTTTATTAAAATGATATTTAGCATCTATCTAAAACCAAGAGCAAGCATTATGTGAAGCAGGGATAAATCTAACGTCTTCCCAATAAGAGTGTCAGGGAAAGCAAGGATGTCCATTATCTCTACTATTATTCAGTACTGTACTAGAAAATATTGCTATAGCAATAAGAGAAGAAAAAGAAATAAAAAGGAATATAAGGAAATAAAAGGAATAAAAATAAGCAATGAGAAAAAACTATCACTCTTTGCAGATGATAAGATGGTATTCTTAGAGAAAAACTCTAGAGAAGCAATTAAAAGACTAGCTGAAACAACAGCTTTATCAAAGTTATAGGGTACATAATAAATCCATATAAATCATTGACACTTCTAGTTTTGTTTTTCTCTAATCAGTAGTAATATAGAGCATTTTTTCATGTGTCCATGGTAAACTAGTGTTTGATAAACCCAAAGACCCAAGCTCATAGGACAAGAACTTTATCATTTGACAAAATTTACTGGAAAAGCTGGAAAGCAGTTTGGAAGAAACTAGATATTGACCAACATCCCATCCAGTATACCAAGACAAAGTCAAAATGGATAAATGATTTCAATATAAAAGGTGGTATTGTAAAGAAAGTAGGGGAGTATGGAAAAATATACCTGTCAGTTCTATGGATAAGAGAAAAATTTATTATCAAACAAGAGATAGAGAGGATCACAGGAAATAAAATGGGTAATTTTGATTATATGAATTAAAAAGCTTTTGCACAAACAAAACTAATGCAGTCAAAATTAGAAAGAAAACAGGAAATGGAAAAAATTTACAGCAAGTTTCTCTGAAAAAGGCCTTATTTCTCAAATATATAGGGATCTGAGCCAAAATTATAAAAATAAGAGTCATTCCCCAACTGATACATGGTCAAAGGATATGAATGGGCAGTTTTCAGAAGAATCACAGCTATCTATGCACACATGAAAAAAATGCTCTAAATCACCATTGATTAGAAATGAAAATTAAAACAACTCTGAGATAGTACCTCATACCTATCAAATTGGCCAACATGTCAAAGGAAAATGACAAATACAGGAGGAGATGTGGAAAAATTGGGACACTAATATACTATTGGAAGAGATGTGAACTAGTCCAACCATTCTAGAGAACAATTTTAAACGATGCCCAAAGGACTATAAAACTATACATACCCTTTGATCTACCAATACATGGTCTATATCACAAAGAGATCAAAGAAAAATAAAAAGGATATACACACATTTAATAGCAGCTCTTTTTGTGGTGGTAAAGAATTGGAAACTGAGGGGATGCTCATCAACTGGGGAATGCCTCAACAAGTTGTGGTACATAAGTGTAATGGAAATACTATTGTGCTATAAGAACTGACGAGCAGGTAGATTTTAGAAAAACCTGGAAGGACTTAGATGAACTGATGCTGAGTGAAGCAGGCAGAACCAGGAGACTATTGTACATAGTAAAAGCAACATTGTGCAACAATCAACTATGATAGACTTAGCTCTTCTGAGCAATACAATGGTCAAAGACAATTCAAAAGATTCAGATGGAAAATGATTTCCATAAGTGATCATCCATTATTGATATCCACATCCAGAGAAAGAATTGTAGTATCTGAATGTAAATCAAAGCCTACTATTTTTTTATTTTTCTTGTTTTTTTCTCTCATGGCTTTTTTCTTTTTGTTCTGAATCTTTTTTCACAACATATTGTACGTGTATAACCTATATCAGATTGCTAGCTGTCTTAGGGAGAGAGGAGGGGAAAGGAGGGAGAACAAGTTGGAATTCAAAATCTTATAAAAATGAATGCTGAATACTATCTTCATATATAATTGAAAAAAAATACTATTAAGTGAGGAAAAAATAACAGGCATGGTAGTGTGTGCCTATAATCTTTGCAAGGAGGAGGCTTGGAGGGGTAGATTGCTTGGGCTGACATTCTGAGATGTCGGGTGTCTCCTCTAAATCTTTGACCTCTAAGTCGCTCTTACAAGCAAAGGGCTATCAGGCTGCTTAAGAAGTGGTGAATAGATCAGAATTCCCATGATGATCAGCAGTAGGATTTGGTTGGGGATTAGTCACTGAACTGTCACAGTGGGCAAGATGGAGAGATCCAGCCTCAAACCAATCAAGAGCTACAATCCGTACAACAAAAGCAGCACTAACATCACTATGCACAGCAAGTATTATATTCATCTATTTCAATATTTCTCCATGAACCAGAGGTTTTGACTCAAGAAACTTCAATATCTTACTTGGAAATCCGCCTGCAGTACCGCATCTTCAAGACACGAAGTTGTTTGCAGCCTTCCAGAAGGTATTCAATGGCTCTGTCAGTAAGGTGTACACATCCAGAGACATCCAAGAAGTGAAGGTAATGGCATTTTTTGCTCAAAATCTTTATGGCCAAGTCATTCATCTGCATACACAACCAAAATAACTTAGCGACTATTCTAAGGAGCTACAACGCAACCAAATATAGTTATTGCTGGGCCCAATATACAGAAACATAAACTTCTTAGGATTAAAACTGCATTACAATTTTTGGACATCCAGTTTCATTTACACTACTGGTCATATCTTTTCTCCCCAGACCCAAATGTGTGACATAAAGACCTGATTAGTTTGTAACAACAGTATTAATCCTGCAGCCCCATATTTTTTCTATAGGTGTTCAGCCATGTTGCCATTTCTAAAAAACTGAGCAAAAATGAATTTTCTCAGGGAAAACCAAGCATAAGATTTCCCACAACTCATGAATTTTTACCTAGTCTACTTCTGCTTAAAATTTACTATTCTATTTTGGCTCCTTCTGCTTCAGAGAGCTTTGAACAATAGCTACTAGTTATGAATGCTTTACATGTAATCTCATCTGAGCATCATAACCACCCTGAGAAGTAGACAATATTATTAAACCCATTTTACAGAAGAGGAAAGTGAAGCTGAGAACAGTTAAGTGACCAGTCTGGGGTCAAATAGCTAGTAAGAGATTGTGACATGATTTGAAATTGGGTCTTCCTGACTACAAGGCCAATATTCAATCCACCACACCATCTTGCTGCTTCCTGTACCAAACTTTAGAACTATTTATGAAGAGCCGATAAAATACTCTTGATACCTCAAATCCCATCAACACTGAAGTTCATTTGTTTAATGAACTTTTTACTGAAAACATTGTCAAAAGCAACTTCTGATATATACAGTCTTAGTTTTAACAACCTATAGTTGACCCTTTCAGTGGATATCCATTCACTCCATTTCACCTGCAGATGGACGTAGACTACTTCAGAGGGCATTGGGACATTTGTCTTGTGGGTAAAAATGGGGCAGGGCAGGAGCCTTTTGGGTACATTTCTGCAAAGGGGAAAGGAGATGGAAATACAGATGAAGGAAATCAAAGTAGCTCTTTCCCCTGGAAACTCTGCCCAGTGCCCTGACACCATAGGAATGCTCCTATGTTTCTTGGTGGAGGTACTGCAACTCTACTTCTGGTGCCAAGAAGCTAGCTACATTCCTGGTCACTTTTCTGGGCAAATTTTTTTTGGCACAAATGTGATTTGCTGTAGGACCAAGTAGATAACTATCTGAAAAGAAAAATTTTAAAATTTTAACTAAGTATAATGTCTTGTTTGAAATGGTTGGATGTTCTAACATACACATCATAACATTTAGCTAAAGCGACTGCTTAGAATGTAATTTTTAACATAAAGTCGACAGTTCTAAAAAAATCCCAACCCCTCTCTTTCAGAATGTTGCATATTTAAGATTAGGAAAAACAGATGTCCTAACTGTCTAAGCATGTCTTGGTTTCCAGAACATGCTCCAGGAAAAGGAGACAGCCCTCCCTTCAGTTACTTCCCCACCACTGGGACAGCTGGAGCTCCCAATTGCACTTTCTACCCTACCTTGTGAATGCCCTGGGACCTGACACCACTGCAAAGAATGCTCCAAGATTGGCTTCTTTTTCAGGGGTCTTTTATTTGGGAAGAAGGAAAAGGATGAAGAATAGATGAGCAAAGCCCAGGGCAGTGTGGGAAATGAGGTATATTTTCATGTGTGTTGAGTGAAGAGGTGGTTTAATTCTCTACACTCCCATCTGTGCTATGCTCCCAGGCCAACCCAGGCCAAAAAAAGCGGGGGTTTGGGGTGGAGGTTGTTTATATCATTCCTATAAAATCTATAAAACTAGGTCCCATTCTTATTGTTTTATTGGGGATAGGGATGGTATTGTGTACTGCAGCTTGCCTTATCCACATTCTGTAAATGTCTGATGATAAATTCAATGATTTAAACTTTTCTAATCCTCAGTTTCCACATTTTTAAAACAAGGATGAGGGGCAGGTAGGTGGCACCACAGAGCACAGAGTCCTGGGCTTGGAAAAGGAAGACTCACTAATCTTCCTCAGTTCAAATCCAGCCTCAGACACTTCCTAGCTGTCTGACCCTGGGCAAGTCACTTAATCCTATTTGCCTCAGTTTCCTCATCTGTAAAATGAGCTGGAGAAGGAAATGGAAAACCACTCCAGTATCTTTGCCAACAAAACCCTAAAAGGGGTCATGAAGAGTTGGACAAGACAAATGAATCAACAACATGAGTATGATAATGCTGACATTTTCTACCTCCCAAGATTGTTGGAAGGAAAGTTCTTTGGTACACCATAAGCAATTACATATTAATTATTTTTATTCTTTTTATTGTATTATATATTAGACATCCCAGTTGAACTGGATGTTCCAAAGACACTCTCTTTACAATTTTCCTTAAAAGATGTTTTACAACATCAGTTGACAGCATAGGATGAACACCTGACGTGGGGGGATGAGGAGTGCACTTTCTCCCTGGTCTTCTACACGCCACAAGGTAAGACCTCACTTCCTTGCTCAGCCCCATATCTGATGTCCTATTACCATAATGCTGCTTGAATGCACCTTCCTGAGATCTGCTGCCCTACTCCTTCAAACCACTTTGGGCCTAGGTAAACGTATTTTTAATTCTGGTTCTGGCATGTAACACTTGTAACTGCCAAATGACTTTCTTCTTTAAGTTACAGCTGTTCTTCAATTCAGTGCAACAATCACTATGTGTCTGCTGTATGTGAAAAAATGTGTTCTTTACAAGTCAGTGATGGAGGCTTAGACATACCCAATATTGCAGTCACCAATAGAGAATGGCATTTCCAACCATAAATTCATCTAAATCCACAGTTGTTTTGAATAAGCGAAACCTTTAACGAATTTACATGTGCTAGAGGGCCAAAATCAGCATACTAAATGTTGTCCTACTTGCAAATTTCTTAAGATTCAGATTTTGTTCTTTTTATGTGTTGATAGAGCTATAGCACTGTGCCAAGAATCTCTTTCCAGTATTAAAAATATCCCTTTAGTATATGAGATTATATGAACTTGAGTTTCTCTCTATTTTTAACAACCCCTGAGCTCAAAGTACTTCCAAACAAGTCAGTTGGCAGGACCAAAGTTTACCTTGAAGAAATTCAAGGGACTCAAAGGTCAGATCATACAATTTTACTCCATTCTGCTTATGCACAAATCCTGACTAAACTCTAAAGCACAATTTGGGCTTGGGAAAAGTTGCAATCCCAACCTTTTTCTGAACAGAAACTATTTTGTAACCTCCTAGAGGCCTCAGGATCAGTAGACTTGGGGTGATGATAAAAGTGACTCTGGGTGGGCTCCCTAAGGGGTAAGCGGCCGCGCAGTCACTGAAGGGGGCGGGTTAGACAGGGACATTCTCTTCCCCACTAGAAGGGGTCTGTCTGATAGGGTAAATAGCCTTACTCCAAACCTGGGAGTCTGAGAAGATGGTAGCACGCCCAAAATTAATAGGGCAATCAGGAAGAAGGAAGGGCTTGAGGTGGGGGAAGAGTTTGGGTTCAGTTTTGGACATGCTGAGTTTAATACGTCTATATCCAGTTAGGTGCTGCAGTGGACAGAGTGCTGAGTCTGTTTACAGGGAGCAGGGAAATTGGCAATATAGAGGGAGAGACTGAAAATTAATGAGAAAATGGGGGGATAGAAGGAACAATCTACTAGAAAAGACATGTGAAGGAATGATAAATCTTCTGCTTCCTTCCATTAGCTTTGTCATCTGTAAAATAGGAACAATATAAAATTTGTAGTATGTTATCTCATAGAGATTTGTGAGGAAAGTACTTTGTAAAACTTTAAAGAGGGTTTATAAATGTGTTATCATAATTTAGAACTGTGAAGTAAATTAAATATCCTCCCAGACTTGACTATCCAGAACACTACTTCACATATCTTTTGTTTGTTCATATTCATTCAACAAACATTAATCAGTCCCTTCTTTATTCATTGTGCTAGGCTGTGTGCAAGGATACATAAACCATGTTTTCTATATTCAAGGAACTATCTAATAGAAACAGATAAGATGTGAACATAGTTAAACAAAATATAGGCTAAAATATGATATGTGTAGAAGAAGACTATAAAGTGTTTTATAAATAGCTATGTTACAACTGAATTTTTTGGCCTCTAAGAAATAGCAGAATACAAAGGAGTACCCTTTTCCCAGTGTGCAAAGGGAATACTCTAATTTTAAGTTATCCCAGAATCAAACAAAATTCTTTATCCCATTCCCCATTCTGACCTTTTTCATTGATTGGTCATGTTTACTTTGCACCTAAATTTTAAGGCCCACTGAAACCCAACTACTCTCTAAGTATGCTGTGCAGCAGGACCAGTTGCCAGAGTATCCATATGGTAGGATAGTGGGTGCTATAAGGACCTATGATTGGTAGAGTAGGGGAGAAGAAAGTGAGGGATGTTGGTGCCCTATTTGTGTTCTGGAAACCATGACATGCCTAGAGAATTGGAACATATATAGTTCTACCTAGTTTTAAACAGGCATAACTCTGAGACATCAGGGAAGAGTTTTACTCTGAAAGTTCATAGCTTTCTTGTATAAGCCAGGCACCACTCCTGGTATGAAATATGATCTTTCACTTCTTTCCCTTGGCTCTTCACTTAAAAAAAAGAAACAAAAAAAAGACTTGTCCCTACTTCCTTTTGCAGTATAATGAGGCTGTGTGGAGACGTGGGAGACACCAGCTCTATTCTGACCTTCATGAAGACTGAGCTGATGAGGAGCAAGGTTTCTTCAGATATCAGTTACAATGGCCTAGAAGCAAACAGGCTGGGTTGTAGAGGTGACCCCATACTTTGGAGAGGAGTAGGCCATTTGGCACAGCTGCTAGGTGGTGCAGTGGATAGAAATTCTGGCCTCATGCCAAGAAGACCCTTCTTCATGAATTCAAATCTGACCTCAGTCACTTACTAGTTGTGTGACTGTAGGCAAGTCACTTAACCCTGTTTGCCAGTTTCATCATCTGTAAAATGAACTTGGGTATCTTTGCCAACAAAACCCCAAATGGGGTCATGAAGAGTTGGACTCGACTGAAAGAACTGAACTGCAGGAAACTTGTGACTTGTAGGGTGCCCCCCAGGTCACCCCAATGCTTTTCCTGCTCTCTGCTTAGTAATTGATCATTAGAACATTACCACTTGTAAAGAGTGTGTCAGTCCACTACCTTGGGGCTCCATGTAGAATCATGGAGGCCACTTCCCTCTCCCTGAGACCCTTTCTGGTTAGCCCATCCGTCCTATACCTCTAACTCCATCTACTGTCCCCTTCCAGTGTTCTCCCCTGGAACCTCCATTCTGTTGTTGAAAAGCTATACTTCATTTTAGACATGTCCTTCACCTGCCCTTCAGAAATTACCTTGTACATATTTTAGATTGGCACATGATTTTCCCTTAACAGAATGTAAGCTCCTTAAGGTCAAGAACTGTTTCTTTGTTTTTTTTAATTAAATTATTTTATTTGTTTTCAGTGTTCGACAATCACTTCCATATATCTTAGATTTTTTTCCTCTCCCTCTTCCTCGTTTCTCCCTCCCCACTCCTTCCCTGAGACTGCATACAATCTTATATCAAGGACTGTTTCAAAAACAGTTTCTTTCATTAAGCACTATTGCCTTGCGCTACAACTTCTCAGAGACCATCATACATTCTGGATTTGCTTTCTGACTATAAGATTAAAAATAAGACCCATAGCAATAACAGTGGTTTTTCACAATTAGTGGCACAGTGGACAGACCTCAGTGCCTGGAGCTCAGATCCAGACACAGATACGTACTAGCTGTGTGACTTTGGGCAAGTCACTTAACTTCCATCTACCTCAACTTCCTCAACTGTAAAATGGAGAAAACAACAGGACCTACCTCCCAAGGTTGTTGTGATGACAAAAATAAAGTAATATTTGTAAAAGCACTTAGCATAGTACCTGGCGTCCAATACCTTCCTACTACGTACGAAGGCTAGCTAGTACTATTTTTCCAAATCTTTTGGAGTATTTAAAGCAGTTTGCATTATTTAATTCCCACATCTTCAATGATCTCTAATTGTGTTAAGGAAGCTCAGTGACATGTAAGGAACAATGAACCTATTTCAAGTCCATCCACTTCTTTATCACTAGTGTGAGACTAATACCACACAGTCAACCTCATAGGGTTTTTATTTAAGCGTCAAATGACAATGTCATTGAAGCACTTTATGAGTGTGAAGTGTAATATGTATACACGCTATTTGTTAATATTATTGCTAAGAAAAATGATAATTTCTCTGAAACCCTATTCCTCCATCTATTAAAAAAAATAGGGATAGTTACAGCTTATCCATATCTTACCCTGTAGGATGCTGGGAACATAAAGGAGATGTGGAGGAGAGGGGGGTTTATTCCTTTGGGAAGACAAGCACATTTGAAAAGCCAGAGCATTATTCAACTTGATATCATGATATGGTGTGATTATGCTGGCAGGGTTACAAACTGCAAAAAGACCCAGTCAAGAATGAGTCACGCTTCTGAACAAAGAACTTTCTGGGCTCTCGCTCAGCTTTTCTCGGCCTCGACACTTTTACACCTACCTTTGGACAGCCAGCGATGTTGAGTGATGTAAGCCTAAGGCACTTACTGGACAGTACTTTCAAAATCTCTCCAGAAAGTTTGAGGCAATAAGAGACATCTAAATGTTCCAAAATTGGTGTCGACTGACAGAATTCCTGTAAAACATTCCAAAGTTTGCAATCAGTTTCTCCTTTGTTATGCCCTGCAACACACACCTCCATACAACTATTCCCACTGACAATATTATTGAGATCCCTAAGATTGAAGGTAAGTGGCCTCCATAATACCGCTAAAACCACAAAAGCTCTCCAGTTGTAGTTATCACATCTTATATTTGTGTAATTAAGTACTTTTAAAGGCTTCTATCTTTTCATTTGAATATTAACATTTTAGAAATTCTGAATTGCTATAAATGTTCTCTGGTTTCAAGACCTGAATTGAAGACACTGATCAGGTCTTTTCTAACTTACAGAGTGACAACCAACACTCAATTTATAAACATTTATTAAGCTCCTACTTACTGTGTTGCAGGTACTACAGTACACACTAGATTATGCAGATGAATTTTATTCCTTCTACTTTAAGTCAGATTTCTCTTGTGACTTAAATTAACAAAGTCCTTTCTTCTCAAACGGAAAGAAAAATAGCAAGGTAAGATGCCTGTTTTGGCATATTGGCATTTGCTGAGATACCATACTGCAAACACCATTGCATACACCTGGAGTTAGAAGTGAATGCAGCAGGAGAACGGGGACTCTTAACTATTTTTGTGACTCCTCTTTGGGAGTCTCATGAAGTCTGGGAACACTTTCCCCAAATAATGATTTTAAATGCATAACATAAAATATGTAAGACCATAAAAGAAACGCAATATAATGAATAAGTCACCAATCCCGGGTTAAAATCCCTTAGTGTAGAATCATATACATAGGACAACAAGGTCTGGAGTTAAAACTTTTCCTTCTACAATTTTAAAAATAATGAAAAATGAACTTAAATGCCAATAACTAAGTGCAAAAGAGGAATCGTTGTGGAATTGCCCACTTTATTTCCAAGAGCTCTTGACATGGTCATGGTTCTATAACCAAGACTTTGGCCCTGATGCCATTTTGATTGGCAGTATCTTTTAGAAGATATTTTATCTTTAACACGCCAAAGAGAGCATTTCCATACCCAGTATAACACAAAAGGGATTTTACATGAAACCATGAATATCCATTTACTTCATTTGCATTAAAAAAGGATAATAAATTCAAGATGTTACTTTCCAAACAGTCCCTCTCATCTGTGTTTTCTTCTGGAATTCCTTCTATTTTCTTCTGTGAATTTTTTTTAAATGTTACAGTAATTCTCTCATAAGGGGATATAACTATTGCCATCCTCTCCCAATTTACTGAGAGAAATAGAAGGGGGTTATTTTAACCAAATATGTGTATAGTTAAGCAGAACAAATACATGCAGTGGCCATGCTAAAAATACAACTCTGTCCCTTGTACACATTCCCTCTCTCTCTGGAGGTGGGCCACATGTTTCATCACAGGTTTTCCGTCTGTTGCTTTGATCAGAATTCTTATCATTCAAAGTTTTTTCTTCACAATGTTGTTGTCCTTGTATAAATTGTTCTCCTGGTTGTACTTACCTCACTTTTCATCAGCTCATGCTAACCAGAATTCTCTAAAATCCTCACTTCGGTCATTTCTTACAGTACAATAATATTCCATTACTTTCATGTATCATAATTTGTTTAGCCATTCCCTGATTGTCTAAGAAGCCATCTAATGCATCCTTTTAGACGCTAGTATTTTTCTTTTTTTCCCCTCC